>HE672029.1:0-137302 GCA_000313835.2 Heliconius melpomene melpomene | reverse complement strand
AGCAACGAAGATTTAGATGCGTTTGCACGTATTGGATAATTAGAGTTGAATGTATTATTTCAGCGCGATATATTTTTGTAGTAGTTATTAGTAGGTAGGCTTTTGTTTATAATTTCTTCCGTTTAAAAATAGTCATTTAACTATCTAAAAATAGTCATTTAAATATATTTTAATAAGTACTTGAAAAGATTAGTAGCACAGATTTAAAATTACGGTACCTACTAAAAAATCCTTGCTGTGTAAAACAATTGGAAAATCCTTATTGAAACTACGAAAATGCGGGTTGCATTAGGGTTTAATTAATTTTCACATTATATTAAGTGCTTTGCAAACATACATTATATGAATAATCCAGTAGTAAAAGCGGGCGAAGCCGCAAGGGGGTCGCTAGTAAATAATATAAAAAAAATACATACCTCCATTTCGTTCTACGATTCTGAAACCAAGTTTTCACTTGGGCGTCGGTCATTTTCAATGTTTTCGCCAAGGAAGCTCTTTCAGCTGATGCTAAATACTTTTGCTTGTGGAACCTCTTTTCTAACTCAGCAATTTGCATTCTCGTAAAGGACGTCCGGGGTTTCTTGCGTTTGGGGGGTGTTCTGTTTTGGTAGGGATGTCCGATCCGCCTCGTTATGGGGAATGAGGCTGTGGAGTAAAAATATTTGTTTAGTCACTTTCACTAATTTAGAAAATGTTTTATTTGGAATAAATAGAAAAAAATATAGAGTTTTTAAAGAGAATGAAGAAATAATCGTTTAATATATTATTCAATTAGCATGTAAACATAATTATAAAATCATCGTATTTTAAAGATAAATTTTCAACTGAAAGTATCTATAGAATTTCCAATTCTTTTATAAGTGTCCGTAAAGTTCAATTTAAAAAAGTATGTATTATATGTATTTTTTAATATAACACATATTTGAATTTACATAAACATTTTTCAAACGCTTTTTAAAAATTCACTAGGAATGCTATTTCTTTGAATAAATATATTTAGCTTATTTAAATATTTTTGTTTATTTAGACGATGTATTCATAGATTAGAATCAGATTCAGAATTAAAAAAATAAAATATCTTAGATGAAGGTAGAACAATAAAAAAAATAAGTAAATAGTAATAAAAAAAATAAAAGTCGAGTATATACAATAAGATACATAATAACTGAAACATTAAAAGTAATAGAACATTTATGTAAATTACAGATTTCACATAAAAAGAAAATAATTACATAACAAAAAAAAATATAATAATATAAACAATCCAACTACTTATCAGAAAATAGCATCAGAGCTATTACACAAATTGCTTAGACTTGCCGTTCATTTAAATTTTATCTTCGTAATTGAAATCACGAGTTAATCGAGTCGAATGGCGTTCAGTCATTACAGAATGTTATGAATACATAAATAAAAAAAACCTCATCAAAATCTTATATACGATTGGTGGGTACTTGTATAGTAATCAAAAATACTTTATCCATATTAGCGTTAAACACAGGCTTGGTTGCTGAGGTAACCGCAACCATAATGGCCGCTAAAAGCCACTTTAAAAGGACGCCACCGTTGTACCAGTTGAAATATATTTGATATTACACTGATGATTATGAAGTCGATTCTTTACGTATATTTGGTGTTAAAGATTGTGGTTACAATGCTTTGGTTAGACAGAACGCGGCGTTAGGTTTCGCAACGTGTTTGGGTTGAAAGTGAGTAGTGAATGGTCTTTTGTAGTCTGTTTCGTTAATTAAACAAGCAATATTTATTTTAGTTGATAAACCGGGAAAACTTAAAAATAGCTGACCACATTTTTAAATGAAAAAATATATTAAATGAATATTATATACAATAAGCATCCTACGACTTAAAAATGCAAATAAAAAAAAAACAATTTATAAAATAATTACGAAATTAAAATAATCCTCAATCATCTCTAGTGTAGTGGTTACGAAAATTACTTAAAAACCTGAAATTCAATAAATTACCTTTTGATTCGACGCGATTGGTCGCTCTGTGGCGGATCGATTTGCATTAAATGGGCCGTAAGATGAGATCATGTCTGCTTTAACTAGAACTGAGTGTAATTCCAAATAACATTCGGTCGTCAGTGTTCATTTAATTTTTGTTTTGTTATTAGTTGGCCACAAAGGCTTTGTGTTCGTGATGCGTAATACATTACATCTATATATATAAAATCGAAAGGTCACTCACTCATCACGAAATCTCAGAAACTACATGTGCTAGGAATCTCAAATTTTGCATCACACTTATTTATAGGACGTCGGTGCTCGCTAAGACGGGAATTTGCAATATTCGACTTCTAAGGGGTTGTTATTGGGGTCGAAAGTTTGTATGAAACTTCGTTACTACAAATGCTAGGAGTCTCAAATTTTGCATAGACGTCACTAGGACGTAGCCATAGAGACAGAAATTAATAATAACATAGTTCACGCGGGTGAAACCGCGAGCGGGCCGCTAGTACTTATATAATATAATATACTTACCTATATATTTGTAATTCAAGTCTTAGGTATTTTGTTTAATAAATTAAGGTTCCGCACCTCAAAAGGTGAAAACGTAATCTTAATAGATGATCTTATTTATTTTCTGTCTATCCGCCTGTCAAGAGCTTTTATCTCAAGAACGCGTGGAGGTGTCAAGCTGAAATCTATATCAAATAATTATGTCTATGTTCCCTACAAAAGTACAAAAGTACAAAAAAAATACATCAATTGACTGAATCCTGCGCATATATTACTTAATTTAATTTTGATTGTTACCGTTTCCATTTCGTGATTTTTCTTATGCATACATACATACATAGCTTCACGCTTTATCCTTAGCGGGGTAGTCAGAGAGAAAGGCGTGCCAAACGCTACGGTCTCTACATACCTCTTTCGCCTCGTCCACTGTCATCAACCTCTTCATACATGCCCTCCGGGGGGTCTTCATGCTTTTTACGTGACCTTCCTCCAGTATATTTGTTATATTACTGGGTTTTATTTTTTTCTTTATACTTATAAAATAATGATATTCATGTTATTCCTAATCAAGTAATGTATCAATTTACATATAATTTTCATTTCGTGACTACAGCCGTACAAGTAGACGTGTATTTTATTTTTAAAACGTAAAACTGAATTAAACGACGCGCTCTCATTGGTTGCAGCGTAATAGCAGCTTCGTAAAACCGCAAATTACGTAGGTTGTTTTAAACATAAGTACTTGCATATTTTCACTATGTATCCCACACATAGTGGGATAGGCAGCGGGAACCTGGGAAACTATTGTTAAGACACTCTGTTCCCATTAAAACACAACCCTTTTAACCTTTCGCCGAATTATGAAGGCATTGCTCGTTCAGTGGCGGAAGTCAACGTTCCGCTTTGCCTTGTTACCAGAGAGAGGAAATACAAATATTAAATATTTTATTTTCTCAAGTGAGAATCGAACCACGACTGGCATCAAATCCAGGATTTGTAAATGAAATTTATAACTAATTTAACTAGTCGTCGTCCGTAACTATATTTGCGTGGACTTAAGACATAAACTAGAAAATCTCAGGTATTCTCGTTCCAGCAGGAGTTTCGAGAAATCCCCTCTTACTTTCCAGACATACATGCGTTATTTTAACGTCCTACGTTGCCCGTTTACTTTACCTAGTTAGGCTAATTAATAACAGTAAAGCTTTTTTATACAGATTTTTCGTTCATTATTATTGTTATGTTATTGTTTTTTTTTTATTATTATTTTAATGCAACCTGATATTATTATTAATAGCTTATTCTGAAGTAGTTATAGAGTTAAGTTCTTAAAATAATTTCACTATTAAATAATTATATTCAATTTTATATCGGTATTAGTATTGAAGTAATTTTATCTTTTTTTAATTTTATAAAAGAAAGTGTAAAAACAAGCTTACGACGTTAAAATGTAAGTATAAAGTAGAATTATCTAAATTAACATAACAGGTCAACATGTGTAGTTATTTATGTATTTAATGAGTAATATTGAAGTTTCCTATACTAGCATATAATTAAAAAAGCTTACAAAGCTTTTAGTGTTCAGAAACGAATAAACATAATGTATCTCGATTTATTAGGTGTGTTCGAATGTGTGGAATTAATTTCATGTTATCTTTACTTTTAATACCTATATATATCGTGTACTATAAATTACCTAACTTTAATATATACGAGTATATGTAATTTATATATATAACGGTATTTCCTCGCATATAGCACGGTAAGTTAGTCTCTATATGTGTCTGTACTGCTAAGATACTCTATTTTCCACTTTCCGATCAATTTTCACGTTATTGCACGTCGGGTTAGTCAAACCTTTAACTATAGCTATGACTCGGTGTTGCCTGACAATATTTTTTAGTATAAATACCCTCTAAAACTGATCTCATACTTACGTTAAGTATCATTAAATAATAGGGAGAGTTGGATGTCTATTTAAATATTTTTAAACGTCAGCCATAATTTCAAAATAAAACCGTGCTAATTTTTATTCTTTTAACGTCCAAAATATCCTTAAATATTAGTAAATATAAGAAATTAATATAAGCTATCTATATATTGCCTTTTCTGGGCTTATGCTACAATTATATTGTAATAAAATATATAGAATTTTAATATAATAAATAAATAGCAAAAGTTAATTTCAAGATATCGTGATGAACACACCTCAATTTGATCAGTAATCATGAATTACTAGTAAAATAATTATATTTCTTATTATTTATAATCAATATAAGAATTTATTCCAATAAGGACTATTTCTATATTACTTCTATACCTACTAGAGGTAAATCTCTTGCGACGTGTTTTAATAAATGAAATAAGATTTTTTTTTAATATTAAACAAAAAAATATATATGAAAAAAAAGGTGATTATCAATTTCTATGTATGTCAAATTTTATATTTAATTCTTATAACGTTTCGTTTCGTCTTATAACGTTAATAAATTGATATTTTTGTTAATATTACATAAAAAATATGAAAATAACATTTGTAAAGATGTTTTTCTGAACTATTTGCACTTCATTTTTTTTTCATTATTGAAAGTTTTTATTAAAGAAAGAAAATTATTTGTATACAAAATAAAACAATTGTTTCCATCTAAAATAAATATATGTACATATATTCATATATGTACTGTGCTATACCTACGTCACGCGTCAGAGGAGGGTTGTATAACAAGATTTGGTCGCCCTAATCCTGTTAGGGTATGATTCATGCGTACCCGCTACCCACATACTACAGCCTCACGAGGCTTTGCCAAATAATGCTATAAGGAATAATTCTATATTAAATTTGTATTTATTATTCATGTTATTCTCTTTAATGGTATTTAAAAGTTGCCAAAGTTCTAGGCGGATGTGTTCTTTTTATTATATTTTGTAAATTTTTGATATAATAAATTTGGCTTCGTAATATCATTATTATTTCAATTTAAAGCATTTTGAATAGACATCGTATATTTTTTTGTATTTCAGTATACATAGAATAATACAGAAATTATTTTTTAAATAATTTATATGTTAATATATAGTTACTTACATTTTCTTCAATTATTTGTAATGAAGTCTTATTAAAATTAAAAACTCAATTTATTTAAAGACATTATTATTGCTTCAAATAATTTGCAGGACACATCAAATTACTTTCAATATCTTCTTAAAAGTCATATTTTTTCTTAAAAAAATTAAAAAGAACCAATCAGGAAACACATTTACTATTTACGAGAACTTAAAAAGAATGTTGAAAGCATGAAATTAAAATCTACACAAACCCCCGTCAAATGAAATGAATATTAAATAAGCTAAAGTAGGTAAATGTAATAACACTAAGTTAAACGCGAAGAAAAATTAGCAAATAAATTAACATTGAAGGGTTTAACCATCTCGGGTTACCCTTTATGATATTATCCCTTTGGGCGGGTTCCCTCGTACCCGTCCGCCGGATTCACTGTAAACGAATTTGAAATATTGTTTTAATATTAACTTTACTTCAAAAATATACAAACATATGTAAGAATCTGTTATTTTGTATGAAATTAATGTATTGATAAAGAATATTTAAGATAGCTATATAAAGACAAGAAGTATCTAAGTAACATTAAAAATAAAAAAATAAACATTAAGGTTAAAAAATTGAACATTAACGAGTACTTCAATGCATCTACTTAATATTTCACCAACTCATTTCAGAGGCGCTTTAAAAAATTATTCATCGAGACGCGTCGGCTCAAATTTCGCGCCACTAACGTAAAAAGCGGGAAATTCTCAGTCATATTTACTCGCCACCCCACGGGGAGGCTGCAAGACGGATGCTTGACGTCTAATTGGACTCAACGTCGCTAGGGATTGGAGGCAGACGCTCCATCACTCCAACAGTCGTATTTGTCCACGCCTGCTCTCCAGCCCCGTATATGATTTAACACCTACCCACTAACTTGGAGAAATAAACAGCGATACGTTTGCCTTTTAACGTTTTACGACTACATCTAATTTGGGACGTTAATTACGATACAATCAATCAATCAATATAATGGTGCATTATAAAATATTTAGCACCAACAAATTTGTAGTCGATAAACATTTTTATCCTCCCATTAAGTCTTATTAAAATTGCGTTTATTGCTCGTAAATACTGAATCCGGGCGGTGCGGAATCAGAAAAACGGTAGTGCGACGCTACATTTTCCAATTACGAGCGGACAGTGGTCCGGAATGGAAAAAAAATGGACAAAATCTCATACATATTGTAGGAAACAACCGATACCAATCTGCTAGTTAGGTTATCAAACGAGCCTGTGCAGGGAGTACTATGTATAGTACAGCACAGGAGCTCATGGAATATTCAAGAGATGAAAGCGGGATGCAATCGGGATACGTAGTTGCAGTGAAACATTGCAGTCGTTGGGACAAAGGGAGGTTTATGATGTTGAGCTTTTAGTACTTTTTACTCTAAAATGTTCTTTTTCGTTTCATGTGTGTGGAGTTTAGATTTAATGTTATTGCTTCTATGCATTGTTAGGTCGTTACCTTCTATATTTCTTCCATAATTCACTACATAATGATGGAATCTATGGTGTATGTAGGTTGATGGTGCAAGGCGGTGTATAGCGTGACTGCAAATCCGGATATTATTTGCAACGGTAAATTTTAATATAGGAACCATTTTTAACGTGCCTTTTTTATCTTCTTTATACGTAAACCAGAGTTTAACTTACATTATCAAAAAAAAAAAATTGAACAGATTTACTATAAGCCAAAGAAAAAATGGCATAGAATAAGAAAATTGTTTTTGGATAGCATAAATATTACTTAACTTGGCCTTCTGTGTTTGCCTCAAATGCCTATTTCTAATTAGAATGTACTGGTGGTATTTGCATATTATGCACATTTTAAAACTACATACATAACAGAAAATTACTATAAAATATTATAATACCTGAGTAACTACCAATTTTGTTTCTTTTGAAACTTCTGTATTTTCTTTTTAATTAAAAAAATATGCTTATAAGAGATTCCAACGTAACCATTAGTTAATGATAACCATGAGATATTCACATGAAGAATCATTATCTACACGCTTACCGTCATTAAAATGATGTCCATACGTTGTCATCATCATGTTCTGGCCGTTACAAAACCTAATTGAACATAATTTAGCCGGTTTGTCTTTCATGTAATTAGTCCTAAACACGTATAATAAGGCTTTGTTTAAAATTTTCCATATAATGTTATTTTCGAGTTGTAAAAAAGGTTTTTATTGCGAATTTTATTTTTATTAGCGAATTCGTATGTAAATCAACATTTAATGTAAGTATAATTTGGAGTAAACGAAGGGTTAAGTGATGTCATGTCTCTGTCTCTTTTTTTTATTGTTATATCACTACGTATTTTAAATGAAAGATTGAAGACACTAAGCCATTTATATATGATCAAAATATAAAGCATATAGGCATTTTTTACCATGGGACACTTCCAGGATGATCTAATCTCAATAAAATATAAGCAATATAATATTTTATGTACGAGTTTCTCCGTCTCCCGGCGGCGGCTTTCTCATATATTAACACTTTTGAAATATAGCCGTTTTTATGATCTCCCATAATATGGATTGGCGATAAAACATATCAACCTTGATCTATTTGAACTTTACTACTTAGTACAGGCTATTATTTTAAATTTCTGTTTTAATATAAGTTCATATTATATACAGGTAAAACACTTACACGCTGTAAAGAGAATGCCGTAATGCTAACGCAAACAACTCATTTTATATTCATATATTTTGTTTTAGTTTTATTTATATTAAACTGAAACACTGAAAATCTAGAGATAAAATATATCTTTTTACACTTTCAGTCTTTTTTCTAATCTTTATCTATATGAAAGAAGGTCGTCGTAGGGCGGCGGCACATCGTCGGAGTGTAAATGACCTAGGTTTTTACCAGGTATACGAAAACTCATAATATGTATTATGTTTCGAGATCGTTTAGTTTGAAAAACACATAAAATGCTTAATCTAATTACATACTTATAATTTAAAGCGGAATTTAATATGTCTAATATTATATATTTAATTTATTCTTATTGTAAGATAGATATTTATAAAATTTAATAAAATCAAATATTTAAATCTAATCTAGTAATCTAATAAACTTAGAGTTTAGTACCTTAGATGTTATTACCTAGTAGATTCGTGGAGCACACTTGTAGTGCGACTGAAAACGAAGCAGGTTATGGGTTCGATTCTATTTTGAAGAAATAAAATATCTAGTATTTTAGTATTTTCATTTCCTCTCTCTGGTAACGAAGCAAAGCGTGGCATTCAATGACGCCACTCAACCCTCAATACCTCCAGAATTAGACTGAAAATGAGGAATAAAAGTGTCTTAATAGAAACGGAGTATCTTAACAATAAGTTCCCAGGTTCCCTCTGCCTACCCTGCAATACGCGGCATACAGCGTGAAGCAAAAAAATATCAAGAAATATTGCAATTTTTAAAAATTCTATAAATATTGTAATATTAAAGTTTCAATATAAAAGCTCAAAGCTTTCACACAAAGAATATTTAATAGTAAAAGTGTGGTTTCAGGGGATTCCATACCACGCCTATATCATCGCGGAGGCGCGTCAAATTTTCATAGCGTCTCGGGGGAAATATGGCGGACGCGTTATCGATGTTTTAGTGTATCGATGATTTTGGGGCATTCGGTATACCTAGCTAGCGTATGAAATATGAATACATTTTTAATACGTAGGTAGGTGGAATTTGGTGTATTTTTTTTATTGTCGCGTAGCTTTCGTATTTGTGAGGTATAATTTGAGAATCTAGTGGTAAAGATATAAAAAAAAATCTAATGGACTTAACGAATTTTAACTGAAACTTAATGCCTCAATCACATATTTCTAATATATAGGTAATATATTGAAAAGAGCTTAAAATAAATCCTGAATTACAAGCAGCTACTATTTAGTTAGTATGTACTGTATGTCTCAAACGCATAAACTGCTTTAAAAAAAATAAACCTATTTGTAAGTAATTCCTTGCATTAATTATTTATTATCATTTTATATACTCTACAACAAGATTAAAATTTTAGAACCAATTCTTATTTATGGAAACTGAAATCAATGATGTATTATGTACTACACTAAGTCACGTATTTATAAATCGCTCTCAAGTCTGAAATATATAATTTATGAATGAAAACGGCATCTCAAGATTGACCTCAGACTTGAGAGCGGCTTATAAATACGGATCTAAGTCACTTTTCATATTTCTAAAATAGAGAAATATCATATATTCATGAAACAGTTTTGCTTATGAATTTTGACTGTAAAGTATCAGACATCATCACATTTCACTTTGGAGGAACGCACTTAACGCTGTATGGGAGCGAGGGCGGTATCAATGTTTTATTATCCTGATGATTTGTTGGGACTATGCTGAAACGAAAAGTTTCAATATAAAAAGATTTGCGTATTATCTCTTCTTCTTTTTTGAACGATGTCGTGGTGCACCAGCACAGCGTGTTGACTGTAAACGAAACGGTCGTGGGTCCGATCCTCACTCGGGGGAAGAAACTTTCTCATTTCTTCGTTCTGGTATCTCGATCTATATCTAGATATCAGCGAGAACCAGAGCGGCCTTGAGTTCTGACTCTCAACACAAAGGTCTATTAAATTTGGCGGAAACGTGGAAAACCGAGTGTTCTAACATTATTTAAATAGGTTTTCTCTGCCTACTCTGTTAAAGGCGTGATAGTATTGTATATTATATGTAATGTATGTATATTCTCTCGATTCATTATGGCTCATTTTGCGAGGAAGCTGGAAGGAGGGTTTGAGGGATTGCGAGGCTGCCAAGGATCCTAAATGAAATATATTATTAGGATATATTATTTTAATTTATTTGAATATGTTACAAAAGTGAAAATAGAACGTAATTTTTTTTGCATATTTACATAAATAATAAACCTACCCTACAAAACCCTATAGATACATTCACGGCATCACCGTGTATGCCGTCAAACTTTCAACCCGCCGCGTCGGGGAATACTCGATATTATTATTTTAGTATCGATGATATTGCGGATTCCAAATTAGATGTTGAGAGATTACATAGTTTGGAATTCTGGTATTTTGACGTGTTGTCTGCACGTTTAATGGAATCTGTATAGTGAAATAGCTTTGTAACTATCATTTTGTTAAACAATAACTGACTATATCTAAAAGCTCTATTGATAGAACTTAGTAAGTAATATGTGATCTAACTAATTATTATTTTTTTAGGCAGAGAGAACCTGCTGACCTAGTGTTAGTCCATTCCCCATTAAGGCACTTTCGTTTCCCACTTTTCGCCGAATTCTAGTGGAATTACGTGTTATGTGACAGAACTTAACCCAACGTTACTAAAGCGAGCCTTTTGCTGGATACAGCTTAAAAAATTATAATGCTGAAATTAAATTAAAACACATGTATTTTTTATATTTGTAAACATTTTTTTCGACCTGTAATTCCAATTGGGGTACCCATACGACTTCTTACTTCATATAATATGTCAAGTAGTTTCTATCAACTATTCTCTATAATATATTTAATTAAATTATATTATTCTGATAACTAAAACAATAAATTCAAAGATTTTCCAAAGTAACTTCATATAGACAAAAAATATTACCTTATTCATTTCAACTTTATTCTAAGGTTCCACCATACAAGAAACACTTCACTCTCTTTTACAATACAGACTATTACAAGCAATTTCGTTCAATATTTAGCGTTTATTAAAATGGCACATTTATTGGTGTAAATGGCGGTAAGTAATAAACGACTTGAAACGTCAATTAAGTATATACACTATTAATCATGGGTATACGATCTCGTCGGCCAGTTCAAAGGCTCTTATGCTTATTTATATAGGAGAATGGCGTATTCTTGATATTGTTATTTGAAATAAATACGTTAAAATTCATACAAATAAATGTTTGGATGGTTCTGTGAAGCACCTGTCACTGGTAAGCTTAGCTTGTTGGTATAAATCCCATAAAAAAAAGGTAAAGAAAAAACAAGTATGAAAGTTTTCCATTATCTATTTTTTACTTTTTTGTTTCTAGGCTTAAATATTTGAAGAAAAATGAGGAGATTACAAAATATTTTGAAATTAAAATAGGTAATTTGAGTTTAAAAATATTGAAAATATTGATTTTGTTGTAAGTCAGAGGCACACGAATGTTCTTCGAATACCACATATCAATAATTGTATAGGTAACACATAATTATAGGTATAATGACATGGCCTTGTCAATGGATTAACATTGTTATACTTAATTTAGTCAACTACGAGTACTAATACACTGAGACCGTCATGGCACTGTGGAATAAACGCGTCGGTTGCGGGTTCGATCCCGACTTGGGGAAACGACATATTCTCGCCCTGGTAAACGAAGCGTAGCGTTAAGTTACGCCACTCAACGCACAATGTCATGGATTTTTTTTAACGAAGGTAAACTACTGAAATTATATCAGAAATAAGTATTATTCTATTATTATATCGACAGACGATGAACAATGAACTTATGAGACAATATATTTATTATAATTGACGCCCATATTCCAATCAACAGCCTCAAGTCGTGATTCATTTTCGTCAACACATATAATATAACTCAATAAACAAAAATAAAACAAAAAAATAAATAAAATGCAAGACATTGGTACAAATAAAACAATTACAGAACTAAATTGTTTTATCCGTCTGCTCGTGCGCGCTCAGGTAAGGTTTTGACCTAAATTATAGACCTACGTTTATTAAGAAAAATAATGGAATGATGCAAATCGTGCGTTGTTAGATTGGAGGGAATTACCTACTAAATATTTGAAGATTTGTATAATATCTTTAGAATCTAAGGACAAAATACAAAATATAGGTATTTTCAGGTTCACAGAGATACCCTAGTGTCAAGACACTCCGTTTTGACGGAAGGAAACATTGTGAGTTCTTTTACTAAACCAAGGTAACCTTATCCAAAATATTATCAAAATTAATGCACATTTAAGAATTAAAGCTTCAAAAGGATATTATATTAGCAATACCATTTTTCTTCACGTTATAACAAAAATGTTAATCATAATTAAGTAAGTAGTAAATACTTAGTTAACTTTAATTGATTAAAATCTTTTAAAACTTTAATCAATTAAAATTAAGCTTCTTTTACTTCTATAATGCACAACTTAAAAGCTTTATCAGCCTAAAGAGATACCTTATTAAGGTAAACGTGGACTTTATCGTAAAACCACGAAAATCTTATCAAAAAATAGAAATCCCGGTGTAAGGACGCTAGTATGTGATACCTCTACATACAGATGAACGAACAAGCCTCGAATCTAAAAATAATTAAAGATCGATTGTCGATAAAATGGAAATTAGACATCGGTGATAAGCTATGAGTTTACATGAAAGAAACATGTATGTTACATATTTATGTTGTACTGGGTTGCCACGGTATGTTGTTTTATAGCTTACTCAGATAAGGCCAAAGGTTTAGTTTTAAAAGATTAAATAGACATATGTATATGCGTTGTACAACTAAATTATATCAAAAGATTTCTTTATAATAATAAAGTTTTTAAATAATTACAAGAAATTTAGAGGTCGTCGTGGAGCAACAGGACAGCTTCGGAATTTAAATAGGCGCAAAGGTTGTAAGTTCAATCTCCGTTCAAGGGAATGATTATATTTATTTTTATCTTCTCGCTCTGGCAGACAAAGCGCGACTAAGTTTCACCACTCGACGCATTTCGAATATCGGACGGAAAGTAGAGTGTCTTAACAATAGATTCCCTCTGCCTACCATTCTATCATAACGTAATATTGAAGAAATATTAACTTGAGGACAAATGTGCCAAAACAGTAAACCTTTGTGGCATATTTTCATAGCCTT
Organism: Heliconius melpomene melpomene; assembly: GCA_000313835.2. Lineage (NCBI taxonomy): Eukaryota > Metazoa > Arthropoda > Insecta > Lepidoptera > Nymphalidae > Heliconius > Heliconius melpomene. Next base: position 123,834 of record HE672029.1, on the reverse strand, counting down.
ACACTCTTTAACCTTCTTTCATTCTAAAATATATAAAAATAGTATAGTGACTAATATCTCCATATTTTCCTAAGTTATAAAACACATAATTTAACCTCCTATTTCCGTTCCAACCCCAGTCTAGTAAAGTAAATAAATAAGACCGCGGTCCTGTGCGGAAGTAACGGCCATTACGAGAACATGGCCAATTACACCGTCTATTGATCGCAAACGATTGTGACCGACTTGAGAAAGCTGAGGTGACAGGAAATGAGATTATATCTTTGTGTTTAATACTATAAATATATAATTTATTTGTTTGTTTGTTACATTTACATATCTAATAATTATCTTTACTTATATGTGAGGCCAGTAGCCACCACAAACCACACAAAGGGCCACAAAGTGTGACTGTAAACGCGACTGGTTGTAAGTTCGATTCCCACTTGAGGAAATGAAATGTTAATCTAAATTTATTTTTTAATCTTTTCGATCTGGTGTCGAGGCAAAGCGCGGTGTTGAGTTCTGCGATCAACACATAATGCTTCCAGAATTGGGCGGAAAGTGGGGAATAGATTGTCTTAACACTAGGTTCCCTCTGCCTCCCTGCTCTGTGCGGGATACAGCTTGAAGTTGATTTAATTTTGTTTTTTTTTGCAATATCTATTAAAAAGTGGGTTTCATTTTTATTATTACAATTTAGTAATAAAAGATTTAAATATTAAAACGATAAAATATCTGAGAAGACGCTGTACAATAGTTACATACCTGCCTACATATATAGTATAGTGTATTTATCTACGAGTCTATTATATTAACGAACTAATTATCTCTAATCAAAGGACCTCAAATCATTACATTAAAAATGCAAACCTAATTTACTATTTGTTATTGTATTAAGTTGTTTAATCAAAAAATATTTTTAGAAAACGTTGCTTTATTTTATTTTTTATAGATAAATTGTTTTAATATAAAATATACTTTTACTTGACATAGAATAAAGATTCAAGGAGGAGTAAGATGTATTTTTATTAACCTTAAATAACTATAATATTGTTAAACCTGAAATATTGTTCCTCCCAAATGCAGAACTTAGCGTGTAATGCGTGCTAATAGCGGCTTTAAGTTTCGCTACTCACTAGTGAAACCACGGCCACGATTTGTCTAACCAAAGTAAACTTTGAATATAACCTACCTACATATCTTTTTTAATAGATTATTTCAAAAGAGAGACTTTTTCCTTTTATCTTATTAAATTTAAGAATCAAGTAAACCCGTTTAACAAAAGTTGTTAATAAATACTTAGTAGCCATGTATTTTTTCCCCTATTATCTATTGGACTATTTGTTTTAAGCTAAACAAGTGACAGCGTACACCGCAAATTTAACCATCCCACTCAGATACGCTCCAGATGACCTGATGCTTGCCCAGCTTTCTAGTTATAATGCCCAATTAAATTTTATTTATTATATATTTTTTTCTTACTAATTAATGGGATAGTAGCGTTTTTTGGTAAATATCTAGATGGTCATAATTTCGACAACCTCTCGGGGTGCTTTCACCCGGGGAGCTTTTTCACGGCGTCGAGGTCCATCACACAGAACGTAATATTTTTAAAACTTAACAGAAATAAGGGGAACGGAATATCTTAACACTAGGCTCTATATGCATTACACTATGAAACAATTTTTTTATTTTCACAAAATCTGGTTAACCAAAATGATATGCGTGAAAAAAAAAAGAGGAAATCGAAATAGAACAGTTGGAAATCAAAACTATAACCATCCAGTTACAGTAAGACACTTTACCACTGCGCTACGAGCACCTTTATATCTACATACAATTTAGCAGACACTATAATACTAAAGATTATATATTTCATTATAAAAACAAAACTCTAAGCAATTTCGTGTCGGAAATTCGCAGCTATACAATAGACGTCTTTTGTACTTAATGGCTATATTTCTGGCGTCTGGCAAATAAAACATCGTAATTGGGAGCGAAATGCACGAAAAAAACATAAAAAGCGAGACGGAACTAAACGTAACTTTATAAGAAACAGTGAAAAGAGCGAAGCGAAAAAAAATATTTGTATTAGGTAACTTCAATTTGTTTGTAGCGTTTTAAGCACATTAGCGGATTTTAGATGATGGGTGATAGAGACGTGTATCTCTAAAATTTTTTAGCTTCTCTTAACAAAATATATACATTTTCTTTTGTACTTTCGAAATTATCGATACAACAAAAAAATGGCCGACTTCACTTGTTTTCGCAACGTCCAATTAATATTCAAAATATTTTAAATATTTCCATTTCATTAATTTTAAATATTTAAAGCATTTTAATTAAACTCGTTTTAAATAAATATATTCATGCTTATAGATAAATATAATCTAATTAACAAATTTAAAAATTTTATTTTATATTCAACGGTTATTTAATTAAATAATGACAGATACGCTGTTCAAAATAAATGGTTTAAGAAGTCATCATAATGACTAAGTAAGTTTACCAAGAGCATTTCGTCATCATGTCAGTATGTCCGACGCACGTAGGAGAAGTAGGGATTGTATTGTTATAATACAGATAATTATATATTTATTGAGAAATGTTTGAATTCATATATTAACATTTCTCAATCGTTACTCTGACGTAATAATATATTATTTTAAGTCAGTAAGTATGTCAAAAACAAAATATCAGGTAATTAAAAATGGCTATACATTATTTTATCAATATAAAAAGGAAAAAAAATTAGGCAGAGTGCTTGTATCTACATAATCAAAAAAAAAACAAGAAAATATTATAAAGTATTTTAAAAAAATACAATTATACTTTTTTCATAAACATAACACATTTCAAAGCAGATCGCACAATGGTTTTAAATTTTGAAACGCATATAATATTTAGCAAATATTTACTAAATATTAAATAAAAAATATATTGATTAAATGTAAGAATATTTTAATATGAATAGGAAAAATGTATAACTATAACAAACACCGATTAAAACAACAAAAAAATCTACACAATTCACCAAAACCCAAATCCTTTGTGCGACGACGACGGAACTAATAAAAAAAAAGAACTGTCAAATTATTGACACATAAATTGGCGCTAAAATGACAAAGGTGTTTTTTCGTGTAAGGTTCCCGACGCACGCTACCTATTGTCTCAATTACAGAGTGCATGTCCGCACTTCCTCAGAGCCGGGGTGGTCGCAAAAAAGACCTAATTCATTTCCACACGCGTCCAACTGCAGATTTGATAGGTTTGGTTTTTTGGCCGATATTTTTTAGCAGGAATGGTACGTGACTTTTTTATTTGTTAGCTAATTTTGAGTGATTTTACTATTTTGTTAAATAATTTGATACATTGTATAGTATAATATATATAAATTATATTTATTTCTATACTCTTCATGAATTAATCTTTCCATATAATAGTTATTTCACGGCCGTAATGATAACAAAAATTTAGGTTATTATTTAGAATAGGCAATATTATTAGGCTTATCTATAATAACCTATTATAAAAAAGCTTAAAATATTGAGAATTACTATTGTGATTATATGCTTAGTAATGTTTAGTTAATTAAACGAAAATCTTAGTATTATTAATATAAGACTGTTAAATCATTTTTATTTAACTAATTCGTGACTTTCATTAATTATTATGATTATTGTATGTAAATTTGTTTGTGTAAACCACCAATATAATGAATATGTAAATTTAAACCAAACTAAAATAAAAGAAAATTAAGTATAAATAATAAAACAAAGATTACCTTAATATTTACTGCTACAATTTAAAAAAAAACAGATAAAAAAGATAATAGACCTATATTTGCTAAAGGCTTCCCCGATTCGAAAAGGTTTTTTTTTTCAATCCCGGATCGGCGCGACAAATTACTATGGCGTAGGCGCCGTGACCGGAAAGAAACCAAAAAAGTTACCCCTGACGTGTCACTATAATTGCTTGACAACGCTACTTTATAGACAATCGAGTGGTTGCCGATACTTCACTATTTAGTTTTTTCTGGTTTTGTACCAGAAACATTGTATTTTTTAGAGTTTTAGGCTATTTTAAATTAATACCAGAGCGAATGTCCATATTCTAAATTGATAATTTTCTTCAGTTTTCTAAATTGACAATTATGAGTCCAGCTATATTTAAAAAAGCATGACAACATACAAAATTAAATATTACATTTATGCTAATAACATATACAATTAATTTCAGTAAAAAAAGAACATTTGAAAGCGATTTATTTTTTGTCCAAAAATCTGGTTCCCTTTTATCTGCTAAGTAAAGATACGATTTACATACTACTTAAAAAGATTTATGGATGCGAGATAATATTTGGAGACGTCAGGTATTTGAGACGTTAACATAAAATGTTAGTCACCTCGTTTGTACTTTTTTATAGTTGTAAAATCCATGTTTGTATTTCGGCGTTGATTGTAGTTAGATTTAATTGGCTGAATTAAGATGTAAATTTCTTAAAAAGTTTTTATTATGTACATTTAAATTTTATGTTGCTTTAATTAAAAAATAAAATTATATTTTCATGTATGTATGTATAAATATATATTAGTCTAGACTTACCATTTAGTCTGTCTTTTACAACTTGATGTGCGAAAGCCGCGGCTGCGGCTTGCCTCATGGGATCTAAGGCGACACCCCATGCCCCCAAAGCGCCTAACGCCCGATGAGCCGGCACTCTAACGACACCTGGATTACCGGGGAACCCGTAACCACCGCCCAAACTGAGTCCAGGTCTTAACAACAAACTAGAGTTAGGATATAGTCCAGGGTTATGGGTAAAGTTTATTGGTAATCCTGTGTCTTTAGCTTCGTCCTTAGCACTCTCTGACTCCGTGTCCTGATCGCTCCGGTCGTCACTCTCACCTGAATTCCTACGTTTGTCAATGTCCTCGAACTGTTTCCCTAACAACCTGGATATACTGAACGGTAGGTTCACCCGCTGTTGCGTTTCAGTCATATGATCGTTCGGGGAATCCCTATATCTATCATTAAAACTATGTTCAGAGTCGCGGTCTTCGGAAGCGATACTCCTGTCATATTGACCTGATAACCTACTATCGGAGTCCACATTAATCTCCTCTTGATCGTCATCAGAATGTACTGACGACATTTTGTCCGAAACACTAACACTCTAGCACTGGAAAATGGGCATATTTAAAAATAAAGAAGCACTTATTAATATAATTTGTTAACAAAGTTCCGGCGTTAAGTCCGCACGCGACAAACGAACAGATAGTATAGAAGACGAGCCAATCAGCCCCCGACGTGATAGTGACCGCACAAACGCCTCAACTATGTTGAGTGGAACACTTTCCGACAAAAGCTTAATACGATTTCCAAACATAAAAACTCGTTTGGACTCACTAACTTTAACAGAATACGTGTTCCCTCTCTTTCTAACGTCGTCCCTCTTTAACGCTTCCCCCATAACACCAATTCACATAGTAATCTCAACCTTATGTGTAACAAAATAAAGTACAAATTCATATATTAAATACCTGGTAGTAACAGTTCAGTACCCAAATTCGAAACGACGTAAACACATAAAGGATCTATCACTAGAGCGAGACGTACATATTCTGAACAAAAGTTTCTATATACATTAGAAAGAGACATCTATAGTTTCGTGAAGGGGCGTTACACACAATATTGTAACGTTTAAATTCAGTTATGGCCTGACAAATGGTGAACATATAAAGGGGGGGGCAATGTTAGGAACTATTTTTGAATCTTTTAAGACAGTTAAATTATTTACGTTGGGTCGACCGAGCTCCATAGACAATGCACTTTATAATAAAATACCCGGTCATAGATAAGTATAATGCATGGTTGAAGATAGCTTGTTTATGGTATTGGTTCGGACAGCGGAGTGGTAAAGGGTGTTGGTTGATGATAAACAACAATGATATTGCTTTTACAATAATTGTTACGTGTGTTCGAATTGCAAATGAATTATTCATAAAATGATGTAGATTTTAGTTTAATTCACTTAGAACTGGTGGTGTTTGTTTTAATTGGTAATGGTATTATTTAGATATAGTGATTGATATGTAGGATTAGTAGGTACATACCTCGTTACACGTGAAAACATAACATAATTTCTTAATTATTATTTATCCTTTTTCATCTCATCTCTTGCACTTGAAGCTGTCTCACATACCTATAGCAGCATAGGTATAGATAACCTTGAAAAGCGAAAGCTAAAAAATGTCTAGCCTTTTTTACCTTCATGCAGTATCCTGCACATAGAAGGGTATGCCAGGGGAACCTAGTACTTACCCTGTAAGCTACTTAACACTAGCTTCCTTGGTTCCCTCAGCCTACCCTTCTATGCAATTCTATTAAGACACTTCCTCATTTAAGCTATCGTATTTACAGCCCCACGCTGGTGGCCCTGCGCCAAGATAGCCTCTGGCAATACTAATACATTACTTTACCATTCAAATACTACTGCTACAGCTGTTATGCTGACTGAAAGAACATTTTATCTTAGGAAATCGAAGAAAGAAGGAATTTCTATATCTTCCATAAGACGATTCTTTCAAGTGACATTTGATACAACAGCCAATGTGATCACGCACATCGCCACCACTCTACGATAATGCAGGTAGCATTATTTACGAGTACGTACCTATACTTTTTTAGAAAAGGACCTTTATTTATACTTTTTTAGAAAACATATAAAATGTTTGTTTCCTAAAATTATTGTTTCCTAAAGATGTTATTTCTCTTTGAGAGTGAAATAAAATTGAAAAAAAAAATGAAACATGCTTCAATATCATGTAATATATAACTGAACTATATATTACTTGAATGGTCACTAGCTACCTATAAAGCAAGGTGTTAATTAGAAAAAAATAAATAATTATAAGCAAAATAAATATTTATTTTATTTAGTTTTTTTGTATTTGCTCTTATAACGGCAACCGGACTATAATTTCAACTTTGTAACTATCACGGTAGGTACATGAGATAGATACAGCCTGATGACAGATAGACAGACAGCGAAGTCTTAATAATATGGTCCCGTTTCACCTTTGGGTTGAACCCAAAAAATAGAACTATATTAAAATAACAATTAAACTCTACTAAGGTGGAATAGAACCCACAACCCCTATACCTATGTATTGTAATATAATTTATGATCACAAACTACGAGTTAGTATTATCATCTGCTTACTTTACACACACGGGTTTAAATTACATATTATTTTGGTATACTGGTACCTATATTTATTAAAATTGGGAGCAGTAGGGAGTAAAGAGGGAAATGTGTTTAAAAAGTTATTAGGGGGTGTGCATGTCATTAGGATGGTAAATACTATTAGAAATTTAATGTAAAAAAACTATGTATAATGTACATAAAACATAAAAATATTGTTTAAAAGTATTTATAAATAAATATAATATAGAACTATACATACACGTATACGCTGATTATACACGGACGCAGGAATGGCAATGGTAGACCGGATGGTCCGTGCCCACACTAGAATAGTCCACCAGTCCATAGTTGTCCACCCTTTAAATTTTATTAACACAAAAATTTTCCCTAAAAAATTAGAAGAAACACATAAACAAATCAATCAAAACTTCAGCTTAGACCATACGTGTTTTTAAAATTTAAAATTTTCAAGGGATATTTTCCATGAAGGGAATTATTAATAATTATTATTACCGGTTTTTGTTATACGTATCTATTATTTTATATTCATATAGCAAAGTAGGCAGAGGAAACTTAGTGTTAAGACACTTCGTTCCCCGCGCAAACCCCAATTTTTGAGACATTTGGTGTTGAGTGTTGGGACTCAACGCCACGCTTCGTCTTGCTAGACCGCAACCCAATGCGGTCACGTTTACAGAAGCTGTGTGATGCTTGCAATTGTTGGTTAATGATACTTATTACCAGCTACTACTGCTATTTCATATATTTTACTTTATATAATCTATTCCATATGCGTGAACTAAAGGTTTAAACGCGCTATGCGACATCTAGCGGTGAGTAGTGAAAATTATCAACTTTGCCATCTGTTGGTGCTTTCCCTAAATTAGCACGTTTTAAGCATGTTTAATTCCTTTTCTAAGTTTAAATAAATATTTAAGTATTTAAATACTTTTGATTTTTTTAATGCAAGTAATATAATAGAGTAAGTTCTATTTTATAATTATAAACAGTAAAATTTATGTCATGTTCGTGATTAAATGTAATGCAGTCAACACGAGAAGTTGTTGATTAGATTCCCACTTGAAGAAATGAAATATTTAATATTTTCATTTCCCCGCTTTGGCAACGATGCAAAGCGCCGCGCCGTTACATAATACGCTACGCTTCGAGAACTCGTCGGAAAGTAGAAAGGAAGTGTATTCATGAGAACGGAGTGTCTTAGCTTAATACTAGATTCCCAGGTTTTCTCTGCCTACCCTGCTATGTGTGGAATACAACATGAAGCTAAAAAAATCATATTGAAACGATGAAAGAAAAAATACTTTAGAAATTTAAATTTATATCAACGCACTAGTTATTAAAACTTAATTCAGAATATATCAATTTTAAAATAAAGAATACATAACTTTTGTTAGACGCGTATCTACCAATAAGCTTATCTCAAGCGTGAAATGAATTTTCTTGATGCTCAAACGTACAGAACGTATATAATTTTTTTATGAGAGATGATAAAAAATAAAATTGTAGTTTTAATTATTTCCTTTTTCATAAGTGGGAAAGGTAAGTATTTTAAATATGTTTTATATTTAAATGTAATATAACACTTAAGTTCACGTCTATTCGAATATTAAAAAAATAAAATTAAAAATTATGAAACTAAAAAACAGTATTTTAAATTTATTTTTTGGGCTTTCTTCTTCAATTTTTATAGTTTGTTCGAAATATTCTATAAATCTCAACAATTACATTCTCGCGTTTTCCCATAGGAATTTCGGAAAACTATCAACAAATTAAGCTTTAGTTTTCTACATCGGTAGTTTTGACTGCTTGTAAAAAAAGAAAGTATTTTATTTTTACAGTAAATTGTTTTTATATTATTTTTTGTATTTTTTAGAATGCATTCAAAACATAACTATAAAAGAAAATACTGTATTATTAAATCAAACGAGAAGAATATTAAAGGGTATCGAGGTTGGTGAAACAAGGCCGTATATGGTAAGAAGTACATACATACCTATATACAATAAGCAATAGTATTTTTTAGGAGCTTCGTACTGTATCCCGTTAGCAGGGTTGACATTGAATGTTAAAGTGTTAAGGCACTCCGTTCTCATTAAAGCACTTCCGTTCCTCACTTACGTGTTAAGTGGCCTAATTCAAATCTGTGCTTGATGAAGTGCAAGTTGATTGATTCAAGCTAAAAGAAAATATGAATACATAAATACAATATTAGTATTTATTTGTATTGTAAAGTGAAATAATAAAATTTAACACTTACAAGGTATATCTGCGCCCAGCGCCAAACGCAGTATTAAAGGAACCTAACTGGCTCTGTGGGGGGGTCATAATACATCCGCAGTATATACTCACATCTGCAGCTTGTATAGAAGACGTACAACAATTCTATGTCATCTCAGGAACTCATAAGTAACTAGTGTTTTCCTGTATTGTTTTATAATTTATATTTACAAATTCTGAAACTTATTTTTCTTTATTAGTTTCACGCTTATTTTGCACATAGCACAGACAGAAGGGAACCTGGGAACCTAATGTAAAGATAATCGGTTCCCATTAAAAGACTTCCCTTTCCCACTACTTTCCACCGAATTCTATGGAGGCTTTGCTTGTTGAGTGGCGAAATTGTAATGGCGGAATAAAACGCTATTTCCAAAACTGTATCGCCTGTACATTAAATGTTCATTATATACAAGGATTTATCATATAATTCACTTTTTTAAAGCTTTCAATTTAAATGATAAGTATCTATTTATTAATTTAAATATTTAAGTATCAAATATACAACAGGTGGTTACCTAAAGACAGAGAAAATGATTGCATCAGAAATGGTGCAAAAAAAGCAGTTTGGAAATGTGTACCAAAAGGTAAGACTATTCGTTATAATGTCTGAAATTTAGCATTTTTACAATTAATACATGCTTAGTTTATATTGTCGCTTTGAATTAGATGTTAAAGGGACTCAAGCACAAAACGATAGGAGTTAAATTAAATCTCTTTTTTATTTAAATGAAAAAAAGTACCTTATTTTGTAAAATCAAAAATCTTAGAGAGTCTATAATATATGTCTAATATTTATTTTTCAAGATTACGTATTTGATGGAAAAGCCTTTGACAACATACGTTGGATGGAAAACGATATAGCAGTTGTCAAAGTAGACAGTGACTTCAATTTCAACCGTCGTATCCGTGGTTGTGACTTCAAACCCAGTATGATCGCTTTTAACGATCGATCTGAGGATTTGGAAGCTTCTGGAACTATAGGATCTATAGCTGGATGGGGGTCCATTGATAAATTTGATTCGGTAAGATTTCAATGTTATTGTAATAATTAAAATTAATGTATTAATGAAATCCAATGAAATCAGCTTGATGCTGTATTCTGCATATAGCACGGTAGATAGAGGGAAGTGCTTTGATACTCCGTTTTCCACTTATCGCCAAATTTTGAACGCATTGCGTGTTGAGTGAAGAGCCTCGACACCAGAGCGAAGAAATGAAAATATAAACTTAATAAATATTTAATTTCCACTTGTGCCCCTGCGCGACGACTGGCCTAAACTTCAGACTGAATTGGAATTTTATGACATATAAATACCAAAAATAATAAAATTCTAGACATATGAAAGATCAGCTAATTCTCCTTTACTCCTGGAGACAGACGTAGTGCTAATATCTAAGGGCAATTGCAAGAAGCGTTGGCCCGACCGCTACCACTACATCATTGACCAGAACATGATATGCGCTAAGGATGATGTTAGCAGTGATGGAGCTTTATGTATGGTAAATATGGTTTTAAGTTTTAGGTATTTTTTTATTTTAAGTTGATGTCTAGAATAAATAGTTTAAGTTAAATTTTGCTTAACTTTCCATTATGAATTTAATGTACATTGAATATAAAGAACATTGAATGTAATCCAAACAATAAAAAATGAGTAAAAATTAGAATTCATTATACAAACGTTAACAACATAAATAAGCTATAACAAGCGTAGAAGAATTTATGATGGTAGTGGAGCAGACCATTATTTATTCAGACGTTTGCGATCTCCGCTACTATAGTGTCAAAAGATCCATAAAACTCTTTATTTCCATTCTATAATGAAAGAATAATCATTTTATATTTCTTTCCATAAATGAAAAAGGAAGAAGAAATAAACTGTAAGGAGCTGGTTTATTCAGATGAACAAGAGCAACCAAGAGCACGTAGATTCTTTAAAGAACTGCCTATGGAGATACATTCAGCGAGACATTTTAGTGACGCGCGTAGATCTAAGCAATTATCTGGTGGTTTTTGTGAGGTTAGTTGTAAATTAAGACATAAGAGTTTAATTATAACTAATAACTTTCTTTTCTATAATTTAGAATTTCAAATAGAGACGTCGTGACGTATGATTGTAAATGCGACGGTTGTGGGTTCGATTACCGCTTGGGAGATTAAATTACTATTTTTTTCCTTTCTTCGCTCTGATAAGCATAAAGCCCGGTGTTGAGTTCCGCCACTCAACACGCAATGCCACAAAAATTTGGCGGTAAGTGGGGAACGGACCTAACGCTAGGTTCCCTCCACCTACCCTGCTATATCTGGGATGCAGCGATACACTATAAACAATTATTTAATATAACAATTTCCTTCCAGAACGACCACGGCGGCCCTCTAATAGCTGGTCACGGTAAAAACTCAATAGTAATAGGTATCATATCGGCGTGTATGACCACAGAAGTGAACCGCAAGTGTTACGGGCCCTTTCTCTATACTAGCGTTTGGAAGTATCGGAATGTTATCAATTGTGCCATTAATAAGGATAAGGAGTATGTTTTTAGTATTTGTTTATGTAGGATATTGATAATTAACCATCTTTAAGGTTCCATACACTCATTTAGCACCTTCCATACATTATTAAAGTATACTACTTCAAATAATTATATATTTATACTAGAAATTAATTTACAGGGTAACATGCAGAAGATTATGGCAATCAGGAAAGAAGAAGATTGTTGAAACGCATTACAATTGGACAAACGTTGAGTAATAATGACTATAGATTATTTCATATTAATATTTACAAGTTGACACCGTTGTAGCCCTGTAGCACAATGGTGTGACTGTGATCGCGACAGTCGTGGGTTCGATTCCCACTCTGGGGAATAAAATTACTACCTAAATAGTAAGGCAAAGCTCAGCGTTGATTTCCTCGACTCAGCACATAATGCCTTGATATTTTTGCCAAAATGAAAATTTTTAGAGTATCATAGCACTAGATTCCTAATGACTACCCTGCCATACATATGTAAGCTAGCGTTAGCTATAAAAATTTAATAATCCTTATTATGTTAATAAACCTAAAAAAAATATTATTTATTTATCATTTTATATACTTGTACTTTTATATACATATCATTTTTAGATACAAAAGAGAAGGTTCCAGAAACTTAGAAGTCGATATGTAGATAGATGCAAGAAATGCAATGACGCTATTATATCATAGGTTGTAAGTATTCACCAAGAGTTAAGAAAAATAAAATATATTTTTAATATTAAATTGTTTTTTTTATATCCATCCGGCTTCAAAAAAATGAAATTTTTTATAAGCTTTTATTTAACTTTACTTGAATGTATGTTTGTATGTGAAGGTGGTCTTGCAACTTAAATTTCACCCACTTCTCAGTGTGTTTATTTGCCAATGATAATGCAATCATATAATTTTAGTTTTGTTGTCAATCCAATATGGCCGCCGTAACAAGATGGCAGAGTACATATTTCAACAACCCATCCAATATTGACATCAGAGGAAAGGGCTTAACTCTAGAATAGAATATAATATGAAAACACAAAATAATAAATTAAGTTTTTTGCTCAACCAATCCAATATAGTGAAAGTGAATGTCAAATGAAAGTGCAAGTAGTGAAAGAATACAATACATTATGAAATATACATATACATATACAATATATTAAATCTAAGATGGCCGTCAGTACCTACAATATAATTTAAATTAATCATATAAAGCTAACTTCTATATTGGAAAATAGAAGAGAAAAACGCATAAAATATTTTAATGTATAAAATCGATCATACCAGAAGTTAGTTTGTAGAAATTAATCAACATCTTAAGTAACCATGTCCATTTGAAGTTAAACTTATACGAAACCATATTTTTGTACAACTATGATGTTATGTATATGTAATGTAAAAAGTAGAAAATGCATAGAAAATTTCGTTATATCAATACTTTTCATTTTAATTGGTATGAATTTAATATTTTATTACTTATATAATTTATTTTATTGAGGCTGCCGTAGTGCAGTGAGTCAGCGACTGACTGTGAACGCGAATTGTGTATTCGATTCCAACTAGTAGGGATGCATTATTTTCATAGATTTAGAAATGATGGTGATCGCGGTGCTGAGTTCCGCCCCGGAACACATAATGTCTCAGAAATTAGGCGAAGAGTACATTCGGCTCCCTCTTCTTACCCTATCATATGGTAGGCGTATTTTGATTTTTAAATTTATTTGTAACATTTGTGTAAGTTTATTCTCTCCATTGCAGATGTAGAGCTGCTAAATGCAAAAAGTTTGCCGTTGCATGCAAAAAATATACTTTTGAACACTAATGTTACTCAAATCGAAGGAATTTTAAACAATACTAGGAGGATTATTAATGGAGAACAATCTGGCAATAACAGACCTTACATGGTATGAAGACAGTCAGGTGCTCCATAGGACCTGGATAATTAATATTAATTTCAACTCGATTTCTCCACTTCCACGTGATCTCAGGATAAATGATATTGGCAGACGGACTGACAGACATACCGACATACTGACGACAACAATATGATTCTGTAAGGGTTCCAATTTTTTTGTTTTGTGAGATTGTTTATATGGAACCATAAAAAATATTGATCAAGTATTGTTTTATTTCTGTTCTATTCTTTATTCATATAGCGTTCCGAATATTGTTTCATTTGTAAATACTATTTTCTAGGTATATTTAAAACTACCCACAAATGATCCAAAATTTTCAAACTACCGTCGTTGGCTGTGCGGTGGAGTTATAGTGCACGAGCAATACATACTAACTTCCGCCGCTTGTATAGAAGACGCGAAACATTTCTATGTTGTCTCTGGTACTCACAGGTGATTGGTAAAACTGTTTTTGTTGATTTACACCTTCTTATATAGAAGGGTAGGCACAGAGAATCTAGAATAACACTCCTTTCTCCATTCAATATTCACCGTTCTCCGTTCAAAAATACTAAAATCCTACATAGTTTACCATTTATACATATTCTAACACTAAAAATAGTTTTGTACTTCTTTGTTTAGTCATAATGAAGAAGACGACCGTTATAATAACGCTTGTATCAAAAATGGAGCTAAGAAAGCTGTGTGGAAGTGCATTCCCAGGAGTAAGTTTATTATCAGTTTTTTTTTAGTTTACCCTATTCACCCCTTACTCACTGCGCCAAGAAAGTATCATTTACCAAGCTAGACTATGGGTTTGATTCTAACATACAATATCTTTTTATTCACACCTATCAAAAAAATATGAGCTTTTTATGAAAACTTCAGGGGTACTTATATGAACACAAGAGTACTTACGTGTTATTTTTTTTTATTTATATTACAATTTTACCTACAGACTATATATTCGACGGCCATGAAAACGACAACATAAGATGGATGAACAATGACATCGCTATTGTGAAAGTTGAGGATGACTTTGACTTTACGAGACGCATACGAGGCTGTGACTTCGTCCCGAAACCAATCTGTTACAATAATCAAACGGCTCGATATGAAAGTCCTGGAAGTTCTGGTATTATAGCTGGTTGGGGTAGCACAGATAGATATAATGATGTAGGTATAATATTTTAATGATATTAAAATATATAATAAAGGAATCTTAATCTCTCTTAACTCTTAATTAAGGTGTTTAAGTGGAAAATATTTTACTTCGAATAGAAGAAGCAGCAGAGTAGAGCTTAGAATAGTTTGCAATTTGATACTCTACTAGTATCTCTTTTGCTTTATATCTTTGCTATTGATATCAACTACTAAACACTACTCGTAATACAAATTTGTAATACAGCCCACGATTCGTGCCAATCGCCATTATTTTGATTCAAATTCAAAATTTAAATTCATATATATGAAGCTACTAGCGGACCGGCATTGAAAGAAAAATGAAAGCATTGAAGAACCATTTAAATATTAACACCATTTTATATTTAAATAGGTCCAGTCATATATAAAATATATTTAAGGCATACACACCACCGATTCCTATAAAATATAATTTCTTTTAAATATAATTCAGTGGGTAAACCAAAGAAGCCGTTCAGCTCAGGAGTTACTAGAGACGTCAGTGGAGATCATATCCAAAGAGACCTGCAAGCAGCGCTGGGGGACGCGCTACCACAACGTTATAGATAATTATATGATTTGTACGAGAGACACTATTGCTGAATTGAGTGAAGCTTGTCGTGTACGTAGCTTTTAGGATAATACATCTACATTTTTTTTCAGCTTCACGCTGTATCCCGCACACAGCAAGGTAGGCAGAGGGAACCTAGTGTTAAGACACTCCGTTCCCCACTTTCTGCCGAATGCTACATCTATATAAATAAATGAAAATATTAATATCTATATTTTAAATTATCGTTTGACAACTAAACTAAGTTAGTTACTGTGTCGATCGCGGTGCTCCTTTTCATAGATATATTAAATACGTAAAGTATTTTATATAATTATTTAGATTTTTTTTTTATTTGATTTTTCCGCGTTTTTAAAGTACATGTTTAGTTATGGAAGCCATAATCTATATGAGAGAGCTTAAAAAATAGCTTAAACAGTCTCCGATTCAATTCAAACCTGTACCCATTGCATAATTTAATGAAATCCAACGAAGCAATAATGGAATTTCTTAATATTTCATTTTTTAATGTAAAATTCTAAATATATAATCTTTTCATTCTAAACTTAGGATAAATACGTAGAATGTACAGACATAATGTATTCCGACGAAGAGACTCGGCGCGTGATTAGTCCTAAAGAGCTGTCTCTGCATTCGGCTTATCACAACGAGTCTGGAAGAAGACAACAAGCTTCCAGTGGTGGATTTTGTGAGGTTAACTTTTTACTTTAAAGGGATTTTAAATTGTCATAGTTAAGCATGAAAACCCGTATGTATAGGTACGTAAACTAGCGGCCCGCTCGCGGTTTCCCCCGCGTGAACTATGTTATTATTAATTTCTGTCTTCATGACTACGTCCCAGTGACGTTTATGCAAAATTTGAGACTCCTAACATTTGTAGTAACGAAGTTTCATACAAACTTTCGACCCCAAAAACAACTTCTTAGAAATCGAATATTGCAAATTCCCGTCTTAGCGAGCACCTACGTCCTATAAGTAACTCCTATGCAAAATTTAAGATTCCTAGCATGTAGTTTCTGAGATTTTGTGATGCGTGAGTGACCTTTCGATTTTATATATTAGGAAAATTAATAATTATGTAAAGATATAAAGAAATAGTAAACATGGATTATTTGTACACTTAGCATCTTTCTAATAAAAGAATCATTAAATCCAAACCAAATATTCTAATTTTCTATATTGATGGCAACTTAAATTTTAATACTTAAATTAACTTCCACAGAACGACCACGGTGGTCCACTAATACACGGCGACGGTCCAGACGCGGTGGTGATCGGCATCATATCAGCGTGCCTCGTCAAAGAGAGGACCAACAGATGTTACGGACCATTCCTCTACACGAGCGTCTATAGGAACCGAGTGCTTATAGATTGCGCTATTTATAAGGATCTTGCGTATGATTTTGCTTTTTTTTTACTGTAAAACCCGGTGGTCGTGAGTTTGATTTCCACGTAGTAAAATGAACTATTTTTATTCCTGTGTCGCAGTAAGATAAAGTGCAACTGTAACTTTAGATGGACTTTAAAGAATAAAGTTGAACGGAGTGTCTGGACATTAGGTTCTCCCTGTCTATATTGACAAATGCGGGAAATAGCGTGAAACTGGGAAAAAAAAACATTTTCTTACATAAAGCAGACATTCATATATCGTTAATTTTTATAAATAATATTCGTTAACAGCAGCATGGTAAGGATTCTTTTGTTACAGCCGTGACTGCAGCAAAATGTTTAGATCCGGTTTGTCGTATATAGAAGAAGACCTCAACTGGGCGGACTTTAACGAAGGGTATGAGAGTCTTCGTCAACTAACTTCCTTATTTACTTGCTATTTTTCATAACTATATCTTACTTACTAAATTGAAAATCACTCAGGGAAATTAAATATTTCCATTTCCGTGCTCTGGTAATAAGATAAACACTTCATCGACTTCCGCGACCTATCGTACAATGCGTAGAAGATAAGGTGGAAAGGAAAGGAACGGAATTTCTTAACACCAGATTCCCTCTACCAGCCCTGTGTGCGGAATATATGATATAACCTTAAGCTAAATATATATGTAAGAGTAATTATAATATTTAAAGATCAACAAAGGGAGTGCGTAAAGAAGACAAAAGAAGAGTGGGAAATAAAACAGACGAGAAATTACATTCGAATTTTAAAAAATCTACATCATTTGACACGATCGTTAAACATGAAGGAGTCATATTGAGATCATTTCAAGGTCCTTTGATTAAATCTAATACAAGTACAACCAACGTTTCAAATAAATTATCTTAATAAATATATATTATTCCTTGACTTATGTACGAGTTTTATTTTATACTGGATCCGTTCTTTTCTTATATATTATTGTTTAAATATGAGAGAGTATAATAAAATAAAAGTACGACGATTAAATTAATATGTGGTAAATTCCACCACCATACAGAAAATCTTTTGAAATGAATCAAAAGTAGAGAAGTCAATTACAATGTGAAAGGAACAACATTATGGTTTTGGGTTCGATTTCCACTCGAGGGTATAACTATCTTCTGTTCAAAGTTCAGCGTTCAGATCCGCCAGTCAAAAGAACCCACAATTACCTGAGACAGACTTTTAATATTCTAGAATTCTTATTAAAAATAAAATAAAATATAGTTGGTATATATAATGGCAATAAAAAATGGTTTCCATTTATATACATATATAGTATATACATTGTTCGTATGTAATATTTAAGTTAATTAAAAGTCAAGTTTTTATGTTCAAATTTTTATTCGTTTCATCTTAACAGGATGTGATCAAAATTCCATTGAAATGAAATGTACAATTTTAAATTTTAAGTTTCCTGATAATCTTAACTATTTTAGAGTTACAAAGCGTGTAATTAAATATATGAAGTAATTTAATTTCCTTTTACGTTGTTGTTAGTGAAAATGACAGTTGTTTACCTTTTTTGTTTATGTTTTTTATTATTTTTGAGTAAGTATCTAAATAATTAAAACATAAAAAAATCCTAAAAGTTCTTAAAGGCTCATGAAACACCTTCGATTTATGTTCATATAATATTTAATTTATTATAATACGACTTAATTACGTACATATATTACGTGATTGATAATATTTGTGTTTGACAAATAATTTTGAGGCCAAAACTTTAGGAAATATGAGATTGTCGTAAATAAAATGAGAAAAATCATTATATAATAATCAGCTTTATTTACAATGCCGTTGAAAATACAAAAAAATAATAATTTAATATACTTCCAGGTGTACATTCTCTTGAAGTCGCTACTCATATACCGGAAAATGTCGTAAAAATACTGAACGATTCACGAAGAATCATTCACGGAAATGACGTCACAGATGGCAGGCCTTACATGGTGTGTATAAATTATGCGATCTATCACTACCAATTTAGCTTAATATCCTGCATAGTACATTTTATATAAAAGACAGAGAGAAGCAAAATCTCTCCGTTTTTCATTTATATATATATAGAGACACAATTGGAACATTAAATATTGGAAAATAACGATTGGAGAATTCTAAGCCGTAATGGAGCAGTGGTGCACTGTTTGACTGCAAATACGGTTGTTGTGATTTCGACTCCCACTCGGGGGAATGAATTATTTCTAAAATATTTCACAATGTACCTACAGGTGTATCTCAAACTACCTCGGACCAACAAAAAAGTTCAAAACTATCGCACGTGGCTTTGCGGCGGAGTTATAATCCACGAAGAGTACATACTGACGTCAGCAGCTTGTATTGAAGACGCGGAACATTTCTACGTAGTGTCTGGCACTTATAAGTAAGTCATGTGAATTTTGAAATATTTAAAAAAAATTGAGGCCCGTCGTGGCGCATGGCGTAAGCGTATGCAAACCCGACAGGTTGTGGGTTCGAGCCCTACTCGAGGAAATAAAATATTTAATATTCCACAATATACACACTTTTTCGTACTTTTTATCATTGCATTGTTTAAAGCTAGGAATTGACTTTATTATTATACTCGTACTTATTGAAATATTACTTTTTACTTTTAGATATGCTGATGAGGACGATCGTTATAATAACCCTTGTATCAAAAATGGTGCAAAGAAAGCTATTTGGAAGTGTATTCCGAAAAGTAAGTTTTTATTACGTGATAATATTTCGTACATTTTCTTAAAACTTTGAAAGACTTTCTTCACTGGGTATAGGGTAATTGTAAGCCCGTCACTCGTGGTTGCAATTTGACACTCGGAGGAATAAATATTTCCATTTTTTAGCTTTGGCTCAAGATCAGACGCGGCGCTGAGCTCCAGCTAATGTCTCGAAACTTGGGAGAGTGTCCTATATTTCCTCTGTCTACCCTTTCGTTTTTCGTTCTCAGATTACATTTTCGACGGACACGAAAATGACAACATAAGATGGATGAACAACGACATAGCAGTTGTTAAAATAGAAGATGGCTTTGATTTCAACCGGCGTATCAGAGGATGCGAGTTCGTTCCTAAGCCAATTTGTTATAACAATCAAAGTCAAACTTTAGAGAATCCTGGGACCGTGGTCACTATATCTGGGTGGGGAACTACTTCTAGATATAATGATGTAAGTTCAATTTAAATAATGTCCCTTTTACTTTTTTTTTAAATTTTATGATTTAAATTGAATCTGTAATCACATGCATAGATCTCTGTAATCACTTGCTCGGATGCATATGTGATCACACGTGTAGATCGGTGATGATATATATGGATATGTAATCACATGTGTAAATATATATTGATCGATGCATTGTATGATTTTATTTTTCTTTTTATTTGTCTTTTCTTATGTCTTTTGAGTAGTGCCTCGACCCACTTAATTTCTATTTATGGTTTATTCTTTCCAATCATTCTCTTTGCTAGTCACATATTACAATAGTCCCCAGTAAGTATAGAAGGTAAAAAAAATTAAGTCACTGATACATGAAAAATACCTTTCCTTATTTAGAGGAGGTAGATTAATTTTACTTATAATTTTAGTGAACTATCTTAATCATCTTTATCTTATTCAGTGGATAAACAGAAGGAAAGAAAATCAGCAGAATCTTCTGGAGGCTCACGTAGAAATCATTCCTAAGAACCGATGCAAGCGTCGCTGGGGGTCCAGATATCACAACATTATTGATAACTACATGGTTTGCACCAAGGATATCGGACAAACTATGTCAGAGATTTGTAATGTATGCTTTAAATTATTTTATGTTTGGTATATTTTGATGTTGATTACTTGGGTGTTATAGGTCTGCATTATTAATAGAAAAAAGTAGCGGAATAAACAAATTGGTTGTAAATTATATTTTTTTATTCTATTTATTTTCTTAAAAAAAAAACCCACTCTAAGTATATATTAAAAAATATACAATGATAGACAGTAACAAATATTAATACATATAAAATATTTTCATCCTCAGATTTGTTTTTCATTTGTACTCATCCTAAAAAGAGATGCACAGATAAATTAAAGTCAGACCACTGGGCTCTCTGATTATATAATATACTAGCGGTCCGCCCGCGGCTTCGCCTGCGTGAACTACGTTATTATTAATTTCTGTCTCCATGAGTACCTACGTCCTATAAATAACGTCCATGCAAAATTTGAGACTCCTAGCATTTGTAGTAACGAAGTTTTATACAAACTTTCAACCCCAAAAACAACCCCTTAGAAGTGGAACATTGCAAATTCCCATCTTAGCGAGCACCTACGTCCTATAAGTAACTCCTATGCAAAATTTGAGATTCCTAGCACATGTAGTTTCTGAGATTTCGTGATGAGTGAGTGACCTTTCGATTTTATATATATATAGATATATATTTTTTTCAATTAACAGGAAAAATATGTAGATTGTCAAGACATAAGTTACTCTGATGATGAAGACGCAAGAAGAGATTTGAAAATAATTGAGAAAGTACCCACAAATTTAACTTTACATTCAGCTTACAATGACAGCAGGCGATACGCATCACAAGCAGATGGTGGATTTTGTGAGGTATTTTATTTTAATAAAAACAGAAAAGAAAATATCTGAACTACTTATCTATGATTAAAAGAACAAATTAATACAAAAATACATTGTTTTTACCAGAACGACCATGGTGGCCCACTGGTGTACGGTACTGGGGTAAACTCGGTAGTGATTGGCGTCATCTCTGCGTGTCTGGTGAAGGAACGCACCAACAAGTGTTACGGACCCTTCCTTTACACCAGCGTTTATAAGAACCGACAGTTTATATCATGCGCTATATATAAGGATTTGGAGTAAGAGTTTCTCCTTGTTGTAATTAAATACAAATTAAAACGAGACATCAGCTACACGCTGTATCCCGCAGAGTAGACAGAAGGAAGTTAGTGTTAAGAAAACCCGTTCCCCATTTTCCACCGAATTTTTCCAGTTAGAGGAATCGACGGCCTCAGACATATAAAATATTATTTCAAAAATGGTTTATAGTTATGGTTACGCCAAATGTTATTTACTTATAAGTATACTGCCTACAACGATGACAGTTATGGCCATATTCTTTTATTTTTAATTCTCTATTTTTATAATTTATTAGTATAACCTGTTCTGTAATTACAGGCCCAAATGCAGGCGACAGTTCAGATCAGGCGTGACTCACGAAGAAAAAGTACTTTCGTGGAAAAATCATCCGGATGGGTATTAATTTTTCTGTAGATAATCGTTTTTTTAGTCTTAAGAAATTCCGTTTCCTATTTTCCTTTGAATTCTGAAGGCATTGCCTTTTAAGAAGCGTAACTAAATCTCATGTTTTGCTGCACACCAAAGCGAAGAAAGGAAAATATTAAAAACTTAATTTCCTCGAGGGGAACTAGTACGTAGTAGTTTGGTATCGGTTATAGTTTTCATAAAAATAAAAAAAAAGCTACAGCCAAAAAAAAGTAACGATTTTTTCTATATAGCAAGAAATGACGAGACGGACACTTTTAAGACTTCGTTCCCGATTTCAATCTAAATTTCGGGATGTTGCGTGTTAAGTTGTGGAAATCAACATATAATATTGTCTGTAGAACGATAAAAGGAAGACTGTACCCTCTTTGGGAATTAAATCCACAACCAAAACGTTCTCATTCAAATCTCTCTCTATTGTATGTATTTATTTTTTTACAGTCCAGCCAAAAATGAATTGGATACTAAGTCAACAGTTCCAGACATTGTCCAAAGGGCAAGCGAAGACCAGGTGGTATCTGGTGACAAGGTGTTCCCAGACAGCGGATTTATTATTAAAGCTAACACTAGCAAATCACCTTAATTGTATTTTATTTCTAATAAAGAGATAATAATAATTCAGCTTTTTATTTATGTAAATTACAAAAATAAATATACATAAATCTCTATATGTAATTATCTAACAAACAAAAGGGTATAATTAACACGTTCGTTTAGTCTAGTCTTAATCATTATAATGTAGAAGTGACTTCAGTTGCTAAGCACTATTATAATTCCATTTCTGAGGGCGTCGTGGCTTTATGAAACAGCGTCTGAGTGTAAGCGTAAAGTTGTAGGTTCAATTGAGGTAATTAATTTTGAACTAAAATTTAATTTAAAAATATACATAAGTGCTATGATATGTATGAAAAACGAAGCGTTTTGATAGTGTCAAAACGCTTCGTTTTTTACGCTTCTTATTGTTTAACCTGCTCTGTTGTGTGTGCACATACAGTGTGAATTACCGCATACATTGAAGTTTAAATAAAGTGGGGAACGGAGTGTCCTTGCAATAGGTTCCGTCTATCTACCTTGCTATATGCGGGATACAGGGTGAAGCTGTTTTAAAATGAAAAAACTAAAATTATGTAACTAAATACGATTCCTAAGACTAAATTAAAACAATAAAAGTTACGATTTTAATTTACAAAACGGATATGAAATAATTTAACTTTAAATCTTTATCCATAACTTTACAAATTGACCAAGAAATTGTAATTTGATAGAATGTTGATAGGAAAGCAATTTTCTTTTTGTTATTGATTTTGGTAATGAAAATGTCCAATTTTGGCCTCTTCCTGTTCTGTTTTATATTAAGTTTAGGTAAGAATTAAGATATATTTTATTATTCAAATTATTATAAAAATCTTGACTTAAAGCAATTACAAAAATGAATATGAATATACTCCGGAATTCGGCGGACATTGGAAAACGGAGTGTCGTAACACTAGTTTTCTCTGCTTACTCTGCTTTGTATTCAGAACACAGCGTGAACTTTAATTGATTAGATTTTTTATTATAATTAAATATAGGTATAAAAATACATATTAATATAATATAGGTGTATAAAATAATAATAAATATATTAATATAGGTGTAGTTCTAACAAGTCCTACAAATGAAGTTCCAAAAGCGACAGCAAATGTGAGCAATGTTAACAACACTGAAGTACAGGAAATTCCAGATGAAGGATGGGAATATGAAAACACATCAACAGTAGATACCAGGAGGATATTGTATAGTAAACGTGTTCAACCTGGCAAGAGACCTTATATGGTATGACTTTAAAAAAATTGATGTTTTGCAATAAATTAATCAATTTTATTACATTTTATAAAAGCCAAATATTTTTTACGATTAAAAATAAACTAGCTCACTAAACATAAGAATTTAGGTACATAACAGTAAATATCAAAATTAAAAATCAAATAATATCAGCTTCACGCAGTATCCTGCACACAACAGGATAGGCAAAGGGAACTTCGTGCTAAGTCACTCCGTTCCCCACTTTCCGGTGAAGTCTGGAGGCATTGCGTGTTGAGTGGAAGAAGTCAACGCCGGGCTTTGCCTTGTCACCAGAGCAAAGAAATATACATTTAAGTAAATATTTCATTTCCTCGAGTGGGATAATAAAAATGTTTTCATTAAAAACAAAAGGTATATCTCCAACTAACTAAAGACTCGGCAAAAGCTCACAAATACCGCGGCTGGCTGTGCGGGGGTGTGATAGTCGACAACAACTACGTACTAACGTCAGCTGCTTGCGTGGAAGACGCTGACAAGTTCTATGTAGTGTCTGGTACAACCAGATTTGTGGATAGCCTCGATTATAAGAGCGATGACTGCGTGTGCCACCACCGTAGAAAGGTTGTCTGGAAATGTATACCTAAGAGTAAGTATTTCTATATTAAAATGTTTGAATAAGTGAAATTAGAATTTAAATTAAAAGATAAATTAAATTGTAAACAGAAAAATACCTGCCAAATATCAAATACCCTACGCAATGCATATTAAATGTTAGATTTCACTTTGGAACAAGTAATATTCCTTATTTAATGCCAGTCAGGACCATGGCAGCAGCAGCTGTAAACGTGACAGGGTGTGGATTCAATCCCTACTCGAGGAAATGAAATATTTAATATTTTCATTTCTTCGCTTCTTCTTCTTCTTTCATTCTTTCTGATGTCAACAGTGCCTTCAGAATTGAACGGAAAATGGGGAATAGAGTACCTTAACACAAGGTTCCCTCTGCCTTCCCATGCTGTGCGCGGAATATAGCGTGGAATTGAAAAAATTATATTCCTAATTTAGGCCCATCTATATTAGTCAATCGTCATTCATACATTCTTTGACAAATTAAATAGATATAATATGTTCATTTATTTTTATAGATTACAAATTCGATTTCCAAGATAGTATAAAATGGTCTTCGAACGACATAGCCATTGTGAAAGTTGACAAGCCATTCAAAATTGGCGTGCAAGAGAAGGGATGTGAGTTTGCAACTGAATGCATACGCTACAACAATATTAGTAGGGATTTGGAAAAAGCCGGGACGAAGGGTTATATTGCTGGATGGGGTAGCGGCAGTAATTTCAGAGAGGTAGGTTTATTATTTATTGTTATATTTAATTGTATACATTTTTATATAGAAAGGCTTCTTGCTGTAACATTCGGGAGAAATAGAAATAGTATGACCCTATTTAAAATAAGATCAGACATTTATAATATTATTAAATCCTAAGGGCGTGTATCGTCGCCAAAGCACTCATGTTCCGGAGAATGCTAAATGTCTGCAAGAGGCGAAAGTTTGTATAATGGACAACGAGCAGTGCGCCAAGAAGTGGGCACAACGGTTTAGAAGTATCATCACTCAATACATGATCTGTACTAAGGATGTCATGAAGAGATTGAGTGAAATTTGTGATGTAAGTTTTTTAGCTCCAGGTTTTTTACCATATAGTATAGTATAAGCAGAGACCAATTGCTTAGAGACTCTGGTCTCCACTTTTAGCTTAATTTTTTTCCATGGATATATTTCATTGTCTGAGGTGTGTTACGTGAAAGCATAAAACTAAATGCTTAAATATTTTTTCATCATAATGAAAAAAATATCAATTTAGAAACGTCACCAATAAGTATAGTATATCAATTACCATCAATAGTCAACAAATGTTTAATTTGTAGAAAAAGTATGCCAACTGCACAGACGTGGAGAGCCGACGGCTGGAGCTGGATGATGATGCCCACTTCCGTCTCGATCTCGGCAGACACTTGCGGGATCCGGAGGACCTTTCAGCAAGACGTACTACGAAGCAGGGCGGCTTTTGCGAGGTAAGGAATCTTCGTAATCCTAATATTTCCAATCGGTAATCATATCCTGCATCATTTTACAAAAGTAAAGAAAATATTTCTAGAATATATCTAGAAAGTCTAGAAACTATATCTCAATGTAAAATTTAGCTTATTATTATTTTACAATTTTTAACTTAATTTTCCAAGTTAAAGCAAACAGTGAAAATCTAACAAAAGGTCACTCTGTTCCTATTTTCAGAAACTTATTCTTAGTTGTACCCACTCAACTCCACCAAAACATAGTTAATATATATTTAAAATATTTTATTTGACATTTAGAATGACCACGGTGGACCATTGCTAGTTAAATATCAAGGAAAAGATCGCGTTATCGGGGTAATATCTGCGTGTAAAATAGATCCAAAGGGCCACGGCTGCCATGGACCGTTCCTGTACACGAGTGTCTTCAAGAACAGGCAGTTCCTGTCTTGTGCTATCACTAAGGACGTTGAGTAAGTGTTATAACTATTTTATAATATATGTTTAGTATTCATTTATTATTTAATTCTAATTAAGTAAGTCACTTTTAGTCAAATAAATTAGTTTTCTGTATAATTTTAGAAAAGAAAATTAAAAAATGTAAAAGCAGCTTTTGAAGCTGCATTTTCAGTCAGATTTTTTTCATTATATAGGAACTATACATGTCTTTTTTTTACTTTTTTATATAGAGAAAATTGTAGAAGAGTGTTTCGATCTGGAATCACTCACGAAGAATGGACCATTAAATGGAATAAAGAAGACGACGAGTAATGTTACAATTTTATGTTTCCTTATTTAACTCAAATTTAATTAAGTAGCCAGTTGAAACGATATATTTTTATAATGAATTACCTTTTTAAAATATTTTTAATTCAATAATTTCATTATTATAATTGTAATATGAATATTAAGGGTTAACTTTACAGTGATGACGACAATGATAAGGTTGACAGGTAAATATTTATTAAATTAATAAATACAATAAATAAATAAAATAAAATTTGTTCTAATTGTTTTTGTAAAATAAAAATCTAAGCTCTAAATGTTCTAAATAATATATAAAACTTTTATACCTTTCATATTAACCTTTAATATTTCAAACATTTTTATTTGTTCAGCAAAAAAAGAGACAAGCAGAATGACAGGTAATTCTGTATCGATATTAGTGTATATTTAAATTTTAATATCGATAGAATGTTATTTAATAAATGAAATTAATACATATATTTCAGCGATGACGAGCATGTAGACATATTGAGAGAGAAGTAAGTATATTTGTTGAGCTTGTAAAGCTAATTTGCACAATTTTCTATTTAAATTTGTAAGTTATTTTTCCTTTTATAATGGTTGCCTATCAAAAAATCCTAAATAAATGCTTGCCTAAATAAATCCTAAAAAAA
This sequence comes from Heliconius melpomene melpomene, assembly GCA_000313835.2. NCBI lineage: Eukaryota > Metazoa > Arthropoda > Insecta > Lepidoptera > Nymphalidae > Heliconius > Heliconius melpomene. Next base: position 96,215 of record HE672029.1, on the reverse strand, counting down.
TATTAACAGGAAGAAAGAGGCCAAAGGATCTGGCACTAGTTCGGATAGTGACAGTGATGAAGCAGGAAAACAAAAGAAATCACCTAAACAAAAGACCAAAGTTAAGCCTGAAGGTACTAAAACTAAAAGACATGTAAAAGATAACAAAGAAAAAAAGGGAGGGTCCAAAACTCGGGTACTGAGAGGTCACGGCGAGACCTTCTATGAGTCCAGTCGTGATGAAAACGTCAATGAACCAGATGATGAATAGATTTCAGTGACAGTAATAAAAATGTTATGAAATGTATATATGATATTTTATTGAATTGGCTTAAACTTTAATTTTCAATATAGGTGTAATATCTTTAAAATGATTATTTTATTAGAACTCGAAAGTAATTTCAATAATCGGTAAATACATAGTTAATTATGTAGTTCTGGTGGGCGAAGCCGAAAAAAATAACGAAAATATGAATGTTGACATAAGCTACCACGATAATAATTATAAGATAGTAAAAAATATCGACTCTACATTAAATATTTTATCAAAAATGTTTTAGAGATATTATGAAAATTTAAAAAAGAATTGCTAGCTTGCTAGCTTTTTTGTTAGTAAAAAGTTGTAAAAAGTATAAACATTTTATTATTAACTTAAATAATAAAATGAATAAAGACCATCTAAATATCTACAAAGGCTCAATTATACAGTCAAATTTAAGGCAAGCTAGGAAGGTTTTCTGAGAGAGGCAGTCGCTGCTGCCGCTTTCGTTGATGGTCATCGTCACTTGATACCGTCCGACCGTAGCGCTGTTTATTGGCATATCTTTTGTGATGGCCACGAATTCTTTTAAGTGGTAGTCATTCTGAAATGAAAATACTTTTATTTAATTTGTAACGTGTGTAAAAGAACTTCTATTATTTTTTTAGCTTCTCTCTGTATATCTCCAGCACTTAGCATGGTAGACAGAAACAGGACGGAGACCTAGTGTTAAGACACTTCCGTCCCCCACTTTTCGCTGAATTATGGAGGCACTGTGAGTTGAGCGAATATAAAAATGAAAATATTAAACATTTTATTTTATCGAGTGGTAATCCCACAATCTGAGCTTGCAAGATTTCACATGCATTAGTGCACACCATACATATTATTCATGTCTTTTTATTTTTTCTGATTGATTTAATGAAAGCGGTTAAATAAAAAAAATATTATAAATAATTTAATAAAAACTATATTTTTACTTACTGCTTCAAAAGGACATTTTTTAGGAAAACCCAGTTGTTTAAAATAATCTCTATAATTGCTTTCAGCGTCTTCCAATTCTTTGCATAGATCACAAATTTCGTGAGACACAAACCTTTCGAAGGAGCCACTGATTTCTTTGTCTATGACTAACTCTACCTAAAAATTTTTTATATTATTATATTATTTAATAGATTGCACAATTTAACTAAAATAAGAAAATTTAAACTTTCATTTTTATTTTATTTTTCTTAAGGTTCAGTAAAATGTTGATAACTAATATTTATGTATCTGGGCAGAAGCTACTAACACGTAAATCCCAATCTCCGGATATCCGGGGTAAAAGTTGCCTATATTTTGCTCCACAACCTCTTCTATATTTTAGTGAAAGTCATATAAAAATCGGAAAATTTGAACAGAAAAACAGACAACAATTTCGAAATTATTTGTTTGTGCTTAAGGACCTTGTAAATAAATTAAAATCACAGACAGACATTTCAATTTTATTTATATGTATAGATGTATGAACATTAAAGTACGATTTGGAGCCGTCGTGGCGCAGGCGCACCATAAAGTGATTGTAACTCCCGAAAAATTCGGCGGAAAGTGGGAAACGGATTGTCTTAACGCTAGGTTCCCTCTGCCTGCCCTGTATTCGGGATACAGCGTAAAGCTGATGTTTTTTAAAGTAAGATTTACCGTAGTCGTAGGTGGCATGCTCTTCAAAAAGCTAAAAATCCCAGTCATATACGATATAGTCTCGTTATATCTCTTCACTTCAATCCGGGATGTCTCTACGAAGGCTTCGCTCTCCTCATCAGCACACACATAGACAGGTGAATCAAAGTTTAAAATATATTCATCGTCTTCTACCTTGAAGTATAACAAAAAACCAGTCAACTGCAAGTCTGGTTGAAGATTTAATAAGATTTTCATCAACCAAATTCTTAGTAGGTAACGTTACTAGCTTTTTACTTACTAATTTTAAAAATGTAATGAAAACTTACAAAAAAATACATACCCCGGGCCCATCGGCGAGGGCGATAGAAAACTGCAACAAAAATGCGGCAACAAATAACATTATTCGGTTAAATAAGTATCTAATAAGTTGAAAACATTAAATTTATAACATCAATGGCGTGCTTGATCAGATATAAATACTTACATCAAATAAATATAATGTTAGGTACAATTCAACATATTTATTATACTAGCGAAATAATTATATATTAATTGGTTTGTGATATATTGAAGTTTGTCACGCGATAAAAACAACCTACACAAAAGATCCTTTTATTTTGAGGTCTGTGTGGCAATAGCGTATTAAACGTGATGGTCATGAGTTCGATTTCCGTTCGTAGCGTAAAAATTTTTTCATTTCCCCGTACTGACAGCACTAAACACAGCGTCACGAATTCGGATGAAAAGTAGAAAATGGACACTACATTTTAACACATTTTATTTTTCTTGCTTACCGTCCTATGCAGAATAAAACGTAAAGCTGTCAAAAAAAGTATTTATTGATACTTTTTTTTTAAATTAAGGCTTGCGATATCCCAACATTGTATAGGATAGTTATAACGTTAAACTGTAAACGCCATCATTGTGGCTTCAATACTCGTTCAGAAGAATGAATCATTTTCACTTCCCAGCTTTGGTAGGCATTGTTGGGTATATAAAAAAAAACTTAATATGTGGATGTGAAAGCAAGTGGTTGTAATTAAGACACCAACTTAATTAATAATAAATAATAATAATAGGTTTCAACAATAAAACAAGGTTCCGCTAGAAAAATAGAATATAATTTGACTTTCTAACCATCACAACATTCAGTTTCAGGTAACGAGATAAATCACCATGTTTGTAAAAACAAAACGAAGATTAGGTAAATTAAAAATGAAAAAAAAAACAAAGTGTTAAATAAATTTATTAAAAAAAATACAAAACAAAAAAAATCATCCATGCTCACTACTAATTGTTAAAAAAAAGTATACAGCCGTGTTAAGTTATATACATATGTATATGTGCTTCAAAATCTTAACTAAATATGAAAAAATAAATCCATTTTTAACGTTGTGCGTTTTTGTGAAAAACAATTTAGTGAAAATATTTTTGTGCACTATCTTGAACATCAATATTTTGACATTTTCTATTTAAAAAAAATATTATTGTGTTAACAAATGTAGTTATAAAAGTACGTCCATTTTATCAACTTTCTAATTTTGACAAAAACAGTAACAGTACTTGTTATATAAGAAAGTAACCGAGTAAATACCAGTGTACCAACATTCAATAAACAAACAACAACCACATACAGCATAGCTTCATTTCTTTAAAATTAAAACAAAAAACAGTAATATTTCATTACACCCTATAAAAAAGAACTCATCAAAAACGCACAATAAAACCATATAGTAGACAAAACTAATAAAATGCATATACGAAGAACATCCTTTATAAGCTATAATAGACTTTGAAAATTGTAACGAAAAATTTCGAAAAATATATTAATAGGTATCTCTTTCCTATACATATATAAAATACATCATTTTCATCACACTAGAGACTTAGGACATGCGAAACACTCGCCAACTACATAAGTTACAATTTAAATATAATTATTATGACGTTAATATATTAACCAGAATATCAACAACAGTACTACTAATTAACAACAAAATAACAATTTCAAATATTTAATAATGCATTCATTTTTAATATATCTTTTAAATTAAAATTTTCGAGTTTGTTACGTTTTGCTATCATTTATTTTTTCCTCACATATATATTATTATCCGAATACTCTCGTTTACTATGTAATAGTATAAAATTTAAATTTCGTAGTACTGTCATCTCAATCCTATAAGTCTTACAAGTTACATTTTACATAATACTGAAAACAAAAGTACAAAAAAACATATTCACACCAACCTTCTAAGATATGTAACTTCTACATTATGAAGAATAATAATATTACAATATTAAAAATATCAATCAGAAGTTGGCACAAATAGACAGAAACGGGGCCCCGAATTATTAGTGTATAAGAAACAATAAATATTCCCTTAAAACTAATCAAATCCTTCCAAAATGAGAAAATAATTATAATTCAGAGTCCCGTTTAGAGAAGCACCTCCACAGTATCATTGTTACAAGTACCTACAATTAATAAAATATATTTTTATTTAGTAACGTTTTAGTATTACCAAATATAACTAAGCTGGGAATCGAATTGACAACCCGCAGTTTTATAATATATTTGCATTGAAAACAAAGATAGTCATTATATACTAATATTAAGACTAGAAAGAACATAAATGTTCATAAAAGATATATTATCTGCATATAAAACAAAAACTAGCTGCAACAAATGGCGACTATCGCTGTGGAAACATATTTGTGCTTTGATTCCATTTAAAATCTAACATTTTATATTAATAAACGTAACATTATTGATACAAATTACAATTTTTATCAATATGCAAATGTAAACATAAATAACAAGAAAACGCAAACGTTAACCTCGGTTAAAAATACAAAACTTTATATAAAAAAAACTTCAAATTTTAGTATGACATAGATCCAATTCTATAAAACATATCGTAGTAGTGGCATGAACAACATTATACAACATAATTATCTAGTAAACAAAAATAACGTCACTGTTATATCAAAATGTAGTTTCGAAATTAACATAAAAATGGTATTCCAACCTAATGTTTTTATATTTTCTCTAAGTTTACACAGTTAATAGCAAATGGCTAATAGATAATCATCCGTTAACAACTTCGACACAGTTTCGCTCGAGTAATATAAGTAAAATATTTAACCAAATCATATAATTTACTGACTGACTGACACAAGCTGACAGTCGTTTCTATCAAATATAACAATATATCATTCCTCGTTTCCTATAAAAAACGTACATTTTAAAACAACAGCAACCAAACCCACCGCGATAGTCTACTATAGGCGTGTAATGAACAATATAAAGAAAAAAAATCTTAAAACTAAATTAGTATCGGAATGCGTCCGGTCCCGTGTTAAATGGTTGTATGGAACTCGAACTTTGCTCGGTTTAGTTTACCTGGAAAGATTTAATAGTTGTAGTTTGTGGGTTTTTGAACCAAGAAATAATTTAATTCATCCCTATTGGCAAATCCAACAGAGATGGAATTTTTGGAATTGGATTTGCCAATAGGTATGGAATGAATTATTTCTTGGTTCTGGTAATAAGATAAAACACGGTATTGAGTTTCACCATTCGACACGCAATGTCTCTAAAATTGGGGGGAAAGATAAAAAAGAGTGTCTTAATATAAGAAACTAAATTACAAAGGGTAAGCGTTCACTCACCTCACTCGCAACGTCCGGCCCGGCCGTGCTGCGCGGCGGCGCGGGCTCCACTAGCAGGAGGCGGGGCTTGTCGTCACGCACGTCGTCTCCCGCACCACCCCCCGCGCCGTCCGCACTCCTAGGACCACCAGAGCCGCCCAGTGACATCTCGGAGAGCGCCGATATTACGGATTCCATATTGGCAGCCGGAATGTCGCCTTCGCCCTTTAGGTGGAATAATGTATGAAAATTTGCTTAAGGTTAATTATATAATTATCATTACTTCGTTCTGGTAACAAGACAAAATGCAGTGTTGAGTTCTGCAACTCTGCATAATGCTATGGAACTTAACCTCTCTGGCTATTCTGCAATGAGGAATAAAACGTGAATTTGCATTAATAACATGTAACTTTAATTTTAGAACTATGATTACTTTTTTTTTACTACTGATTAATCTTTTTCCGAATAAGCAATATGCACAAGTTTAGAAAGCTTAAGTACACGAGATGTACGACTCGTAGACGGTCTATAAGTATTATAATCATAATAAAAAACATACTGCATTTACCTTTTGTGGTCCAGCTTTGAAGAAGTGCAGATAACAAAATCCGCGGAAGCCCTAAAAACGAGGTTAACAATATTTAAAATATTCATAACATATGTAAATTAACAATATATTTAAGTTAAGCAAAAATACAATATATATATTACAAAACATTTTTGGATACAGGAGAGTAATTTTCTAATATGTATAAAGGTAGCAAATAAGGCCAAATAAATTTTACCATCGTATAAAGTTTTTTATATAAGCAGAAAGTAAAAAGTAACTATTAAAATTTGTTTTTATTAACACAATTAAAATTTAAATTAAGTACTTACAAAAAATTTAAAAATATATAAAAAATATATTCATCTATTAATTTATAGAAAATATAAAGAACATTTACCTTCCACACCATAATCTGCGGTTTAACGCCGCGTTCGCTTAACGCCTGCTTCAAGTCCCTCACTCGAGTACTGGGACTGATGTTTGATATCTATAAACAAGCAACATCTTGTATAAAATATTAGGAAGTTGATATTTTATAAATTTAGTAACCTAATCGTACAGTGTAATTAACAGTATTTATGTAATGCATAGACACTATAGTAGTGCAGTCTACTGACATACAGAAGAATGAATGAAGAATGAAGAGGCTCAATGTCTATCATCGTCTGTTCCGCGAGTGAGGATCGAACCCACAACCATCGTGCTTACAGACAGTTGTTGTTAGGTATACAGCAGTTGTCATAACAGACGTAGTCTCTTCACCCAACACACTATTCCGAAAGACCAAGAGTAATACTAAAACTTAAGCACTAAGCTCAAATATATACAAACACTACATACCTTAACAGAAAAATCAATAACAGGTTTGGGACGTCTCGGTCGTCGCGGCTTATCTTCCTTGCCTTCCTTGTCTTTGCTCACTGATTTGTTGCTGTTTCGGCGGCGCGGCGTGCGACGCGGTTTGGACTTTCCTTCTTCACCTTCTGTTGTGTTACCCTGTTTATGTCGATTTGAAATTATTAATATTATGTAGTTATAAGACGTAGTGGCATACTTAAAATATACTTATTATGAAACGAGCAAAAAATATTCTAATTCAAATAATAGTCACTTTAGCATTATTTTTATAAAATAATCTTAGTGTTATTAATATCATAAATGTGCAACTGTGACGATGTATATTTGGTGCACTTTCACGCAAAGACTACTGAACGGATTTGAATAAAACTACAATGATATAGTACACAAGAATACGGCCAACAATTTATATAATAACTAGCGGACGCGCGCAGCTTCGCTTGCGTATTTAGAGGGAATTTTAAAAAACCACGATACATGTGTTCAATTAAATATTTTCAAGAGTCTAAATTTTAAATTTTATTATAATCGGTGGCGTTTTAAAGATTTTTCCATACAAACTATCAACCCCTTATTTGCACCCTTAAGGGGAAAATTTTAGAAAACGATGAAACACGTGTTCAATTAAATACTTTTAAAAATCTAAATTTCAAATTTTATAAAAATCGGTACCGATTTAATTTTTTTTCCATACAAACTTTCAACCCCTATCTCACCCCTTTAGGGTTAAAATTTTTCAAAATCCCTTCTTAGTGGATGTCCAGATTACAAAAGTAAACATCTGTCCAAATTCCACGTTTCTATCATCAGCGGTTATGGCTGTGCGTGCGTCTTACCTCAGTCAGTGAGGACAAGTCCTTTTATATATATAGATTAGCTATAATATAACAATAAGTCTAGTTAATTTAATTTTAAAAAAAAAACCAACCTCGCCCTCACTGTGGCTCTTATGCGAGCGTGTACGACGTCGCTGTCTCCTTGCGCGCGCTCCTCCACGCTCTTCCACGTCGGTGTCTACTTCTTTGAGGGGGCAGGCGCGACCGGCACTGGAAAATGCAGGGTGGCCACGAATTGCCGATCATCTACTTTCCAAGACTTTACGTGTTGAGTAACGGAATACAACGCCGCTTTTTGTGTTGTTATAAAGAGTAAAGAAATAAAAATATTCTATTTTCTAAGAAGGAATCGAACCTGCAATCAGCTACGGCGACCCCAATACAGATAATAAATATTTCGATGTTCGTTTTAAGATGTAGGTACATAGATTTAATTTTTCGTAGGTACACTTTATCAATAGTAAAAAGAAGATAAGAGACATATAAGAGACAATAACATACAGCATTTCAATATCCCTGAGTTGTCCCAGTACAGGCATCAGTTGTACTCGACGGTTGGACAGCAAATGCCACAGAATACCCACAGGGCGTTGGTTCATACGCTGCGTTTCTATCACCTGTACAATGTTGGAAAGAGATAGCATTAGTATTATTGTTTGACTTTTAACAAGAGGCTTGGCTTATACTGTCTCTATCACATGTAGAATATTAGAAAGAAATAACAATAGTAATGCACTTATTATTATCATAAAAGACAATCACAATGTCTCATCTAATATATACAAACCTGTTTTTCTTTCTAATCATAGCAGATCTGGTCTTATTAATAAAACTGTGTTAATAACTGTATTTTAATAATATTAGCAGATATTTTTGAACTTATATAAATGAATAATAAAAACATAAGTAACCTGTGTTGGTGTGACAATAATATCAATGGGCACATCGTGTGGACCAAACAGCTCCGAAGGCAAAGTGTCGAACACCTGTAATTTAAAAACAATAATAAATTGTCTGTTCAATTCCATAATTCCTATTTTTTTAGACATTTTTATGTAGGGTTTTTATAATAACTTCAATTTATTTCATATTGCAGAGTAGACAGAAGCGCAACATTGCGTGTTCAGTAATATTTCATTCCTCCGAGTGAGAATCAAAACCCACAACCGTCGCGTTTACAGTCATTCTCTTGTAATATTCCTAAAAATAACCATATCCATACCTGACAATCATGAACCGTCGTCACCACTAGGGTATTGGGCTGGATGGCCTTCATGTGCATCATCAAGCCAAACTCCAAATCTCCATAACCTGGAATAAATCAAATATTATGCAAATTTATTATGTTCTCTTAAACGTAAAAAAATATGACCAATTCCAATGAATTGACACTGACAATTTATTTTTTTTATTTTTTCAATAAATTATATTCATACTTCTATAAAAACAATTTACATAAAACATTTAAATATTCGCTATTTTTCACCTTACCTTTGCCTTTGCCAATGCGATATCCCTCCTTAGACACGGCCACAGAACCCATCACAACCAAGTCTAGAGAAACAGAATCTTCAATACCTGTTGTTAAAACAAAAAGTTTTTAATGTATTTTTATATATAATTTTTTCAAATACATATTATATAAGGGATAAATAGTAGAGAAAAAAAACATCATCAACAGCACTAGCATTGTAGTACAATTAAAACTGCAGATATAAAATATTTTAAAGAAAAAAATTCCATTTTTAATTTTCACTTTTCGGTCTAACTAGAAAAATGCTGGGTCGCGAAAGGCACTTTGTCTAACTAAATATATCACAATTTATATCTAAAACTATTGAGTTTCTGTGGAACGTAATTCTACTGTACTATGTTAGTGCCAAAACAGAGAAATAAATGTATGATTGTTTCAAAAATACAGAAGTCAGAGTGTCTATATTCCAAATTCTATTATCAATTTCATAACTTTGAACCTACAACGTTCGCGTAAAACGATTAGTCACAATAATTGTACTACAACGACGTTAAATGAAGCAGAAAAATTATGTCATATTTAAATAAAAATATATAAATAATATCTATAATATATAAATAAAATATTGTTAGCTTTTGTCAAGGGCAAAAGTAATACAGTAATCAAGTGGCTCGACTCAAGTCACGAATTCGATATAGGTACTAACATAAACATTATAAGAAAAAATCTAAAAATGCAAGGAAATGTGACTCGTTTTATGTAAGTTGTTTAAATTAATTAATTTATAGATATGATAAAAATATGCAAGTGTGCAAACATGTTTGCCATATAAATAATTATTTAAATTATAGCCGTATAGCCATCGTGGCGCAGCGGCACAAGGGCGTAACTGTAACGCGTCGGTTGTGGGTTCGATCCCCACTCGAGGAAGTGAATTATTTATCTACATTTAAATTTCCATTTCTTCGCTCTGGTGTCGAGGCAAAGCGCAACGTTGAGTTCTGCCACTCAACACGCAATGCCTCCAGAATTCGACAGAAAGAGGGGAACGGAGTGTCTTATCACGAGGTTCCTTCTGCCTATCCTGCTGTGTGCGGGATACAGTGTGAAGCTGATTTTTTTTTTATTATAGTTTTCATTTACCATTTATAAATCACGTTATAAACTTACTTGACGTTAAACTTAGCGAATGAAACAAAACAATGCTCTTTGAAAAACAAAATAAAAAAGCAAACATACATATTATGAATACAATAATTCCCAAAAATAGTATTTGAATCTACGACTATCACACTCATTGTAAGCATCTCATGTAAAACAACAATACTCACTTAAAGGTTGCCCATAAGTTTCCATGCCATTGCGTGAAACGGCTTTTCTTATAGCGCTCGGCCTGCTCTCGCCCTCTGGTAGCACCACGCGGTTCAAGAAGCCGCTTTGCAAGCGCGGCACCGGCACATACAAGGTCTTGTGATTTTCTAGGCAGATAACCCTGAAATGGAGGAAAATGATGTTTTGCTAGTATTGGTCTTCTTTTCAGCTTCACGTTCTCAACCTACGACATTATGTATAGGAGTTTCAATATTCGATACTCTTGATAATTGTTTTTAATTTTACAACAAAAACAGAGCAATTTAAAATATTTATTGTTTGAACATTCTTAATATAAAAGACAATAACATTCTAAAAATATATAAAAAATATTAACCTACATTACAAATCCCACGGGACAATAAAACTGTTTCATTTCCCGCACTTTACAAGGTGTGCAGAAAGAATTTAGATATTCCGTTCTGGCATAGGGAACCTGGGAAACAAGTTTCCGCCAAATTCTTTAAGAATTGCGTGTTGAATGCACTCTGCACACTACCTTGTTATCGAGAAAATGAATATATTAAATATATCATTACCCCGATTGGGAATCGAATCAACAACCGTCGTATTTACAATCGCACGGCATCGCTACTCCGCCACGACGGTCTTAAATAATATGGTGAAATGTAATTAAATATGTAGGTCACATATGAGCCCATTTCAGTGGTTTATTTCAATTTTTCGTTTCGTTATTAAGAGGGTCTATATCTTTATTATAACAGTATTGAATGGTTTCGAATAAAATATTATAATTAGTATATCAAGTCCAGGGTTAGATTTTGCAAAACCTTTAATTGGAGCATTTATATTATAAAAAGTTGTTAAAAAAAGTGGAGAGCGGAGTTTCTTAATACTAGACCTGCCTACCTGCTCAAGACTATTGTTATTTTTGTATGGTTATCTAAATTATAAAAATCCTTTACATAAAATGTAGACTTGTTTCGTCTAAATCAGTTCAGTAGTTTTTACGTGAAAGTGTAACAAACATCGATCCTCACAAACTTTCACATTTATGATATTAAGACTTAAGTATGATAGGATAGGATGTGAACTAAACATTTTATCCTGTCTAAATAAACTATCATAACAATAATATAATTGCATATTATGTTGTTGTTACACTAATAATCTACTAATAATAATATAAAAAATAGAATTAAGACATCTTCCTCAATCAACGCTGTGTGTTTATTCATACAGATAATATATGTTTTTGATAATGTAAAACAGTTATGTTTCATAATATATTTGCTGCAATAATATTGTAAAGTATAAACAGGGTGAAATTTATAAAACGTCAATCGTTTCGACGTATCGTTTCGTCAGTTTTCGATATCTTATTGCTTACTATGTATATGCGTAGACAGAAGTTATCTTTTCAATATATATTCACGGTGTATCCCGCATATAACAGGGTAGGCAGAGGAACCTAGTGTTCAAACATTTTTCTTCTCTACTTTTTCAGATATTTCGTGTAGCTAAGTGGTGGAGTTCAACGCCGCACTTTGACTTATTACCAGAGCGAGGAAATGAAAATAATATCCCCTCGAGTGGGAATCGTTGCCACAATATTCGCGTTTACAATCATGCGATGTGCCGACATGACAGTTTTATCCTTTTTCTCCATAAAGAAGAAAAAAATATCTTTAATTCTTTCTACTTTTTATTTTTCAACATATATCGATATCATACAAAAAAATCATATGAAACATCAGACAAAATAAGTTGTACACGATCACTGTCATCACATTAGCAGAGGGTGGGTGGAAATGAGTCAACGCTAAATAAAGCTAAAAGGCCGAGCGAGAAAGTTGCATTAATTATAGATAAATGTTAGGAGACCTTGTATTTTTACCTTTTGGGATATAGATATTTGAAAGTAAAAATACAAATAAATATATTGTTTATGATCATGTGATGTGATGTGCAATGCAATCAAATAAATTAATTATTCAATTATATAAAAACACGGCACATAGAATATTGGAAGATTGTGGGTTGTTATTAATATTTCGTCATCGATGGCAATAGCCGGGCGTTGAATTCCGCCTCTAAAAAAATCGAAAAATTCGGCGGAAAATGGAGAACGGAGTGTCATAAAAGTAGATTTCCTCTGCCTTTATTTGAATTTGAAATATATGTATCTACATCACGGACAGGTTACACTATGTTAAATTCTTGAAATTGATACTAAAATACACCAGTATTTAAGTAAATGTTTATAAATATAAGAAGATGTAATTACTTCAGCCGTCCCATAGTCTAGGATCTAGGTAAAACATACATACGAGTATATGCAAATGATAAGATAATATCGGTAATACAATTCAAACCTAGATCCGAAGTCCGAACCCATAATCGTGCGATGTGTAGGTAGGTAAATATATAAATACATTTAAATATTACATATGCAAATCGAGGTGGTAATATGACTTATTATTTTAGATTCACGCTTAATTAAAATTTAAATAAAGTGAATAATTCAAATAATTCAATAAAAATTATATACACCGCCTAATTTTGGGGACCTGTTGAGTGGAGAGCTAAGAAATAAACAAAATAACTACTTCCGAGTCAATCAGTGAAGATAATCCAACCCGTAACCGTCGCGTTTCCACTTTGTTAGACTTTGTTCCACTACGCCAACACGGCCACATACAACATCACTTATACAATCTAAAACATAATCGTATAACCGTATTGTTTATTTAAGGGTACACTATAAAAAATATCAATATTTTTATATTTTTTTTCTATTAAATATCGAAGAAAAAACACCGGTTATCGTGTTTATTTAGCAGAAACGGTCGCAGGTTATCTAACGATCACTTATACCATGCAAGTTACAAATTAGTTATTAAGATGCAAATTAAATATTAACGTAACCACGTGTCAATATATATGTTATAATTTTATATTTCTTCCCAATTTTTGTATTGCTTTTAAAGTAATAAAAGTTAATTCACAAAATTAAACAAGCAAAATGAAAGGTAGGAACATGGAATAGGTATATGTAAGAAACTCTATTATAACCCAAAATAATTATTTTCAATTTTTTTGTCTGTTTATCGGTTTGTCTGCACACCTGTCTTTTTATGCACACTTATCTCAGAAACGATAACAACAACGATTTAAATGCACTTTTCACTATTGGATTCTGGAAAACTTTCCTTGATATTTAAAGTTTTTTTTATTTCAATCGCTTGATAAACAGAAAGTTATCAATTATATCAATATAAAGTATTTTGTTTGACATCATTGCTACAAAATTATTGAATCGGATTTTTCCCGTTGTATCACGAACATAGCAGGGTAAGCAGGGGGAACCTGAATGAAGAGGGAACCTCTTACACTGAATTCGGGTTACTACCCATAATACTTTATGTTATATGAAAATATTAAATAAACCAGCGCGTTGTAAGGTGCAGGATGTGAAATGCGTTACAAGTAATCGGTCGAGTATATCTGTATTACGCAACCATCGTAATAGTCATCATAAAGCGTTACATTGAATATAACAAGTTACTTATTACTGTTAATAGTAACTAGCTTTCTTTTGTTGTATGGGCATTTTAAGCAATATTCAAAAAAATAGAAATATATTTCCTCAAATTAAAAAAAATACCGAGAGAAGAATTGATTATTTTTTAGAGAGATAATTAAATTATTATTAAATTAATCAAAAAATTGGGCAGAAAGCGGAGACCAGTGTTAATACACTCCGTATTGACACTAAGTTCTCCCTCCTTGCCATGTTCTATGCGATAGACGCGTAAAACTATTTATACAATACTATGGCCGTTGATGCCTACGCTGTGTTCTTTGCCAAAATACGATTAACTCTATCGAAACCGAAATAGCATTAGGGTCGATGGACTTTTTATGAAGACATCAAAGACATCCCAGTTAGTAAAATGCATGAGATTTGTTAAATAGAATAATTTAGTTAATGTTTGCACACATTTTATGGATCATCTAATAAGATCACAGGTTTAATTCTCAATAAATAGACTTCGTATAAGCTACATGTCAAACGATATTAAAACAAATGAAACTGAAAAATACGACTATATATATTTTTTTTTTGCCAGCTTCACGCCGTATTCCTCATGCAGCAAGGTAGGCAGAAGGAACCAAGTGTTAAGACATTCCCTTGCCCACTTTCCGCCGAATTTTCGGAGCGAAACTCAACGCCGCGTTTTTGCCTTGGTACCAGAGATTCCTCCGAGTAAGAATAGAACTCACAACCGTCGCGTTACAGTCACAAACTTGTGTCCCTCCGCCACAAAGGCATGTATGTATTCATAAGTTTACAATTAAAAAAATATATGAGAAAATATTCATAAATAATAAAAACTATGCACTAGTAAGTAAAAACACTTGTATACATCAGGCTCACATTAGATATTTACAAGCAGATGAGTAACGCGCCATGTGAAGTCACAATCACATAAGATGCTTAAAATAGAATATTTTCTAAGAAAACTAAAAAGATAACATTTAAAAATCCATTAAGTTTGTTCAATATTTGTTTTTAACAATTTGTATAATATATTAGGGATATCGTTTAAAATTTATGTACTATTTTTTTTCAGGTTTACGCTTTATCCAGCTTATAAGAGAAAAATGAAAATCAATTTATTCCCCCGAATGGGAATAGAATCCACAACTATTTCATTTAAAGTCAGGCAGTCTCACTACGCCGCTGTAGCCTCACTATAAATAATTTAAAAAGTGGCAGAAATAATAGGATAACAGAAATTAATACTACAGTAATTGTTTGATTTACGTATGAATGAAGTAAAAGAAAGACTAAAGTATCTATAATTTCTACGCACTATGATCAGCAAGTTCATCGAACTCGAGGAAATCTGCGAATTATTTTAACAACTGTTTTCATCGTTTAATATAAAAGAAAGAATAGAAAGAAAGAAATTATCATTTTCCGTATAGGTGCCATACTCGTCATGAGCAATTATTAAATTCCCTTACAGATGTTTTTACGGATTTTTGAATAAGCCAGGACTAATCTAACATGGATATAATAATAAATATATTAATCTAATTAACAACATGATTTTAAGACTGAAAAATAAAAAAAAATATATTTTTTTCATGAACCTAATGCGTAGATTCCAAAAATATTTAAAATCTTTCTAGACACGCCCATGGTGTTTATAATATGAATGTAGAATAGCGGGAACCTGAGAACGTAGTGTTAAGATACTCCGTTACTATTAAGACTCTTTCGTTCCCGACTTCCCACCGAATTTTGGAATTGGAGTGGGCTAAGTCAAGAGGGAAGAAATTAAAATATCAATATTTCATTTCTTTGAGTGGAAATCAAACCCAGGACCTGTAACGTTTACAAAACTTTTTAATATAATAAAAAAAAGAAAGTTCATTCACCTCACTGGTTCTTGAGGCTTATCAGGGTTGACCTTGACAGTGTTGGCATTCTTGAAGACGTCAAGTTCAGCGAGTTTGGCTGCAGCCTCGGCCGCGCCTTTGAAGTTAGGTATACGATTGTATACTGGACGAGGAAACATTGCTATGCCATTGGATTCTAGATGACGCCATATTTTTAGGCGAAACGACTGTTTTGTTATCTCTTCTGGCAATTTTGGAACTGAAAAAAAAAATCTTAAAAAAATCTATCCGATATCTAGTAGGCAAAACATCAAATACCGATCCGATATTATTATGTTCTGGGGATATACCTAGGAAATATTAATATTTAAATCACAATCATGATAAAAACCATATTTACCAACTTATTGTATAATAGACAATTAATTACTAATACTATTTTCGTTTATCATTGTAATTTAAAAACCAATAATAAGGTGGATCAAAAAATTTAAATTATTCTAAAAAAAATTTGCTATTTTTTTTTTAATATTGTAAAGTATTAAGTAAGACCCTATTTATGCTAATTATATATTAATATATTTATTAATTTTCCAGCCCATTGAGTGGGAATTGAACCTACAACCGTTGCATTTAAAGTAGCACGCTTTTGGCTACACAGCCATGATAATGATCATATTTTAAAATATTGTCAACACCTAAATTTCATATTTTTAACATAATTTTGTTTACATTTGAACTATCAATAACCACTGAAGCTTAGGCTATGTCAACATTAAACACTTGAATAAACATATGAAATGCTATAAGAAATTAATATTAAAATGTAAATTATAATTTTCATTTTCATAAAATATCTTTTGTTCTATTAAGTTTCCTTCCTTCAGTATCAACATTGTATTTTCAAAGGTCAATCGAGATCTCCCCCTACTACTGTTACCGCTCACTCTTTAAATATATCTTTCAAATCTCTCACCATGTGGTTTGAGCACATGAATAATTAAATTTATAATCCAGGAATTGTGATAAAATTTCTTTAAAATACAGAACAGAAGAAAGAGAAGAAAAGAGAATTGGATAGATCAGAAGTCAAGAAACAATCACTTATCATTAATCCTAACTGTCAAGAACCTTTAAAAATATTACACCTAGGGAAATACGATGGAAATAAGACACTTCCGCTTAAAGTATGCTTCTCATCCTCGAAAACATCAAAATTTATACTTAAAAATAAATCAAAACTGAAAGGTTCAAACGTCAAAACTTATTCGGACCGGACTCCAAAGCAAAGGCAGATCATGTTAAATTTAAGAGAAGAAATGAATCATCGTACAAAAAATGGAGAAAATAATCTAATTATAAAATATATAAAAGGAAATCCAAAAATTATACAACAGCAAATAAAAACCTAAACAGAAGACAAGTTACAATACAATAAAAAACACAACTATATAACACATAAAGTTTGTAATTAGTACAATGAAGTAATTATTAACAGTAAAATTTTAAAATTTGTATATACATGGATATGAGAATATGTCCCAGCTATGTAATATGTCATAACTAAAATACTTGCTACAATTTAATATAACAATGTACTCTAAGAGCATTGAAGTAAAATGATAAGCAGAAATATTATAATATACAAAATAAATAATTGAAATATCGCAAAAATCTAAAGACATCAGTTAAATAAAACATTTAATGTATGACCTACCTTCATAACATTACTTTGTATATTTGCTACCATTTTACTATTAATTTCTCAAACTACCTCCCAGCCACCTTTTTTTTCTGATAATATTCATACTTATGAGCATTGTACTATCAGTGAGTGACAAATGTTAAAAAATAAATTATAACAGTTAAAAATTAAATTTATAAAATATATCTCTAGAATAATATAAAAAAAAACATTTTAATACCAAAGTGATATGACTGCAAATTCATTTTTATCATAGATAGAATTAAACAGAAAAACAACATTGCATGTTGATTATATCTTGTGTTAATGCACTTTTGTAGTTTGATAATTTCACAATGGATTGACAACAATATCTAATAAATTATTATCGTAATTTTTAATTTATTTTATGGTTTATATGATTATTATAATTATTTCATATAAAATAAAAGGAATATAAAAAAATATATTAAATTTTTTTTTCTTTGACTACCCTAAATAGCAGTAACATTTTTTGCTTCACATTGTATCTCACATGTAAGATGAATCTTACATGTGAGATACAATGTGAAGCAAAAAATGTGAACATTTACTTATACTATACTTCCCCGACCTTCCCTACTTTCCGCCGAATTCTCGAGAGAGAGCAAGGATATGAACATCTTAAATATTTCGTTCCTCCCCCCAAGTGGGAATTCAACCGACAACCGTCGCGTTTATATTCGCACGCTTATGCCCCTGCGCTAGATGGCCTCAACAGTAAGATGGGTTAAAAAAATGACTGCTTTAAACAATTTTAATTGTAGAAATAAATGTTTCTAATACTAGAGAAAAATGTTCAACTACCTCCCGTAAATTTATTATAATATTAAAATTGTATTAACTAATTAACCCAGCGTAAATCGAACAGAACTTTTCCCGATATGATTTAGAAGATTCGCAACGATAACGTAACTGTCGGTCATAATGCAACAGGTTAATAAATCAGATACATTTTTACAATAAGTGGGCAGCGAAGGAATGTGAGTCATGTTTCACACTCCAATTAAGCTACCAGCAGTAGAAATAACTACAAGCGAAGAAACACCCAAATAGTGGTAAATACACACGAAACGTAGACAAGTGAAAATATAATATAACCGCGTAATTACAATGCGATACTTACAATTTATAGCGGCACATGGAAACCGATATTTATAATTGTAAATGAGGGTATTACTAAAATAATGTTCTTTTTTACAATTTTTATAGCATTTCGAGGCGTTAATAAGCAGTATTTTATCTTTATTAATCGGAAAATGGAAAATGAAAACAATACAAACCATTGTTGTTAGACTACGACAACAAATAATAAACTCACCAGATTCCACTGCCGCCGGCGTTTCTTCTCCGTTCTGCATTATTGTAGTATCGCAATCGGGAGGAAAAAGTCGAATAAATGATAATCTACCCGAATATCATTAATTTTTGTAAATTATGATTTTTGGATGACAGGACCGTCACACACAAAAATAGAACGCGAATAAAAAACAAATGCAACCAACTTCGCAGCGCGGAACGCAATGAGCAGTGATGCAAACCTAATAATATTATACGTTCCTTTACACGGAATGTCATTGAGAATTTTTTTTAAATAAAAATCACCTAACGATTGCATAGCATGTCTGTAAAAAATGTTAACTTTAATTAAATCGTCGAATATATTTTAGAAGATATTTTTTTACCAAATCCTCTATTTCTTTATAATTTACACAAATGCGTATACCTACACTACAAAGTGAAATATTTATATCTTAATCACATAAATTTATTGTTTAGGTCATTGGGCACTATATAATTAATATAATAACTTTTACTATATAATAACTTTTATAAATAAGAATGATAAATAATTTATTCCAAGAGTATTTTTACACATTTATTTACAATGTTATGCACGGTAATCTTTTGAGATTAGATTTACAATTTTACAGTAGGTACCTACTTAACTACCTATTTTTGTCCAATACATCGTATGTTTTCTCGACAAATTCTTGTTGTATAAATATATTAGAGCAGTACGAAAAACAATACTGACTGCTAGCTGCATTAATGCAATGGATATTTTTATCGAGAATCGAAATCGAATAACTTTTTAAGCTGTCATAGTAGCAAGGCTGATTTTTTGTATAGCAGCTTAGCAGGGCATAACATCCGCATAACAGGATAGACAGAGGCAACCTAGTGCTAAGATTCTTTAGGAACACGTTTCTTCCAATTATCAAGACATTGCGTGTTGAGTGGCGAAATTCAACGGCGCACAGTTCTAGACGTCTTCCCACAATGTTACAACTTTTAATATCAATTTTAATATAGCTACTTTAACTTCAGTACAGGTAAAATAATTTAAATGGAAAAATAAATATAAACAAAAAAAATATTTATTAGTATAAACATAATTATTATAAATAACTTCAATATACATTTTTAAATAATAAAATAATTTATCGAACAGTCTGAGACATGTGTAGCGGAGTCAACATGAGTTCGAACGCAGCATCTTTTAAATTCGCTCCTCTTAAATTCGCCTCTTGTAGATCACTTCCAGACAAATCGCAACACTGTAAGGTTAATAAAAATATCTTATTATCTATTTTTTCATTAAATTTCTAAAGTAGTAAATACTTCTTAGAAAATATACAGAAATTTATGCTGTTATGTTAAAAATTTTATGTCATCTAAAAAAATATTTTTTATACTAAAAAATTAAATCAGCTTCACTCTGTATCCCACACACGGTAGGGTAGGCAAAGGGAACCTAGTCTAAAAACATTCTGTTCGCCGATTTTTGGAGGCATTGGATGTAGAATGACAAAACTCTATGCCTGTGCTCTGTCCTCATTCAGTAAGAATCAAAACCTGAACCGTCAAATTTGCAGCTATGGTAATTTAATGGTAATTTTTTTATGTATTATTATCCCAACAATCATAATAATAAAATAGTAAACCTCTAAGTCAGCACCAGCCAATACTGCAGCTCTGAGATCACAATTTTGAAGGTTGGCATTCTTTAATGTTGCTACACGTAAGTTTACCCCTCCCATGTCACTACCTTCTAAATTTGCTCCTGTAATATGAAATAACTAAAAAGATAGCTTACATAAAAAAAAGTTTATTTAAAATATTTTTATGCTAGTATAATTGTTCAAATATTTTTTTTAAGCATATATTTAATTTAAGTCAACAGAATTTAAATTAAATTTTATATTATTAACTTATTATCTTATTAAGTATACCTTTTAAATTGACACCTTCCATCACAGCCTTAGATCCTGCTGGATCTTCCATATTACATCCCCTTAAAACAGCACCTGGAAAAAATAATATTTTTTTTGTTTTCTATTATAAGGAAGTAGCAATGTTTATATTGTAAACTATAGAATTAATGTTGTAACTGATTGTAGACTTCTGTAAGATCACGCAAATAATTAATTTAATCGGCAAATCAAAAATACTTCTGATGAATTATTAGTTTTTTGTTATGTTAATATTATGCCTATTTAACAATGGGGGGGAAGACGCGGGTAAAAAAATAGATAATATCTATTTTTTTAATATTTATTTTTTATATTATAGTATATGTATGTATAAATAAGCTAATTGTCACAGGCAAAAGGTTGTGGGAATCAAACGATTCCCATGTGAGCATATGAAATATCAAATATTATCATTTCCTCGCTCTGGTAACGAGGCAAAACGCGGCATTAAGTTCTGATACCGAGTGTCTTAATGGAAACAGAGTTCTTTAACACTAGATTCCCATGTTCCCTCTGTTCTCCCTGCTATGTGCGAGATACAGTGTGAAGCTAAAAAAATATGTAAATAGAATATTAAGCCTACCTTCCATATTAGCACATGATGCTTTAACACCTAGTAACTGAGCTCCTTCTAAATTAGCATGAGAAAGATCTGCCCTTTCCAAGCAACAATGTGATAGATTAGCCCAACTAAGATTACAGTTCGATAAGCAGGCATACTGTAAATATTATATGTAAAAGAAAATAATAGTTATCTTACAAAAAATATTAATAACCTAAGAAAAATGCAACAGTCCCTTTATTAAAGTCTACATATATGCAATCTTATAGAAAATTCAAGTATATTTATTTTTTCAAAATTAAAACATTTATCCTACTTAATATAACAATTACAAAAACATAGGCTACAAGTTATGGAAAAAAATTGTATAATTTAGCTATAATATTACAATAACTCAAAGTATACAAAGCCACATTTGGATTGCTAGATTATATTATATTACGTTTTGCTGACTTTTGCTTTATTTATATAAAAATATAAATAAATATTGTCATTTGAGGCCATTGTACACAATGGTTATATAAATAAATAATTATTTTCACTTTCAATGGAAAAATGTTAAAACAATTGTTAATACATGAAGTAATTATACTACTCCTAAGTATATTGAAGTTCTAATCTTAAAACTAAATTCTTCCTACCTACCATATGGCAGATATGTCAGATAAAATGTGAAACTATCATTTAATTTTTTTTGAGCTTAATGCTGTAACCTGAGGGTATATGAGTTAGTTATATTAGAAAGCAAACTAGCAAACTTACACCATGTCTTATTACCAAAACAAAGAAATAAAAATATTATATTTTCTAGACCACTCTATAAACATAAATTGAATACAAGTATTATTAGTACCACAAGTATTGTGTTTACAATCATACAATGCTACGCCACTATAATGGCCTCAATTCTTTCTTTAATTGAACAGCAACAATATTATAAAACAAATACAATTTTTACCTTAAAGTTAATATACCTCAAGTCTAATCTATTTAAATCTGCACCAGCCAAGTTTACACCCTGAAACCGTAGTTCAGATTGAGTTGGTGTCATTATAATTAATTTGATAACATCCATTCTGGTAAGCGACTTATTACTGCCACTCAGGGTTAAGGATTCCTCAATGAACTGATTCAACTGTGGTATCATTGAATCTAAGCCTGTAATATCAAGAAAGTATATTAAATTTAAAAAAATATGCTATTTTACAGCAGGTGTTTAAGGTCATCAGGAGGAAAATAATGTCAAGACACTGCATTTTTCCTTTTAGCTGAATTTCCGAGACATTGCATGTGGAGTGGCGGCACTCAATACTATGATTTGTATTGTGTTACAAGAGCAAGGAAATTATCAAAAGTATTCAATTAAATAATTAATTTCCTTACATGCACTGCCTTGTATCATTACACTCAGCTGGGCTGCATGTGTGAGTCATAAGTACTAAGCACCAGCGTAAAATTAGTTTAGTGTATATTACCCAGATGAATAAATAAATAAATAAATCCTCTCTGCTCTCTTACCATAGAATATAGCTTCTTCTAAAACACCTTTAGGATTAATATTTTTATCTAAAATTACATTTCCATGTCTTAAATAGTTTAAAATAGGTTCAAAATATTCAGGGCTACGGTCTATTAAATAAGCTCCAGTCTCATCAGTAGCACTAGGATTCATTAAGTACATATTATTATCATCAGCAAACATTCTTGCAAGCATAGACAATGGTTCCTTTGCGAGAAGGGTAGAACGAGAAGTTACAAAATGTTTTCCTCCTACATTAAGTCTTATCCAGTCAGAAACTGTCCTGTCTTTGTCATTAGAAACATGCAAGTTCTTCACCGAATTTGTTAACATATCACAGGTGTTACTAGATTTATCACATTCAGAAGATAAGTATATTTTTTCGTCGTCTCTTATTACTCTCACGTCATTTATTTCACATCCATTCACTGAATATAATTTCAAGTTTTCTACTTCTATTTGAAATTGGGAAGCAATCGCACTTTTAAAGTCTTTAATCGTGTCTTCCACGGCCATAAGTTTACCAACATTATCTGAATTATTTCTATATATAAAGACTCGTTTCATTATTATATTTAATGTCTTTTTATAAAAGTAAGTGCTTATAATTCTTTTCCTGAATGGCTTGAATTTGCATTAGTAGATGCAAAAATTTTTGTCAATGTCGCATTTTCTACTTGCTAGTAGTTACGCCAATGTCATAAATAAGTGACAGTTGTCAATTGTCAGGGAGGCAAAATCAGTGTTTCACTATTGCAGTTAGGAATAACCCGTTATTTACTAAAGAAATACTTATATAATCCTTATCATGTATATATATATATTTATTCGAGACCAGCAGTAACGCAGAGGCTCTAAGTGTAACTGTAAAACGCGATTGCTAGTGGGTTCGATCCCCACTTGAGGAAATAAAACATTTATTTAAATTTATATTTTCATTTCTTCGCTCTGGTATCGCGGTAAAAGGCGGCGTTCTGCCACTCAACACTCAATTCCTCCAAAATTTGATGGTATATTGTGTGCAGGATACTGCGTGAAGCTGATAAATAATAATATTGGTATTCAACCCATGACATAAACCCTTGTGTCAAGTGACTCGGTTCTTCACTGCCAACTAGAATACACCATCAATGTATTTTCTCGATGAATATTAAAAATGATTCACAAAATTATCGCAACTTATACCATATAACTTCAAAGGGGGAAGAATTGAAGAGTATCATAAATTGTCAGTAATACTCAAAATGAGAAAGGAAAAGATAATTGTATACATTGTTGGATAATACTTGTAAGCTGGCAACATCTTTTTAAGATTGTCAGTCTGGTAACGTTCAGAAATCTTTTTATATTCTATTGATTTCTTTTAAAGAACATATTTTTTTATTTCTTTGAAAGAAAAAAAATACTTGAGACCCAATGTCTCAAGTACTATTTATTTTTGACTGCATGTTTTTTAAATAAAATGTTATTTCATTGCAGTGAATTGTTCAAAGTGATACCGTAATATTCAACAACAATACTTCATGAGGCCAGTTGTGGCGCAGTGACACAAAGTCTGACTGTAAACACGACTGGTTGTGGATTCGGTCCCCACTCGAGGAAATGAAATATTCATTGAAATTTATATTTTCATTTTTGCTCTGGAGTGCGCGCTTTGAATTCGGCGGAATGTGGGCAACGAAGTGTCTTAACACTAGGTCTCCTTTGCCTATCTAGCTGTGTGCTGGATACGACATGAAGCTGACAAAATACTTAAATGCAGTATTTTACTTGTACTTAAGTCTCCAATAAAATCTAAATATTAATTCTAAAATTAAATGATTTTAATATTTTTTAAACAATAGGCAAGTACTTGTAATCTATAGACTATATTATAAACAGAATCGTGGGCTTTATTTGTAATCAAAGGGATCACAGGATAACGTAGCTCTTTGAGGTATTATCACCAATTGATTGTGTTTGTCACAATTGTACCATAATCCTAATTTATATAACACCTCATTAATTAGGGAATATGTTATCTGTGTAAATGTCAATTATTATTGGTATTATGTATATTACGTATATCTGCTTATGTAACTTTTATTCTATATCAAAAAATATTTCCCAAATTTTATAATATAAAGTACTTAGTACATTGCACAAAATTGTAAAAAAAAATTTCTTTTCAACTTTAAACCAAAAATTATAGAGGCCATCGAAATAAATAAAAAATATAAGTAGCACATTCGTACAGCATCTGACTATAACCGCGACAGATGTGGGTCCGATTTCCACTCGGAGGGAGGGAAAAAGTTTTACAGTAATTAATACTATAATTACTACTTCTTATAGTTGTAATTCTTCACAAATCTACGAAATCTGGATCTTTTAAGGGAAAAAACTCAAAGAATTATAAACATTTAAAAATAAGCTATACAAGCCATTTTTCATGTTAACGAGTCAAATTTCTCAGTAAATTACAGAAATCGACTACCTAGTAATCGAACAGTCATATTATTGGCTCATAAAGAGGTTATCTACTCGTACATGCATTTCAATACACGACAGATGGCCGTCGTTAAATCTGTCCTCTCTGATGTTGCTGTAAACTTTAGTTTACGTCGATCACATAATTTAAATAATCTACTTCTACACTATACTCCTATACAGTGTCGGTGTTCATGTGTTAATTTATTATGTAATAAATTCTGGATAGCTTGTAAAAATTATGAAAAATAAGTGTATTAAAAATTCTTTTCAATTTATATATTTTTTTACTTTGGGCAGTTTCTTTAATTTGGGTTAAATATGAAATAAAAGCTTTTGAAATTCAATTGAAAATAAATGAATTTGGTGATAACGTTTGTACCCGTATTCGTATAACCTACATATTTTTATCGATGCACGACAAAAAGGTTTAATATACGTAAATCATAAATATTTATTATATAAACGTTTCCTAAAGTAGTTTTCACTTCATAGATAGTGCCATCCACAAAGACGCGCTCCTCTGTTTCTCCCGTACTTCTACAATGCATAATCAAACTTACGAGTAGGTACATACAAGAGCTAAAGTGACGAAGTTAAATTTACTTTGTCTTTCTTCATACAAAGATCATTTGTAAGTGTCTGAGGAAGTATAGGAAATTTTGCAAATTTAACTTTTAAAGTTATAAACTAAACTAGAGACCGTCGTGACGCAGGAGTATGACGGTAACGCGACGAATGTGGGTTATTATTTCTTAAATTTGTCATTTCTTCGCTCTGGCACGAAGGAGAGAGCACAGCCTTGAGTGCCGCCACTTAATAGGCAATGCATCGAAAAAAAATTGGTTGGTGGAAAGTGGAAAACAGAGTGTCTTAACACTATCTTCTCTCTGCCTACCCTGCTGTATGCGGGATATAGCGTAAAGCTGATATTAGATTTTTTAGTTATTAAACTAGTGCCTTAAGTTCAAATTGGGCAGATCTAACAGAGTTAAGCTAAATTCACTTACCTACTGTCTGAAGGCATTTGCTAAGGTCTACTTTCGTCCTCGGTCACACTACAAGTGTCGAATTCGTAATATCTTAAATTAAATTGGTTAGACAAGTTTAAAGTAATTTAAAATTAACACATGATAAACGTAAAATAATACGGAAAAAAGAAAATATTTTGGACTTTTCATGCATAGCTGATTAAACAAGGCCAGCCTAGTGTTAGGACACTGTTCTCTACGTTCTACCCAAAGTGGAGACATGATAGATGTTGTAGTATTCGTTTCCTTTACCAATATAACTGAGCGGGAAATGAACTCACAACCGTCGCGCTCATTACACTCCGATAGCCTCGCTAAGTCAAAAAATCTCGAACATTGTTTTTATTAAATTTCGTTTCACGAATGTACGACTCCATTTTGTTTTGAACTAAAATATATGTGACAGTTTATATATGATGAAAATTGATATTGCTTTCCACGAAAAAAAATATATATGTACCTACGTTCGATATATGTATATGTGTATTTGTATGTCTGATTTTTGCCTATCGACTTAATCATATCAGCTTCACGCTGTATCCCGCTCACGGCAGGGTAGGCAGAGGAAACCTAGTGATAATACACTCCGTTCCCCACTTTATTTCTTTCGTGTCGAGTGGTAGAACTCAACGCCGCGCTTGCCTCGACACCAGCGAACAAATGGAAATGTAAATAAATATTTCACTTCCTCGAGTGGGGATCGAAGCCACAACCGTCGCGTTACAGCCACAGCCTTGTGCCGCTGCGCCACTACGGCCCCAAATCTAGACAAGAAGAAAGATTCACGCATTTTTAACTAGGTACTTTGCACTCACGAATATAACAACTCTTAAGTTTAATTTTTTTTGTATCTATAATAAAGATATGCTATTTCCTTAAGGATACTTCGTTTCTTACCTAAAATCAAGTAAAAATAGTTTTCCATTTTAAATATTTTCTCATAGATCGTAAACAATTTCAATTTAAAATAAACTATGCAAAATGAGTTCGTTGCGTAATCTTTGTAGTGTATTTAAAGTGCTGTTGAAAGATTGTTAAGGTATCTGTCGGCAGTGGCGATCTGCATCTGAAATAACTTTAACGTGATTTTTTTTATTTTCACACATTTTTCGTACTTTAGAATATAAAAAAAGATTAAAATATACCTATATGTCGTTGTTTTCGCCATTTTCTGTCTATTCTATGAATCAAAGTCCATGGCGGAACCTAGCACCGTAGTTTTCATCATAAGGCGAAAATTAAAAATTATGAAATAAAAACACCGTGTTTTCCAAGTGTAAATTGAACTCTTGACCATAAAGTATATTTAATCAAATTCTTTTGACTATGACGATAGCGTTTCTATTCTAATTTAAATAAATATTCCCTTGTATTGTTTCATATTTCAAACTACAGCCGTGGAAACGTTAAGACACGTTTCTCACACGTTCTCATTTCTATTATCATATTCTATTCGATTCTCATATTCTTATATATTTTAAACTATTTGTCTTATCTTTTTGGTTTCCATTTTATATTTAAAATATAATTATATTACTTTTATTTCTATCGTTGTTATAATTATACTTACTAAATATATAATTTTGTATTGTATTAATTACTTAAAATTAGCTGAGTTTCCTATTATTAGCTGAAATATAAAGATTAGCTACTTTAAATTTTTTCTCTAAAATTTTGGCTTATCTAACGTTAGACTGGTGTTAATTACGAAAGTACACAAAAAGTTTTTACCTTAAAATTAAATTGAGTTCATGATTACAGTAAATAAGTACTAAACTACGATTTTAATTTAGTATAATTTAATTTGATTCGTTTCAATATTTATTTTCTTTAAGGCTTCTGTTGATTTATTAAATAATCGAAATCAGGCACCGTTGAGACGTGTCTACCAGTAGAATATTATAGCAGCTTCACGTCTTCTCTCGCATTTCAGGGTTGGCATAGAGAACTTTCAATCTAGAATTAAGACACTCTGCTTACCCAAAAGTGACCTCTTTTCCAGACATTGCGTAACTTAACGCCGCGCATTGTCTACCAGAGCGAAAAATTAAATTTTGAATTGAAATACTATTCTTATGTATATTCTGTTCGATTTCCAACGTCTAACAGATAATGTCTATCATAGTCTCTCTCTGAACTATTACTGGGAGAAATAATCCAAAACATGCCATGCCTAAGAAGTTCAGCTTTTACCTAGCCATTAGAAACATAAAATGCTTGTCACCAAATATAATATAATTTATTTAGTAGATATTTTTCTCTTTCTACTTTTTGTCATATTTCATTTATGACTATCAACTTGTCACCACGACATAAACGAAGAATATAAGCAACTATTTTATGGGGAGATGAAAATAATACCTATTTTTTTTAGTGACAGGTGAAACTACTGGAAATTTGGTATGTAGGTTGTTTTGACTGCAGAACTGAGTGAGGATTTTTAGTAATTTTTAGGGAAACGAGAAAAAACTACTTTTTATATTAAATCTTAAACCAATAAATACCGCTCGAAACGCCATATAGGTACCAAGAAATTAATCAATAATAGAAAAAACAAACTGTCTAACCATAGTTAGAGTACTGTGTATAGGAACTTAGCAACTAATCATAATCTACGTAGAAAAAAAATCTTTTAAAGTATGTAAGTAAGCTCTCAAATGATTTATTTTTAGCACACGGCGTTTGTTCCAGATGAAAAGTTTGCACGTGGAAACATTTTTTTTTAGATTTGAGATATTAGAATTGAGAGTCCTTCTAAACGTAAAAAAGTAATATAAGTGGAAAACGGTGAAAAAAAAAATTTTGTGAAATTCGGAACCACTGCGGTTCCGAATTTCACAATTTTTTTTTCATTAGTATATTCCAACTGTGAAAAAAAAGGAGTAAATTTTTTTTACATATAAATATTAAAAAATATATATGGTAGGTACATACATGATTCACATGTTAACATAAACTTGAAATAGCGATTAGGAATTTGTATATATTATTTATTATATAATATTATATCGCATTTCAAATCATAAACAAAACTGGCCTAACCCTAAATATCCATCCATCCATCAGCCTTTTAAGGTCCTCTGCTGGACATGGGCCTCCTCCAATGCTCGTCACTTCGTCCGGTCCTGCGCCCTTTGAATCCAGCGGGTTCCCGCTGTCTTCTTGAGGTCGTCGGTCCACCTGGTTGGAAGGCGGCCTGTACTTCTTTTGCCGAGACGTGGTCGCCATTCGAGGACCTTTCTTCCTCATCGGTTGTCGGTCCTCCTGACAATATGGCCTGCCCATTGCCACTTTAGCTTGCAGATTTTGAGAGCTATGTCGGTAACCTGTGTTCGTCTATGGATTTCATCATTTCGAATTCTGTCTCGTAGAGAGACCCCAAGCATAGCTCTCTCCTTCGCTCGCTGAGCGACTTAAATATATATATTTTTGAAAATGAGAAAAAAATTACAGAAAGGTTGTAAGTGTTTTTCTTTCCTTAGGATAGAATAATGTTTTAAAAATGAAGAAAAAAAGGGATTAAGTCCTTATTCAGAATGCTATTACTAAAGAACTGAATAAACGAAGGCAATTAGTTCGCCATAGATAGCTAGGCTGATGTAATTTTCCAAAATCAAATAAAAATAATAGTCAAAATTTAAAAAAATAAATTTAATTTGATTATTTTCTTCCTGAACCATGCACAAAAGTCATAGAAGTCTAATTTCAGCGCGCCCACGGCTCGTAGACCATACATACTGTACCTTTAATATTCAATTGGATAAATGCAAATTGTATAATTCTAAGATTTAATTTTAATTTATTGCTACGTTTGAATATCTGAAATATCTTAAAAATATGAGTTATACCACTTTAACACTAATAGATTAATATATAACGTCTCTATATTACGATCCTGACTCAGGCAGGCGCCGCGTTGACATCGTGACGCCGCGATATTTCCAAGAGATGTGCCAATAATGCTTAAGATTATTTTAAACATTTAAAAGAAAATCGTGATGAAATATGATAATTTGATATATTTGACAAAATACTTCAATACTTTGAAAACGATGAATATTTTCATAACATATCACGTGAATTTCACTATATATAGTACTCCTTAGTTTTTAGTTCTCTCCATATTTGAGGAAGTGGGAGTTGCACCTAATTGGTTTTATTTTTATAGAATTTACAAAAGTTATAATTTTTTTTATCGCTATATAAATTGTATAATCTACTTATAATAGAAAAACACAATAGTTATCGGTATATACTAAGACACATCTGAAAATGTAATGAAAAGCGATCTAGCTTTTCAAGTGTTAATGTGGAAAAAAATATATTAATATACGATTTTTTCTTAATTTGACAGACAAACGATAAGCTAAGTCTCCCAAAAATCTCCAAAAAAAAATAAGCGAGTATGAAGAACTGAGTCACTCTCTACCTATCCAGTAAAATGTTACTCGTAAAAATGCGCAAAAAACATGAAACATATTTTCAACAGACAGACATACGATTTACCTAATTTTATTGCAAGAATAAAATATTGTCACATATAATTTAACACGCGTTGAGTCACGAAGTATATGACGTAGATGACTTCGCAGTGCTACGGCGGGATGATGAACTCGACGTAAATATATATTATAAGAAACGTCAAGAAAATCAGAGTTATGACCTTATTTATGACAATAAGCTTTTATTTGTGAGTAAAAAGGTTGTGTGGAGCTTTTTGTACGGTTTTTATTTTTTTTTTACACTTTATATGTGCCTCAAATAGCAGGGTAGGTACGGAACCTAGTGTTAAGATACTCCGTTCTCCACTTTCCGCTCAATTCTTGAGATATTGCGTATTGAGATGGAACCTACAACCGTACAAATATATAATTATTTATACAGTACAGTAAGCTAAAAGAAGGTATAATGAAAGGGTATTCGGTTAGTTTGACTTTATAGATTTCTGTTATTTTAGTGATTAAGAAACAGTGGTCCCGCTTAGTATTTTAAGTAACTTTTTTGCCTAAAAAATATATTTAAAAATCCAACAAAATTTTGGTTTCTCATAATTTTATCAAAAAACAATGCATTTTCTGAATTTAATAATTTCAAATTTATCAAGTTAATGTCAAATTAAGCTTATTGGTTTATTCCTTTGACTTACGGTTAAATTACATATTTGGTTAAATTTTCTTATTTATGTTTGAATTGTTAAATATATAAAGAAAATTTTCATTTTATTACAATATCACACAGTATTTACAAGTTAATCGTAATATAGAAATTACATAAATTAATTCAATATTAAGTTTTTAGTTATATACATTAAAAAGTTCGGTTAAACGTTGAAATCAGTGCCCAGTATATTGGAGCCAGCAGTTCTAAATAAACTATAACAATTTTATCACACAGCTTACGAGGAAAGCTTTTTTCCGGGAAAAGCTGCTCTCATTATAATTTCTTATAATAATGATATAATAATTGAGATTTAGGCGTAAACGATAGATAGATGACACACGGGAAGCTCGCTAAACCCAGTTTATTTATACACAGTGTCCAGCCACGTCGAGCACTCGCGGACGTCTAAAGAGAACATAATTATATAGTGTGTCCAAAGTAAAAAAAAATCGCGTTTGTGATAATATTTACTCTAAAACTCACAGCCTTTTGAAGTTTAAAGAATCTAATAATTTAAGTATGGATACATTAGATGTACCACCCAGTCATCCGCCACCTCCACCCCCTAAAAAGATTGATAAGCCAAAAATCACCCTGCAAATACCAACCCCTGGACAGTATCGGGGTCCAAACACATCGTCTTCGATATATTGGGGGCCAACAAATACAAAATACTATGGAAAAGCAACCACTCCGGCTTCTCATATATCTGATCAGCATTTCAATCCATTTCTGCATATGTATTCTAATAAGGCATCGGACTTTATGTTTAAGCAGTTTGAAGGTTTTAAGGACTTTACTATGAATACAGCTAAGAGTGGTTTGAGTGTAGGTGAGAAAAGTGCGTTTTGGTTCTATAATAAATTGAAAATTCTGTCCAAGAAGTGGTTCACGCATTTCTTTTTGACATTGTGTTTGGTGCTCTATAGTATAATGGGTGCAGCTATTTTCATGACTCTAGAAGGTAAGTAAGATTTTTATTAATTTTTTTTTTCTATGCTACTGCAGATAATTTTTGAAAATAATTTATTAAGAAATGTACATTTTGATACTTAAAAAAAATACTAAGATTTTTTAAATTTAAATTACACAACTACAGTATTACTTAAATTTTATAATTCTTATCTTAGTCAAATTCTATAAAATTATTATAATTAAGCTATAAATCGTCATTACACATATCTCTAAACCTACTCTCGCTATTTCGATGTTTTAATGGCAGACTTGTCTCAAACTATTTAAAATGATTAATTTTAACAATTTATATGAGAAAAATACTAAGATCTTTATTTCACATTATGAATCACATACTAAATATTTTTAACACACCCCATTTCTTTCTCCAGCAAAATGATTTCACTTTCGATACATTTGGCAAGTCTTAGTCATAAAACTCCTCTTTAATTTTAATACATTTTGATTTGTTGAAGTTTCTAAAACATAACAAACATATAATAAGACAGTTGAAAGTCAATTTTAATATTCTTAGATAGTTGGCGTTGTTAGAGTGCGCCAAGTCTTAAAACTTTGCGAAAGCGGAGAACGAAGTGTCTCGATACTAGGTTTTTTATCCTACTATGCGGCAATAACTGTGAGGCTTCTGTTGATTCGATCAGTATTAGACATAAAGGATAATTTCATTTTTATGTTTGATAAAGATTCGCTTCGCATTGTAAGGATGAATTATAAATAACGATATATATCTGATCGTAAATATGCTTCAGGTTAATCACTTAGCCCATTTACAATTTGATATACAAGAAATATTAAGGAAGGATACACTTTCGGAATTACAAGTAAATTTCATATACAAATAACTAAATAATATCCAAGTACATATCTCATATAAATCAGATTTTACCCATAGGCGAGGATCGAACCCACTATGTTAGTCGTATAAACTAAAGCCAGTAATCACAAATCTAACAGTTCAAACAAGCTATTACAGCACATGGCATACCAGCCGCCAGCGTGGAATGGTGGCAAGAGCGCCCCAGGTATTTCAGCGTCTGCTCTCTAACGAAGTGCATTCTGGCGAGAGTATCTACGAGTATGTAACTCGATATACGTTATCTTGCATCACAGATATCTTCTTAATATGTTTTTTTTGGTTTTTTGTTTAATAGAATTTTAACCTTAGTTAATAACGGAATACCGTTATATATTATTTTTCGATCTAGAAGGTAAAATTAATATTTGATATAGTGAAGCTGAAAAAAATCTACCAAAATTAGTTTTAAAATTCATGGATAAATTGTTACATAAAAATATAAAATAATATTTATTAAAATTTCAAGGAGATCTAAAATGGATATAGCAATAATAGTAGATACGTAAAATATTTACGTAAATTTCAGTAGTGTAGTATCTATATTAAAAGTAAAAATCGTTTTTGTTTTTCTCGAATACATAAAAAAAAGAAATATTACTTCCATTGTGTTAAGAACATCTATAAAAATTATGGATTTATAAGGGAAACATATTTTATTTAATAAATATCATAATATGAACCAAGTCTCTATAAATATTGAACTATTCAAAGAACAAAATAGATAAAAAAAGAAACAAATCTAACAAAACATTAGCGTTACCAAAAAACGACATTGTTAACGGCGCGTTTTATTTAGAATATATATTCGAATGATCGTCTTCTTTAGAATATAATAAAATAGGCTTTTTTATTATTGCTTAGAAAGGCTATCCGACGTAAATTAGGTGAGGTATTGGAAAATAGGACCAAATATACAGGACTTAGGGTTGCTATTGATAAAAAATATAGTGCAAAAGATATAAAATTTGAGACGACCAAAGGAGGTTAGAAGGAAGGCAACGAGTAAACAGACAGTTTTTTTGATACACCCGACAATGACAATGGTTTTACGTTTTATAGCGTCGTTTTGCTATCAACCGTCATTTGTGAGGTTGTGTTAGATGGAAGTGTAAATAAATTCTAGTTTTTGTTTAAACCTAGATAAAAAGTATAGCATTTCAATCAATATATGTATATTTTTATTATTTTTAAAGTATTTTATATATTTATTATTTACCGTATGTATTGTACGCCATAGCGTACTAAATAAAAAATAAGAAACCGCTGCCATCGACCAAATCGGACTCGCACTCCGAAGAACTCACTTCCAGTACCAATATCATGACTGTAGGTCACCGGGAAGTATAAAATTATAAAAATTGACAAACTTAAGTTTTCAACAATGCTTGAAAGGCGGAACTCGAATTCGTTTCGAGTGAAAAATAAAAAACAGGATATGTAATAATTATAACGTAACCCTAAGTAATCATCATGTTCAGTCAAAATTAATAAAACTTAATTTAGTTAAATCGTGATAAATATAGGTACAAATGGTTGTTCAATTTTATTCTAATTGAACTAGTAAGAAGCGCATTAAATGCTATTCTGTCAATCCTCTGAGCTGTTTGAAAAGGTGTCAATTCACTAATGCATTAAACTAATATAGATTTTATAGATATCACGAGTTACTTTAGTTATAATTAAATATCATTAAGACGTCAAAAATCTTAAATTAAATAAGAATTTTTGCCTGAAGGTTTTTATCAGAAACAAGTGCCTGCGTCTTTACCTAAGCGATCTTAGTACTTTTTTTATATTTTTGACATGCAACTTTACTCTCTCATTTTTTTAATTTCTCGCTGTGTCCGGCCCACGGCGGGAGAACGGCAGGCAGAGGGAATTTGGGAACCTAGTGCTAAAACACTTCGTTCTCATTAAAATACTTCTGTTCCCCACTTTTGAAGGCATTTATAATTTGTAGCGTACGGTCTTATGTATATTTCGTTTTATTCCATTGCAACTACTTAATATATATTATCACAATAAATGTTTGAACTAGAAATCCCAATAGGAACTAGAAATCTTTGATTACTTAGTACAAAAGTTTCATCCTAAGAACAAAAATCTCATAGCAGCATAGATCACATTCTAAAAGTTAATCGATACAGCACTTTAAGGATGTCACTGAGAGAGAGTAAATAAAAAAGGTCCATTAGCGTCGGAAGCTAAGTTCTTTCAATTTTGGGTTCATTATAAGGGTTACCCAAGTATTAGAGCCAAACCCTTACTAGGCATAAGTTTTTATTTGAGATAAAAAAGTTTTACTTGCTTGTTTTAAAAATATGTTTTTTCTCTATAGTATATATAAGAATTTATTTATTCTTTCATCTCTATGTTACGGGGAACAAGGCGTCTGATAAAGTGATTGCGTATTCTGTTTTCCACTTATATACCTATTTTAAGTATTGCATTTATGTTGCGGAACTTAACGCCGCGTTTTGTTTAAGCACCTCAAAAAAAAATGTTTGTGTATGCGAATGTTGTGAAAGACTTTTACTAATGTATCGTCCAAGCACTCTGAAAGAGCGAGGCGAGGTCAAATCCTGTTTGTCAAATTTTTACACGTTTTCTTAATATGTATTAGTATTTTTCTTTCCTAAGTGTGAAATAGATAGATTTTAATAAGACTTTTATATAAGGTAGACAAATTATCATTTTTATATTAGTATACTTTAGAAACCTTAAAAACGTATCATGTATAAGAAATCGTTAGATATTTTTCTACGATGTCCCCGCAGAGACAATGTTAACGGACAAATAAACAAGTTTTATTTTTATATTATTAACTTTTGTCGTCAGATGTCAGTTCGGTTGTACTACCGAAGGTCATGGTAAATATTTTAATTTTAGTAGGTATTTTTATATCGTATTCAGGGACTTTTTGTGGTCTCAGAGGAAATGTTTCATTTGTATGAAAAAAATGTTATTTTTAGTATTTTATGTAAGATTTGTGTAATTTTGTGAATTGTATAATATTTTAAATTGTTTTATGTAGGCGACACCTAAGTAAAGATATTATCGTGGACCAGGTAACCTAAACAAGGTCCTTAAACAATTTTTCATGGATTTCATTTGAGTTGCACATCATTTAGAAATATAATGATCAGTTCTGTCTTCTCGCGAATATCTCATTATTTGGTAATATTTTAAAGATATATATAAATAGAATTAAACAAGAAAATGATGTAAAAATAAACATAATTCAATAAAAATGTATATAAAAATATTGTATTACTGCTGATTTATTCATAAGATAATGTAATAAGCACGAAGAACGATAAATTCGCTGAAAGGGGCCCCTTATGGTTCAGCTATTTGCATTTTCGCCAAATCGGAAATCTACACCGGAACTTTTGGCGTGAAAACTACTGTAGGGCGCCAAAATTTGTAGGCAACCGAGGGCTAAATTATTAGTTTTTTTAGCTACACCTGTATTCTGCATATTTACGGAGGGTACCTGGAGTTGAATTTTCGAAAACGTAGAACGTGGAACGTAGAGTGCCGGATTTCAACGCCATGCTTTTTCTTGTTCTCTGAGCGAAGAAATCATGTATGAATTGAACCTTCTTCTTCGTTCTTTACAGTGTATCTTTTATTCTTTATCCAACCCAGGTGTGAATAGTTGTATGGTTTCTAGTATCTGTTCTGTTCGTTAAAATTTAAAGAGTCCTTCGATTATATAATATTTATTTGTAAGATCAAGACATCGCTATAAATATACACGAAATATGAATGTCTCAATGTTTTGGGAAGTATGTGAGTCACTTATTCAAAATAAAATTATAAATAGAATATATTTTTACTGAAGGTGTAAATTTTACGCGTTCATTAATTTTACTGTCGCTGTTTCGAGTGGGTGTAATATATAGAAACAATATTCATTTAAGATTGCATTTTAACTTCTCAAAATATCTGCTGAGAAAACATTTGGAGTAATAAAGACATAAATAGTTAAATTTATGGATGACATTTACTTTTTTCAAGTTTGAATTGGTCTAGGTCATTATTGAATGTTAATTTCATGTTTATATTCTGAATGTTTGAATTTTGAATGAAAAAAAAAATGTTTTATCAACGCGCAGTTAAAGCTACTGGAATTTGGTATATGGGTTCTTCGGGAGAAATTTATTTTTTAGTTAATTTAGCAATAAGTAACTGTGGCTAAAGAAGTGTATCTACTAGTGAAAATTAGGTATCCTAATTTTAGGTTTCTGTATTCTTATTCTTTTGATATTAATTAACATACCTAATCTTGGTTAAATATTCAAGGTCATCTGTAAAACACTTTACATTTTACTTTTGCAGATAATTTTCACCCTTTTGTTCTTTCCCGCGTTTAGAGTTGCGTAATCCAAAGCTACTGCAGTGAAAACATAAATATTCTCTTAACGGAATTAGAACCCACGATATTCGTGTTTATATAGCTACTTAGACTTGTTCAAAATGCCCATTGACCATTAATAATATAACATTAATAATAAGCGGGCGAAGCCGCGTGCGGGCCGCTTGTTTTATATAAATTAGATTTTATAATTTCAATGTATTAACTAATTCATTGACAGCGTAAATGTCAACACGAGTTAAATGCGCCACGTTATTTTTGTATGTACTACATTTCTCATGTAAAAATAGAAAGATTCCAGACATTCGTGCACTGTAGCATAGTTTCAAAAAAACTTAACAAAAATTCGAGTTATGCTACGCTTGCTTGTTTGTAATTACAAATTGTTTTATTTATTAGAAGATTATAAATGATTGTGGTGCAGGGGTAGCGTGTGAATGTAAACGCGACAGGTTGTGGGTTCGATTTTCACTCGAAATATTTAATATTTAATTTTCACGTCAAATATTTGATATTTCATTTCCTCGATTCACTTCTCCGCTCTTGTGTCGAGACAAAGCGCGGCCTTAAGTTCTGCTATTTAATATGCAATGCCCCCAGAGTTCGGAAATGCGGCAAGTGGGGTACAGAGTGTTTTAACACTAGACTCTCTCTATCAAACCCTACTACTAAAAATGTTTTTTTTGTATTATTCTTGTTAACATTATTCAATTGTAGATGTATGGATGAAGTAGAAAATATCAAGGCAGCTCTGCTTTCGCTATCTCTATTTCTTCTCTTACTAAAGTCAACTTTAAATTAAATTTGCATTTTTTCCATATATGTCACAGATTTTCTTTTAAAGTCAATTAATGCTAAATTTTAAAAGTATCATAGTTCTTTGATTCAATATTTTCAACTATTAGTACTAACTAACGATACAGATAATTTGGCGACAATCTTTCCCCCCCTTTAAAGTATCATTCCTACAGTAACATTCGTTGACTAATAGTCTGAGTATCTCAGATGAGATTTGTGTTATTTTTGTTGGTGACAATGATTGGTAGTTACGAAACTAAAACTTTTTGTTTCTAGTCCTAGAGTTTTGTCAAGAAAATTAGTTCTTTTGTTATAATATTCTTTACACGAATATGGCGTTGACTGCCGCCGCAATGAAAGTGGGGAATAGAAGTGTCTTAATGGGAACGGAGTGTCTTAGCACTAGGTTCCCAGGTTTCCCTTATGTTGTAGCATACTATGTACATGATACATACAGCGTGAAGGTACAAAACACCATAAATATTGGTATATATGACAGAGAAAATTTTGTGAAAATCTTTTCTTTCCGTTCGTCGTGGAAGAGATACTTATCGCCTCGAAGCAGCAAAATGAGAATACTTCATTACTTTGAGCAGAAATCGAATCTACGATCATCAAGTTTAAGTCAGAGGTAGTCTCACTGCTCATTCTATTTGTAAACCACATACCTATATATTAATTTTAATATATTATACAGATAATAAAATATTTCAGAATTTTCCGTCTCCGTTTAATTATTTGTAAATATTTTTCATGTGAATGAAATACACAAACATATGTACCAACGTTATACAGCAATACTGTTCTGTCGAAATCTGTAATGAAAATGTCAATGTA
Source organism: Heliconius melpomene melpomene (assembly GCA_000313835.2). Lineage (NCBI taxonomy): Eukaryota > Metazoa > Arthropoda > Insecta > Lepidoptera > Nymphalidae > Heliconius > Heliconius melpomene. Next base: position 56,631 of record HE672029.1, on the reverse strand, counting down.
CTGAATTTTAATTATCATTGGCACGTGTGCCGTTGTTTCAGCGTTAAAATTTTATCAGAATTCACTATTTACAGATCATCTGTGAAATTTTTGACATTGTTTTACAATAATGAGGCCGTCGTAGCCCAGGGGCACAAGGGTGTGTTTGTAACGAGACAATTGTGGGTTCGATCCCCACTCGAGGAAATATTAATTTTAATATTTCTTTACTCTGGCATCAATCCGTTGTAGAGTTCAGTTACTGAACACGCAATACCTTGAAAAGTTCAGCGGAAAGGAGAACGGAGTGTCTTAACACTAAGTTTCCTCTGCCTACCCTGCTGTTTGCGAGACACAGCGTGAAGTTGATTTGATTTAATTAGTCATTCGTATCTCTTCAGGTTCGTCTCTCCTATCCTGTTTCACCGAGTTAGTTTTTATAGAGTTTTATATTCCTATACAAAACTCAGTGAAACAGGATTTTACTTTTTATGGTGCAAACGACGTTCCGAGCAGGCCCTAGTATCTCATAAGATTTTTACTTAATATAATTGTTATGATTTTATTATATCTAAGTATAGACACTTTTAGTTAATAGCAAATTTAGTGTGAGAATAAATGCTGATAATATTTGAAATGAGTAAGATACAGGCCTCACTTCAACAACTTTGACTTTAGTTTTCTCTCAACTTCTTAACACACTCGACTAATTATATATCTAAAAGTGTACATAAGTGGGAAGTCAATATAAAATATTAGCTAAAGCAGAAACCAACTTTTAGTTTACACACTATATTTACATAATAAACAAAATTTATAGTTAAAAATGGCCTCGTGTGTTAATTTAGAGCAGAAGCTTACTTGCATTTCAACACATATTCATTTTTATTCCAACAAAGTAATCTATAAAACTCATTGTGTTTATTTAACTTTGGATATCTGTTAGAATTGAAATAAAATGAGTATTTTATTTGCTATTTCGTATATACTGTTTTTAGCTTCACGCTGTTTCCCGCATGTAGCAGGTTAGGCCGAGAGAACATAGTGCTAAGACACTCCACAGAAAAATTTCATATAGTTAGATACTTAGGTACTCAAGAAATTACGACATTCATTCTTGAGGGCTTGCATTTATCAACGTTATTAAACTTTTTGAATTCACAGTTCTACATCGATCTTCAGGTTTCATTGCTACGCGAACTGTGCACGATATATATTATTATAATACTTATTACTTTTTAATAAACTTAATTTATTTATTTATCCCGCACATAGCAGGTTAGGCAAGGAAACATAGTGTTAAGACACTTCGCTCCCCACTTTCTGCAAAACTGGAGCCATTTCGTGTTGGGTAGCGGTACTCAATTATATTTCCATTTCTTCGCTGTAGTTCCGCAACTTAACACACAATACCTCGAAAAATTCGGCGGAAAGTGGGAAACGGAGTATCTTAACACTAGGTTCCACTGCCTACTGTGCTATGTGCGTGATACAGCGTGAAGCTGATTTATTTTCATTTAATTTATTTTCTCATTGACGTGAAAGACTAAACTAAATTGACTGTGACAAAGGTCACATAAGTTTTGGTTCATTAAAATTATACGACTTAGTAGGTTTGGAAGACTTAACATATTCTCACTAATAGTTTGTGCTAATCGAGTTAACGTTATAAATTATAATTGACAGAAACGTTGAAATTAAATAACTTTATCTCCAAAAGTCTATTTGTAATATAAATAATAGAAATATAATTAATTTGTTTATTATAAAAACTTCTTTTTTATAATTACTGGGAAGAAAGGACGAAATATTAAGAAAAAAAAAGATTTATCCAAAATGACAATTAGTAAAAATAAGAATATTATCAATCATAAATATATAAACAATTCAACATTAACAAACACCATGTCCATATAATAACAAGAATATAACGTAATATAAAAGTAAAAAAATAAACAGAAACTTTATAAAAATGAGTGAAATATGCTAAATGAAAAATAACTGGTTTTAACATATAACAATGCCTTGTAAGTATTATTATTTCGCATTATATTTTCTTTATTAAATAATTACATTTTAGTTCGTTATAAAAATACATATCTGTGCATAAAATAATTATTAACACAAAGGATAAATGATTGAGGCTGGTAATGATGGTAAATAATTATCAATTTACAATTTCAATTTTAAATTCAATTATTTAAAATAAAGGGGAATGGTAATTCAATAATATATTCAATATTTATATTATAAGTGTAGGAAAAATAAGGTCTATTCCCACTCGGGGAAATGAAATATTTAATATTCTCAGTTCCTCAAGTAGTTGCAAAGTATTCCACAGAAAGTGGGGAAAAAGATACTCCGTCTTAATAGTTAAAACGGATCCCCTTTTTTGGACCTTTCTATGTGCATTTTATTATCTTCTAATATATATCTATTTTTATGTAACTTTAAAACAAAATTTAATTTAAAATTATTTCTATTTAAATTTCAGCTTACAAAAAACAAGACATTTCTTCAGGAAAACGTTCCGTTAAAGTATTTTCAATTGGAGAAATAATCGTTAAAATGGTCGCATACCTTTGTTTTTGTGCCCTCAAAATCATTCCCCTGCTGTGCTACCTCTGCTTGGGTGTTTCATACATGCTATGCCAATCTGCATTTTGTTTATTATTTTGTTATTAACTCTAATAGAATATTAATATTATATTTATTATGTAGTAATAAAATTGTATGCTTCACTTTTACGTGTGGCTTTTGTTTTCTTTTTAAACATAACACAATTCCTTTTTCGTTGTACAAGTAACCGTTATTTTCTTTATATCTTATTATTAATTAATCTTATGAAATAAAAAAATACAAGCATTTCTTTAAATGTAGCGTTAGCTTAACCTTTCGACCGTTATGTGCAATCAAAAAAAATCTACTCTGTTAAGAAAAAAAATAACAATAAAGTAATGGTAGATAATAATAATGTTAGAAGACGAATAATTTTAGAGCACATTAGAAAAATTGCATGTGTTTCTGAAATACAATCACTTGAATCGTATCACGTTATTCTGACGATAATTTGAAAAAAGCATACTAAAGCGTTAAGGCCAGTCGACGACAGGTTATGAGTTCGATTCCCATTCAAGGAAATTAAATATATACTACTAGTACTTTTACTTCCTAGCTCTGGTGTTGAGGCAAAAGCACGGCGTTGATTCCCGCCACTCAACATGCGAGGCATCTTGGTCGTTACAAACAAACTGACGGATAAACAATATATAATAACGCTTAGTAAGATGTAATCGTAAATAAGGGATAAATCTCTGTCCACAATATCTCACGGCCCGTCTACTTGATGTATGGAGACAGGATTGTTGGCTCTTCCTTGATAGATTAATAGCACAATAGTTTTTATTGGTATCCTTGGAGATTTTATAAGTACTTATATGTTTTTTATTAATTTCTATATGTTATTGTTGTTATAGTGTGTTGCTTTTTATATGTTAGGCCTATTGTGTTATATATCTATATATGTTCTAAAAGTTCTAAACATTTAATGATGGGTACAAAGTAGACTCTTTAGGTCTCTATTTTTTAATTTAATTTAGCTTAAAAATGAACATAAAAAAATAACGTTGAATAGACAATCCACTCTGGTTTTTTCTACGGTTATAAATTTTATACTAGGTACATAATTATCCTGATATCTTTAAATGTATAAAGCAATAGCGGGATATAGGAAGAGATGGATGATGAGATCTAAGTTAATCTTGGAGACGACTGAGTAGGTGGTGGCATTTGTGAAGAGGACGAACAAAGGGAATAGAAGGAACCATCGTCTTATATATGTATCTATTTATATTATTCTTTTTACCAGGCCGAGGGAATGAAAATATTTAATTTCTTCAAGTCGGAATCGACCTCACAACACGTCGCGCTTACAGATGTGCCCATGCAACACCACTAAACTCATATTGAACTTTACATTTTTCTGCCATATAATTAATTTATAAAATATTGAAATTAAATATTGGACTTAGAACGAATAACTACAAACTAGACTATAATGAAGTATGTACATTAACCTACATTAGCTAAAGAGCTCGGCTTAGACACTGAGTTCATCTTCGCTTTATAATAGAACAGTCTAAACAATCGACTTGTATAATATTGTATATACGTGATATATTATCTATTAGTAGCGTTAAATATTTGAAAATAGTTTAAGATTATAGAACTAGGGCAAAATTATTTTAGTCTTTATGATTTTTAAAGTGTTCCAAGCACTTAGGTTCTTAAAAGTATTTTTATTTTAGTCTTCTTATAGAGTGAAATTATGAAATAAATTATATTGAATTTACGACTAAACGTTTGTACTGAACTTATAAATGTCTGAAGTAATGACGCAATTACAAGTTCAATGTTCGACATTTATGCTCTAAATAATGCTTATTGTATGGATATAAAAATATGGATATAAACATCGAGATGCTGTTGTGGTGCAGGAGCACAAGTGCGTGATTGTATATGCGACAGGTTGTGGGTTCAACTCCCACTCGAGGAAATGAAATATTTAATATTTCGTAAGCGGCGTTGAGTTTCCTCACCCAACAGACAATGCTTCCAGACGTCGGCAGAAAATGAGGAATGGAGTGTTTTATCATTAGGTTCCCTCTATAGAAATGAAATACATATTATTCAGTTATGCCTTTGAGAGCAGAATTGCTAATTAGAATTTACTATTGAGGTCTTTGTGGCACAGTGGCACCTCTAAGTATAAAGGCGATAGTTGTGGGTTATATTTTCACTTGAAGAAACCAATTATCTTTATTTTCTTGGAAAATGAGGCATATAGTTAAGTTGTGTCACTCACGTAATCTCTTGAATTTGAGCAGAAAATCAAAAACAGTGTTTTGAAAATACGTTCCTTCTTATACGAATATATAAGATTAGTTATTATAGAGTTATTATTACAAGTGACCATTTCACATAAACCGTCAACCAATAAAGGTGTTATGAATAGATTAAAAATGAAGCTGAAATCGTTTTAATACAAATCGAATGGCAGCTAAAGCAACCAGCCAATAATTCAATTAACCGTTTTTACGATTGACGCGGCTAAAATTTATTGACAGTGGAATATCCACAGCTGGAGGGTAATTTGCTGATGAAAATTAAAATATCAGTGTATTTGATACATTAATCTCGTATGTATGAATGGTTTAATCTTTATGTACATTTAATATTTATTTTTTAGAGTTCCGAACACCTTGTTGTTTGTCTGTCCGTCGGTCACAACCGTTTACCTCGAAATTAACTTGGAGATATCAAACTGAAATTAATTCATTAGAGTACAAAAAATCTAGTTCCTAAGTTACCATAACTAAAACTAAAAGATAGACCAGCATTGTTTTTTCTGCACTTTGTATAGCATTTGCTGCAAAATCTTAACGGTACTTCCCGTGAACGTATAGTTATGAAATTTGATATGAAGTAATAACTAATAATGTTAATAAAGGAAAATGCGAAAAGTGTAATTTTATAGGTAATACATAGAAAAAAATATTGAAAATTTATATTTTGGTACAGAACCCTGGTAGCGAGTCCGGTGGGCAAGTGTGGCTCGCTCTTGACCGATTTTTATATTATTTATGTGGTACAGGTGGCGTTTTTATAACTTAATAATATAAAAATAAAATATATAGTAATTGTACATGTAACTGTACTACATGTATTGTATATGTAACTACTAAAACAAAATCAAATACCTATGTTTGGCGTTTTCAGTAAGTTTTCTTTAAAAAAATAAAATATATAATTACTCCTAGACACGATTCTACATAGAGTTCAATATAAGATTAAACAATATAGCACAAAATGAACAATTACACAAACAATCAACCGAAGCTTCTCATAATTCGCGTCGCCATCATCGATTGGCTTCATTTTACGAGCGACAGAGTTCACTGACGGCGAAATTTCCAAGCTTGATGGATTTAGACTGAAAATGGCAGTAAAGTTGAAACATCACTTGGATTATATTAAATTTGACCCAATTTTTATAGCATGAACCTATTCCCACCCTGTAATCCTACTAATATTAAAATCTTTTTTTATTATATTCTAGCGGACCCGGACGCGGCTACGCCTGCTTGAAATATAAGAATATAATTTCTATAGAAATATAATTTCAATCTAGATGAAATGCTAAAAGTGACTATTATATTTATTTTCATAAGGATGAATATCAAAATGACGCGGTAACGAACGCGGTCGCGTAGCGACGTCGGTTGTTATTAACATGGCAGAATAAATTGCATGTCAAATTAGAAAGTCTTTTAATTTATTAGTACATATGTGTAATGTAATGTTATATAGCCTATAGCACTTCTGAAGAATGCAGCTTTCATACAAAACAAAAACATGGTAAATCGGACCAGTAGATCCAGAGATCTTAGCGTTCAAACAAACAAACAAACAAACAAACAAACAAACAAACAAACAAACTCTTCCGCTTTATTATATTAGTATAGATGCGAAATATAGAGAAAGAGAAATATTAAAAAAAAAACTTCTAGTGGTGGGACAAGAGTTCACGATCAACTTATTTGGTACCCGCATGCCTAGTACAGTTCAGGTAAACATTGATTGCCACAAAATATTGGAAAAACGTAATACTTTTACGGGAAAACAAGAAAAAATCAAATAACAGGGAAAATTTAATACATAAATTCAATTTCACGACATCGTTTAATATTCTCTAGCCAAAACAAAACAGTCACAAATCAAAAGTTTCAAGAGTTTCATATAACAAAGTAAAAGGTCGCCAAAAGCAGTCAAAGAAGCTTATACCGCCGCCAATAAATTACGTTTTTTAGGTTCACGTTGGATCCTATATATACGGTAGGTGGAGACGGAACCTAGTGTAAGATACTCCATTCATTGCTCATATCAAATGCACCTCAAATGTCAATTAAGATATTGGCTTAGCTAGGTATCTATACACGGCCGTGGGTTCCAATTTTAATTTAAAATATTAATATTTAACATACTTATATAATAATTTACCACCAGTTCACTAAAGTTAATACCTCAGATCTGAGAAGAACTGGTAGCGCAAAAAACTTAGCAGGATTTTTTTAAAAACAATTATTTACATTCACACTTACTTATGAGCCAAATTGACAATGATATCTTTGAAGTAGACTGAAACACACCATTCCCAAGGCGTGTCATCACTTATAAAATCATTGAATTAATCAGGGTTTAAATCAGGAAATGAATCAGGATCCTCGATCCGAGAGGACATCTTGTTTAATTATAACAATTATACTGATGATGCTTTGTATAAGGCCTATTCACCTACTGAAATAGGGAACGGAGTGTCTTATCACTACGTTCCCTCTGCCGATTCTGCTACCTACCTACTCGTATATTTTAAATAGATGAATTATTGTTATGAGATTTGGAAAGATAATATATCACTACGCTAATTTTCATTATTCTCTTGACAAAGTACTACAATGTCACAGCGTCTGCACTCCAGTAATAATAGTTAAATTTAATTTTGTCACCGAGAAGCACTAAAAATTTAAGTATCTCTTTCACACTCTAATTGTAAGTTTTATAGCGTTACCTATACCTACAGCTATCTGCAAAATTGCTATTTTTAGATAGCCATAATAATATTTTTTTATGTTATGGCTATCTCAAAATAGCAGAATAGGCAGAGGGAACTTTCCTCACAACTAAATGAAAATAATTACCCCGATTGAGAATCGAACCAATAAGCGTCGTGCTTACAGTCAGCTTCAATAATACATGGAATATACACAGAAAAGGTAAAAGGATGAAATTCAATGACAAAAAGAAGATAAAATCAAATTTTCTTTACAAATTAATATCAATAAAAAAATACGAACTTCCTCCTACATTGAATAACATAATAATCTTTCTTACAATATACGAATTCAAATATATTCAGCGGTTCAATTCAATCAAATATACATATGTACGTATATATACGATATGTTTGTTCATACAATAAAAATGTGTTTTGCAAGCACGACAATCAAAATATATGAAAACAGCCGTCGTTCAATTGTTTTATATATTTGGCTATTCATTTTGACTGTCATGGCTCAGTAAAAAATGTTGAAATGATAGACGCGATGGGGTTCGATTTTCATGCTTAGGTAAATTATTTTTATTTGAAATCCGCATAGTGTCTTCCATCTGCCTTCCGGTTATGCGGGAAGTGAAGCTTTGAACATATTTTTGTTCATTAGAAGACTATTGAATAACTAGAACTCGAATAGAAAAGAGAAAACGTAGTATCTTGATACTAGGTGTCCTATAACCCTGCTTTACCGGGCTATATAAAAAAAAGATATAGCTATATATATATGTAGCGAATAACATCGGTCAATTTAAAAATATTGCATATTCATTTAGCTTTGGCGCTTACAATAATGTATTCATCTACAATCCAATGTTTGTATCTGTTCGTGATTTTTTAATTATTCAATGGATATTGGAAAAAATATTTCACGTATATTTGTTTCATGCATGTATTGTATTTTATTGAAGTAATATTTTAAAATATGAAAAATACGTTTTATACTTAAGTTAGTTATATATATGTTATTTTTTTTAAGCTTTCTACGGTAAGCATATTATAATATCAAGAATCCAAGATACTTACCAACAGGCTGACATAATTTAGTGTCACAATATACAATTCACTATTTCCTGCCTGATTTCGTGAAATCATGATCAGTGACGGAACATAACTCCGCTGTTTGTTTCACTAATTCTGTGAAATATTTTTGTAACTTCATGCTATATTTCACCCAAAGGTAGAGAGAATCTGCAATTCATTCCTATTAAGATACTTCTGTTCCTCACTTTCCGCTGAATTCACGAGGCATTCCGTGTTGAGTGACGGCACTTAACAACCCGCTTTGCCTGGACTGAGGAAATAAAAATATTAAATATTTTATGAATGGGAATCGAACTCACAAGCGCGTTTATAATCGCACACATGTGCCTCTGTTCCTCTGCCTCTAGTCATTAAGGTTAAAAGCGTAAATTGCACTTTGAAATTCACATAATATAATACTACATTAGGTCCTTTATTTAACTCTCTCGGACGATGTCTAGAGGGGCTAATTAGGATATACAAGGGTCATCCTTTCATACATTTCGTACCTCTTTAATTCTCTGAATCTTTTATTCTCTTTCATGTCCAAAATTTTCAATAGTGTTTTCGTTATTTCTTTTTTTTGGCGTATTTTTTTAGCTTCACGCTGCATCCCTCTGCCTTCGCTGTAGGCAGCGTAGACAGGGGGAGTCTAGTATTAATACACTCATATAATTTTGAGTGTCTATCTATGATACTAGGAAGAAATGAAAATATAAAATATTTAAGAAAAATTAAATAGTAGTAGGTACATTTAGTAAAATATGTGTATCTATACATATAATAAAATTGTAACAGATGCTGATCGTTGTTTGTACAGCGTGAGCAATATATTATTTTCATTTCCCTAGTCTCACATGGAAAAGTGCGGCGTTAAGTTTCGCCACTTAATGCCGAACATACACTATCTTTAAGTATATTAAGGCAAAAAGTGTAGAATGGAATTCTTGACAAGAGGTTCTCGTTTCCTTCAAACGGTAACGCTAGAATAAAATAGATTAAAAATATCATATACTATTTAAACTTTAAAATTAATTCTAGCACTTAACTCGCCCATTGTGTGGGATAGCTAACTACCTATATTTAATAAAATTGACACCACTGCTGCAGAGAGGTCTCTTAAGAGAGAAATATTATATAGTTATCGAAGTTAAGCCCCTGCAAGTTAAGAGCCGTGTAGAACAGTGTCAATATAGTTTAATACGTATTTATGGTATTTTAACGAGGCTTTTACGATATAGCTCTAGCTCTGGTTTATATCTCATAATAATGCAGTTAAATTTCCAAGCTACGTATAGTTTTGAGATAAGGATTGTAATACAAATATAATTATGAGGATAAATTGTCAAAGTTATATCATTTTTGTTATTTCCATTTTTAGGTGGTTGTAAATTTTATTGGTATGATCATTTTATATTTTTATATTTTAAGAGCTGTTACGCGCGCTGTATCCTGCATATAGCAGGGTAGGCAGAGGGAACCTAGTGTTAACTGTTCGTTCCCCACTTTCCGCCGAATTTTCGAGTGCGAGTGATGAACGGAAGTGTTTTAATGGGAAATGGAGTGTCTTAACACTAGGTTCCCAGGTTCCCTCTGCCTGTCCTACAGTGTGCGCAGTACAGCATGATCCTAAAAAGAACCAAAAGTGGATTTTACCAAAATTGTAGATTCTAGTATGAAATATGCGCACTACGAGATGTGCTTTCAGCTCGGTTGACACGTGTTTATGCATATTGCACATATTCCATTCTACGTACGTTTACAGGAGAGCTCATTGCCTAGCATAGAGTAGATAATATGTAGAAAAATATTAATAAATGTATCAAAGTAAATTTGTAACAATTACTATATAATGTATCTGTGATTCCTATATATGAGGCTATCGTTGCCCAATAGTGCAAAGGTGGGACTTTATGTGTGACAGTTTTTAGGTTAGATTCCCATTAAATGAAAAAAAAATACATATTTTCATTTCCTCGGTCTGGTAACAAGGCAAAGCGCAGCTTTGAGTTCAGCGTAACTCAACACGCAACGCCGCAATTCAGAATTCGGTGGAGTGTCATAGCACTAGGTTCCCAGGTTCCCTCTGCGTTCCCTGTTATCTGCAGAATACAGTGAGAAGCAAATTCCTATAGATATAATTAGCTATGATTATATTTCGAAAATTTGTATATTTTATTTACTTAATTTTTTAATTACTTAAATGATGTAATATTACTTAATTAATTTTTAATAACCCATGACAGAATCAAACTGTAATCGCGTGGAATTATTAATGTTAATTAAAGAATATTAATAGTTAATATTCTAATTGTAAGAGAATTTCACTTCTGATAGAATATTTAAAATTCAAAGCAAATTTATTAAAATAATTTAAAAACTGATGTTACTAATCTGTACCCTTTCATCTTGCGATATTCCTACTGTAGCACTGCATCCGGCAACAGGAAGTTAGCAAAGCACTAACTTCTGGGTTGAAATTATATTATTAAATTTACATAAGGATTACTTAAAGGAATTCATACCAACGAGTTGAACTAAGTAAATAATTATTAATATTAAATGCAATCGCTTTTAATATTAATGATTATTTACTGCTTTATATGTTTTGGAAATTGATGTAGGATATTTAAAATATTCAAATGCATAAAGCGTTTTAATTTGCAGTTACCTAAAAGTTCTAAGAAAATATATTTAAATATGTATTTTAAACATTAAATTTATTATTATATTATTGAAGCTGTCGTTGCGCATCGCAGACGTGAGATTGTAACGTCACGGTGTGGGTTTGTTTTCCACCCATGGGAAGAAATTACTGGTTATTTGTATTTATTCCCTCTGATATCAACCACGACAAAAGCGAGGCATTGATACAGTGTGAAACTGAAGAAAAAAGTATAAAATTAAAACGAATATATTAACAATAGCTATTTCAATATCAAAATAATTTAACAAATTTGTTTTCATATACATTAATGCCTAGTTATTAATGCTTACAATAATATTCTCGAGTGTAATTTAGAAAATCTCAATATGGCCTCTAAAAATTACTCCGGTAATTAATTTAACGTGGAACAGCCTATCCCTGTGTGCCTTGCTTTTAATATGGGTTCTTTATAATTTTGAGGAAAACCTTCATCGTATACAAACATTTCAAGGTTTTCATTTATTATGTAATCGTTAGGTTTATTTACGAAATATTATGTAAATAATATTATTATCTAATTTTAGGTCATTTTATATCTAACATTGGAAATAGTTCGGACAGAATTTTCTTTTACCTGAGCGGAAAAGTAGTTAAGTTAGTAAAAAAAAATGTTTTTCGCAGGTTTCACTCTAAGCCGACGATATAGAACTTTCGTAGACTAACATTTCTGTCACAAATACAAGTAATTTATATAGAAAATATAGTTTACCATGATTTTTTTTCCATAATAAGTAGCCATATCTAGTAAGACAATCTTGAATTAATTATGAGAAATCCCATGCAATATGGTAATATATTATGTTCGAAGCTATTTTTATTTGTATATATTTTTTTATGGAACTATCATGACACAATTGTGGGTCATGTCTTACTTAATCCAGCAGCATAGCTGGTATTTTATTTATTTTATAAATTACTAGTGGACCCGGACGCGGCTACGCCTGCTTGAACTATAAGAATATTTTCGCGTCGGTCATACTCATACTATACCGCCCGAAGGCTAGGTCATTTCGAATCAGTGACATCTCCTTAATGATTTATTAGAATGTTATACAGTAAACTATAATTTCAATCTAGATAAAATTCTAAAAGTGACTATTTATATAGTGAATATTTATTTTCATAAGGATGAATATCAAAATGTCGGGGTAACGGTTGCGTAGCGACGCGACGGTTGTTATTAACATGGCAGAATAAATTGCATGTCAAATTAGAAAGTACTTTAAAACATATTATTTATATATGTGATATAATGTTATATAGCCTATAGCACTTCTGAAGAATGCAGCTTTCATTCAAAACAAAAACAAAGGAAATCGGACCAGTAGATCCAGAGATCTTAGCGTTCAAGCAAACAAACAAACAAACAAACTCTTCCGCTTTATTATATTAGTATAGATTAATATTCTTTGATCTACTGACAGTACACAGCGTTGAGTTTCGCTATCAAATACTTATTATCTTTAAAATATTTTACTAGTACGTAAAATAAATTTTAAATCGACCCTGTGATATATATAATTTATATACAAAAAAAATAAGAAGGCTTTGTTCGACCCTTCCATAGAAATACCCTTACGTTTATAATAAAATATAACAAAACAATGTTATAAATAAATATGAATATATTACTACTTCAACTGATTCATTTTCCACGCGTGCCGGAACCAAGATAACGCGTTGTCAACGTACACCACAGGAATTGGAATGGAAGACCTCTTGTCAAACGAACGCCCCCTGAAATAAAACTTGACCCACTAACCCACTTAGGTTTGGAGGAGGACTTATATTTATCTACTTCCAGAGCTCTTTTTCATTGTATTTTGTAACAGTGGTTTTGGTTTGCATAGAATAAGGACAGCGTTATCTGTTCTTACATTTCCTTTTTCTGTTTACGTTTTGGTGATAACTTCTTTTGTGGTGTTTTTGAATTATAATTATTGAAGGCTTTCGTGGTGCAATGGCATGGCGTTTCACTGTAAGCGCGATGGTAGTGGGTTCGATTCCCACTTTGGGTTATTATTTTTTTCATTTCTCGTTATGGTAACAGGACTAATGGAGATGTCTGAGTTCCACCACTCAACACACATTTTGAAAAATAGACGGTGCGTGGAGAACGGAATATCTTAACTATAGATTCCCTTCGTCTAACCTGTGATGTAACAATATACCTATGTATGTATAATATACAGTAAAAATATTCTTTAAACTTATATTAGTTGACAAAATAATAAAACTCCAAGTTACTGTAAAGTTGAAAAATTTTAAGTCATATTCATTTGAATCTTAAAAACTAAGAAAATTTTCTACTAAGCTTGAGTTATGAGCCAATTTGCCAACGTGCAAGTTTAAATTTGAACGTACAATATTTATCGCATACCATTTATTGTATGAAATCGCTTCTTGAAAATTTTACTAATATAATTTAAACTATTATACATAACGATTATTTACGTAATAATAATAATTAGGAAGAGAGAAAGAGTACACACCGAATATTTGTAGAGATTTTAAATAAAAAACATATATTTAGTAACGTATTGTACGTGGGCACTGTGGGACAGCTTTTGACTGTAAATACGGTGGTTGTAGGCTCGATTTCCACTCGATGGAATCATTTACATGTAAATTTCATTTTTCGTTTTAAACTCAACTAAAAGTGGGGTACGGAGTGTCTCCTCTTTCTTCTTACTCTGCTTGCTTTACTCTGGTATACGAAAAAGCTTGATGCTTTTCCGTATACCAGAGTAAAGCTAAAAAAAAATTACGTAAGATTTTCTGTGAACCTGATAATATAATATAAACTTTTTATTTTCAGGTCCATATGAGGAAAAGTATGACAAGAACCTCACGCAAGTAAGGAGAGAGTTTACAGTAAAAATACAAGACAAATTATTATATAACCAAAGTTTAATACAGGTAATAAGTTAATCTTGTTATTTATTAGAAGAGAGTGACCAATTTATTGGTATATTTATTGGTGGTTCATGTTGTGGTTACATGAACCGGTAGATGTGGATTCGATTCCCACTCAGGAGGGTGTTTTTTAAGTTTAAAAAAGACCTTGGTTCCTATGTGTAGTATAATAAAATGTTATTTGTTTAGCTTTGAACTTTTAGAGTGGCCGAATTCAAATTAGCTAAATATTCTATTTCCTCGAGTGGGGATCGAACCCACAACCGTCGCGTTACAGTTACACCCTTGTACCCCTGGGCCACGACAGCTTCAAACAACTTATAAAATAAGATGAAAACTAGTATATTTTATATTATACTAACGGCCCTCTTGCGGCTTCGCCCGCTTTTACTACTGGATTATTCATATAATGTATGTTTGCAAAGCCCTTATGATAATGTGAAAATTAATGAAACCCTAATGCAACCCGCATTTTCGTAGTTTCAATAAGGATTTTCCAATTGTTTTACACAACAAGGATTTTTTAGTAGGTACCGTAATTTTAAATCTGTGCTACAAATCTTTTCAAGTACTTATTAAAATATATTTAAATGACTGTTTTTAGATAGTTAAATGACTATTTTTAAACGGATGAAATTATAAACAAAAACCGTTATTAGTAGGTTAATAACTACTACAAAAAACATGAAACCAAATATATCGCGCTGAAATAATACATTCAACTCCGATTATCCAATACGTGCAAACGCATCTAAATCTTCGTTGCTATAAAGACAGGCGGGTTTTTTTTTCGAACTTGTGGTTAATACAGAAGAGGGTATTCTGTCTCTGATGAAAATCAAGCACTACGTGGCTGCCTGTGAGGAAAATTAAATAGAATGCATCGGCCAGACATCGAACCCGGGCCGCCCGCGTCGCAGGCGAGCATTCTACCACTGAACCACCGATGCGTGTAAGGCAGGCGGGCGCGGCGGATGCATGGCGAGTGGCGAGCCGTTTCGCAGCAAGGATTTTTTGATATTGGAAAAATATCCCTCACAATAAAAAATATATTGAAATTATTATTTTTAGACAGAAAAATGATCACAACACGTTATTCTTAAAAGATAAGAATATGCCGTCGCGGACTTTTTTGTAAATCTCATTAAGAGGAACAATACTCCAGTACATTTTTTTCATGTAGTACTTACCATTAAAGCAGCGCATGCGCGAAAGTGTCTCAACGGGTGGGACTTTATTCAGATTTATCGTATTTATGTTAATTTACATAAGAATATACAAATAATAAACTATATATAAACCTTCCCTGAGAAATACTCGAGCTAATGGTGAAAACCGCATCAAAATCTGTTGGGTGGTTCAGAAGAAGAAGAGTTAGAAAGTTCAGACAGACACGAAAAGCGACTTTGTTTTATAAGATATAGGATAGGCGAAATATAAATATCCCAAACATTTATGTTTCACCCGCCCATAGGTAATTTCCACGCCAAAACTTGACATCAAAAAAAAGTTTTTCAACCACTGCCCTGTAAAGTGTCACATGTCAGACCCGTTTGTGTTCTACGATTACGTCAATTTAAGCAATTTTGACCACGTGCCAAAAATAATATACGAGTATAGTGGTTTTTGTATAGTTAACGTTCCAAATAAATAACTAGATTACTTGAGAGAGCTTTGTGCTTCTTAAATTTTCGCCTTCTTAAAGTAAATCCATGTGTAGGTATTGTATGTAGGTATTTTATGTAACTTAACGGAATGTATCGACTAAATCAACCACTGGAAATGGCATCTAAATCCGAAAATGTCATGTTTTTTCAGAATTAACGCGCATTAATATTATAGTTGGAGAGTCTAAACCTGCTTAATCCGTTTTTGTTATCGCTATGTACCGAAATCTAAAATAAAATAAAATCTAAATCTGAATATTTATACCAATCAAAAGTGTTGTTGAATATAAAATTGATTTTATTTCTCATAAAAGGGAATACAATATAATTTTATAAATTGTAGAAACTTTCTGATATTCTCATAGTTTTCTCCTGATAATTTACTTAATAGGCTGTAGTCGCAGGTTTACACTCTATTCAGATATAGATTATCTTCTGTACATATTTTAAAGTATTTTCCACCGATAATATGGATTTTAACGCAGTCTTAAATTTACTTAATTGTATACTTCAAACATAAAGTACTTAAGAATAATATTTTATTTACAGAATAATCCAAATTTCTTCGCTCTAATTGAAGAAAACCTGGAAAATTATGAAGAAAGCTTTAAAGAGTATCTAAAACACGTCAATAACAATGACACCAAGAAGAAGACGTGGACGTTTTGGAATTCCATGTTCTATGCTGGAACGATTTATACTACAATAGGTAAACTTACTAAAAATATTTTTTATATTGATCATAAACTGTTTACACAAACTTTATTTAAATAGAATAGAGATAAAAGTCACTGGGGCATAGTATGACTTAAAACATGAGGATACTCCATTGACTCGTAAGTAATCTTCAAAAACTTTGCAGAGACTTTGATGAGATCACCATCTAGTACCATTCTATATAAGAAACCCTTAAAAGTCTTAAGCGTTATTTGTTTAAATTACTTATTTAAGTAACAGGTTTAATTCGTTAATAAATGTTGGTTTGAGATAATATTGCAAATATGATTTTGATATATATTGTATAAAACAACTATAAAAAATTAACGTGTTATTTATTTAACGATTGCTTCACAATATAGTTTTATTTATCAGCAAAAACTCACAGCTACGGTTAATAAGCCCAACATTTTAGTAACGTCATTTTTATATTTCTCACTATAATTATTGGAATATTTGCGTGAAAGTACAATATTATTCAAAGGACATTAATCTCTATCTCTATTTTTTTATTTTCAAGAGTGTATTACACAAAAGAGTTACTAACGAAAAAAATACAGGAAAATTATGATAACTATTTGTAATTTTCTGAACAATTTTCTAGTATGTTATTGACAAACACTTTTATTCTGTCACATACACAAGTTATATTATTATATTATCAAAGGCCACATCGTATCTCGAGGCAGATAACCTTTTCTATTATATTATAATAATACCTGACTTGTCCTCCCTCGAGTGAAGTAATTAAAAATAAACAAAAGGCGAACTTTGGTCTTTAACTTCACTTTAGTTTCAGTGGACTTGAAGCAAAATACTCTTTTTATAATGGTTAATAAAACAGTACTATAGATATAAATAGCCAGATATGTAAAATATTTGTTTACTAAGACATATGTAGATCGTAAATATTTATGGTACATAAGTTCACAAATGTATAGCAAATTGGCTAAAACGTGTTTTGCTATGATTATTTTATCAGGCGTTCAAGTGCCATTTATTCAAGAAATAACAGAATTTTTTAGTTTTATTTTTCTACATTACCTCAAATAGCTCATAGAAAGCAGAGTAATTTTATTTGTTCTTGTTTTCAAAGTAAACAGCAGGGACACAATACTTTACTGTTCAGTGCAGGCTTTCAGCCTGAGACACATTAGATGAAGTGTTTGTTTTGACAAAGTACTTAGGACTTTTTTTATGCTCGTTGTTTTTGACGTTTGTACATTTTTTTCTTATTCAAGATAAGAGTTTCTTTTTAAGTCAAGGTATTTAAAAGAAATAGAAAATCTCTTATATTTTATTTTATCTTTTTATCGTGGTAAGAGAGTATTGCTTCTACGTAGATAAGACTAATATATTACTTACTCCGTTCTCTGCTTTTCTTATTTAGTGTTAAGCAACGGAAATTCTAAAGTTTACATTTTACGTTGTGTAGCCTGACCACAGATTATGAGTTACGAGTATCAGCTTGCAACTTTTGTTGTGGTGGGCTACAGAGATACAAAATCCTGTTTTTTTCCTGCTTCCCAGAAATAAATTAGGGAATTCTCTCTCAGTGTTTCCCTACAAACCTCAAGGAGTCTAAATATTAAATTTCAATTTCGTACAATTAGCAGTGTCGTTTATGGGTTGCTTTTGAGCATCTCATATACAATAGTAACGTAGGAGTTGTATATTTGCAATATAAGAAACATTAAAAAGCAATAGGTACATTATGAAACCCCGATAGGACGCAACAGGGTCAAAAACCGTTTATTAAAATGCGTTGCAAAATATAAATAGAAACTTCGCTTTTAGGCTATTTACAGACACATCTAATAAAAAGTGTTACATATAATATTGTATATGTAATTGTATATATAGTTCTTCTCTATTAATCTTATCGGCACTCAAAATAATATTATATTTAATCTGGTATATATATATGTATCATTATTTACCATTATTATTATATTAATTGAACTGATTGTTTAATAAAATCAAATGTTCGCTTTCACTAGAAGTTCAACTTTCACTGGTTGCGTTAACAATTTTAACTCACACAAATATATTGAGTACTTGTAGGTGTTTAATTTTGGATCGCTGCCCGGCAAGCTTGGCGCACTTGAGCTCAGTCTCCACGCGATTTAAACGTTAATAGAGAAAATTCGTGTTTTTTAACTATATTATAACCTATTATTAATTCTATTCAACGTTTTTATTAATATTTTATGAGAAATATAGTGATAAAAATGTAACATATCATATTTGAACACTATTTGTTTACATTCTTCATGACAAGATACCGAAAATAGAATCTTTTAATAGAACGACGGTGACCCCAATGCTTCAAAATGGTAAGTCACAATTTAAATATCAATATCTGAGTTCTGAACTTAGTTTAATATGTCATCGCCGAGTTTATTGGCAGCTAATACTAAAAATATTGCCAAATGTACATAACACTAACTAGATACTTTTATAACATTTGATTGAATCGTAGTATTTCGATAGATCACGTTTGTGATAGCATTTTCGTACAGTTATTTATTTATGATTTCAGGAGGCTTCTTCATTCCGACATGAGTGACGATGAAAGTGATCATAGCATTGCAGTAACTCTAAAAATACCTATAGTCAAGTCAGAAGGTGTTCAAACAAACGCCAGAATTGTTTCTAAATTATCAAGAATAAAAGATCAGAGTGAAATGGAAGCCGAACCACAAGTGCAATCTGCATCTACTCGAAAGCGAAGAAACTTGTCCAAAAATAGAGGACAAGCAACAAGGCAGCGGGAAAAAACTCCAGAACCAAGCCGGGTTGCTGTTCCTCACGAAGATACTACATCGGACGATGAAGAGATGCATCCAAATCGTACCTCCAGGGAAATTGAAGCTGATAATACTTATGAAGAAATGAGACGATTAGTTCAGGAACAAGCTAATACTAAGGATCCAGTATATGATATTGATACAGATGAGATTTTAGAAGCTAGAGCAACGGCAGCAAATGAAAGACGAAGAAGAAGTATTTCACCATTTGCGATACCAGATAAAGAAGAAGTTGTTACATTAGAACGAAAAGGAAGTTTTATTGATCCGGGGAATAAGTTGCTTAGTACTAATTATATTTTGAGTCCTAAGGAAGATAACCCAAGTCGTCGAGATTCCTTGAGTAATGAAACTGAAGTTATAAGCACAAGAAATTCCTTGTCACCACCAACGTCTCCTAAAGACAAAGATCAGGTACAATTTTTTTCTGCGCCCAAGAAATTAGAGGAAAATGTGTACCCCGATGAAATAAAAAAATCAACAGATAAAATTAAAATTGTACAAAAAAAGATGAAACTATTAATAACGCGAAGGAGAAAAAACAAATCACCAAAACTCCCGCCCCGGCTCCTGGGGAACTAGTCACTAAGATAATACAAGTAGAAAGAACACCGAGTAAAAAATTGACACAAGAACAAAAACCAGTGGTAGAAGTGAGAGAAAGAGTTGTGCGGACACCAAGTACAAAAATTGCAGCTGATTCAAAGCCAGTAGTTGCAAAACAAGCGCTACCAAGGCAAATAAATGAACAACAGTCTAAAGTGCCTCCAGTCAAACCAGCAAGAAGTAAATCATCATCTAGAATAGTGGTCAGTGCTTATTTCAAAATATTTTTGATTCTAATATTCATTACTTTACTGGTAGGACTCTATTACCTCTTCATTTAATAATATACATACATGCAAATTTATCTATATAATAATGTATAATAATAGAAATGAAGTGCACTAATATGCATTCGTCATAATATTTACAGAGTAAAACTAGTGAAAGTGAGATGAGTGAAGATCAGATATATCAACAAAGTGTTAGGCGTAAGGTAGTACCAACACCTCGTCGATTTATGAAAAATAAATCTCCAAGAGCAAAACGATCACATTCAGTAGCTAGAGTAGAAGATACAGCTTTAGAAAAAACAGGAACTGGAATGAGTCAAACAAGTCGAGAAATCATAGAATTGATGCAGAAAGCCAGAGCACGCAGTTTGTCTATACCCAAAGATGATCCAAAAGTACCACCTGTGTATAAACAATATAGTAAAACATTACAAACGCCTAATAAAACTCCAGTAAATTTAAGACATACGAGAGGTATATCTTGTCCTAAAACAATACAAATTATAAGTGATAGGGAAATATTATCTAGCTTAACCTCACAACCAGTAGGAAAACGTGAATATGAAAAGCATAGCAGACGTAGCTCCGGTTACGTCGATGCTAGCCAGTCAGAATATACTTCCAGTTGTTATTCTAGTTCACCCAGTGAAAATGAATACGAATTCGATTTACTTGAACGATCAGCTGAACTGACTCGAAAACTTAATCTTTTAAGTCAAGAAGAAGAAAGTAAAATAAAAAGCAATATAATCACAGCTCAAGATGACTATGAAAAGCATGATGTCATGCTAAAATCTTCGCTTAGAAAAAGATCTCTTGCAAGCAAAAGTCAAGGAAAAGAAACCGAAGCAGATGAAGATGTCACTAAAAAAGAATCTCAAAAGACAAAAAAAGATAGTAAAAATAAAAGTACCACTTCACGTTTTAAATTCATTGCAAATTGGCAACAATTTAAAATTGATAATAGAATTGAATGCGACAAAATTGTGTTTTTAAGGAACAGGTGCTTCTGTGATTTATTATTGCTTATTATAATGTGTGGTTTGGGTGGGATGATGTTTAAAACTTTTGAAGGGTCATTTGAAAATGCCTATAAATGTGGCACAAGGAATGTTAAAAGAGACTTCATTGAAAGCCTCTGGCGAGACAGCTATCGTTTGAAAGAGGAGGAGTGGAAGTCTCTAGCTAGAAGAAAATTGTATGAATTTGAAGAACAACTTCATACCGCTCACGAAGCTGGAGTGACATCTTATAGTGGACAAAGATCTTGGAATTTTATGAATTCTTTTGTCTACTGCTTGACACTAGTAACAACTATTGGTAAGAATAATTAAATAAATTAGATATTGACAAGCGCGCACATATTTTATTTATATTCACAATCACAATGTATTTTTAATGGATGTAACACATAGTTAATGATATGGTTACCCAAAGTAAAATATATGATAATAAAACATAATATATAATTGAGTAAAGCAATAATGTTTTCCAGGTTACGGTCATATTGCTCCTAAAACAACATACGGTCGAGTGGCTACGATTGTCTACGCTATTATCGGTATACCATTATTCCTGATTGTGTTGGCTGATTTTGGAAAACTTTTCACAAGAATCATAAAATTCTTTTGGGCTTTTATTCGCCGATTTTATTATACGAGAAGTTGTAGAAGGGTCCGAAGAACAGCACCTGTACAGGTAAATAAATGTTTTAATGTAATATAGTAAAAAAATCTACATATTTAAATTTTTTTAAGTATTATTCCACACTTAGGAAATAAAAATACTTATTTAGAAATTGTATAAAAGTTTGAACATAGCGGGACCTGAACCTGCGCTTTGGGCGGCGCTTTTCTCTTATAAATTTGTTACAAATGAAAAAAAATATTATTGACATATAATGTTAATATACGAGTACATAAGAATGGAACAGGAACGTTATAAAGGAATCAAAGTAACGATTTTATGTTATTCTCTCGATAGAATTATTTTATTTTACATTTATACTAACGTAAAGGAATAAGAGTATCTACATACAGAACATTTTTCTTATAGCATTCATCTTAGGAAATGTTTCAAATTACTGCTTTAAGAAGGAAACAAAGCGTACATTTCTCTTTTGCGAGGAAACGAATAATGATTTTGCTGCGAGCCGTATGTCGCTCGCATTTTACAAATTGTTATACACTGAGGAGATCAAAAAATATTTTTGTCAAAGAAAGATAACACGTAACAATTTTAATTTCAGGAGGTAATGAAAGGCCTTAAGGAGGTATATGACGTGGTTCGTCGACCATCTCAAATATTCTCTGAGGAAGACATAGAAGGCGAGCATCCGGTGCATCCACCACCGGTGGAAAGGAAGCTTAGCGATGTACCACCACCGTTACCCCCAAAACCGGGAACTTTAAGTGTTGAAAATGTTACAGAACCCGATACTCCAGCTCCTTCTGTCTTCGAAATAGACGATGAGTTTAATTTACCGATTTCCGTTGCTATATTCATTTTAGTGGTTTATATTATAATTGGTGCTGTTGGATACAACATATGGGAGACATGGAATTTCTTTGAGTCTTTTTATTTTGTTTTTATTTCTATGTCTACTATCGGCTTGGGAGATTTGGTTCCCGATCATCCTATGTTTATGATGGCTTCTATTCTATATTTAGTATTTGGTCTTGCTTTAACATCTATGTGTATTAACGTTGTTCAAGTTAAATTATCTGACACTTTCAAGCAAGCTAGTGCAAAGCTTGGTGCGACCATTGGACTTAAAGTTGCTGAAGAAGATGGTAGCTTAGTACCTATAACGCCACCTCCAATAGAAATACCTGGTGTCCATAAACCAAAGATCAATCTAGAAGTTAATAAAAGTAAAGAAACAAATGATAGTGAAGCTAAAACAGTATGAGTTGTGAGATAGGTTGTTATAAATGTGTGATTAATTTTACGTGATACTGTTAATTTTATATAGTTTATATAGTTTTATACAATATATTTATGTAGATGTTTGTTTATGTGTGTAAATAAAGATTTTTACAGTTTTATCTTTTATTTTATGGTTAATAATATTAATAAATAGATAATTGAAGTGGGTCTTTGAAACAGACAATACTAATTACTACGTATTTTGCCATGACTCAAACGTAGTACATTTTATTAATATAATAAATAATCTTGATAACAAACTTAAAAAAATTAAAGCTTATTTAGTTGAAAATATAAAAAACGGAAGGCTCTAAAAATAAAGCAAAACTCGCACAAAGAGTTTAATTTCCAGCGGCGTCTACACAATTGAATGGAAATGGCTTGACAATATTTTTCCAACACATTGTTACGGGTAATGGAGTGACGTATAACGCTCACCTCAAAAGCTCTGCGAGGAATTTAATTATGCCCCCTGTAATCCAGCCTGAGTTTCACCATTGTCTGTATGCTTCGCACCTTTTGCGTTAGGTTAAAAACGTACTAGCAGTTTATATATCGTTTTAAAAATGTTATCTAATATAATTATTAGTTAGATCGTTGCGAGGTAGGGTACAGGCGTGTGGGTTCGATTCCTACGAGGAAATGAAATATTTAATATTTTCACTTTCTCGTTCTAGTAAAGCACAGCGTTGATATCTGCCACTCCATACGTAACGCTTCAGGAATTACGCGGAAATTTGTGTAACAGAAATGCCTTAATGAAAATGAATTGTCTCCCAAGATCCTTCTGTTGTGTTGAGACAGACTGCTAACAGTTTAAAGACAAACGTCTTATAAGAAACAAAAATGTAATAATAATTGTCAAAATAAATTTGAAAATACACTTTTGAGTAGAATACGTACGTATGTTAAATTAAATTTTCATTATCTCAAATATATCCTGTGAAACGTGCCTAAACAACGGCAATATTTTACGTATATTTTAATGCCTTTTTATTCCTTGTGGCGGAGTGCTCGGTCGCGTCCGAGTATTGATTGATTATATGTTAACATTCTTTCCAACAATACTTTTCACAACTTACCAAATAAAAAGCCTTAGAAATATAATTACGTGGGAGTCTTTAAGAAAATATATGTAAAAAGAAAATTTTAGCGAAATCGTAGCTTAGAATATGCCTCAATGAGTACAATGATTATTGAATTGAGCTTGAAGGTATTTTTTTCTTTTTAATATACGCGTATTTTATTTACAATATAAGCGTATTTCCGATATGGTAAACAATATTAGAGCTTATTCTGCGATAGAAATTGTGGGCGGCAAATAAAAATATAAATGTTTTTTTGTTAATGTAATGAATTTTTACACCTAAAATTAAACACAAGCTTTTCTCGCGGTTCATAGTTGAAAATATCATAAATAACAGAGAACTATACTGATATTTTACAAGATGATATGATTTACTGATATTAAATAGAAATTATTTTAATTTTAAATTTGATAATACTTAACTTACTATTATCTGATAAGAGGTATATTGAAAGCTATTAAGCACGTTCGAGGAGTTCTAAATGTGTCCCTATAAATCATTGTTGAATTTGTATTAATAGAGTATAAATATTCTAAATTTCTCACGAATTTTAATTTCCTGTATAACGGATCCTCAGCCCCAGGAGCAATTTATTATAAGTATTGACTTAACAGCCAAGTTACAAATAATAATATGATTTTTTTTATAAACCATTGTCGTAAAAGTCCCCGACTGAAGAATCTTAGTTTAAAATCTTATTTGACCAGCAAGTATAACTGTAATATATACAAAATATTTCTTAGTCTGATTTAAGGCAAAGAGAAACAAAAACCGAGGAACACACGGTTTTCACACTCCGTTCCCATTCAGACACTTTGGTTCTTCACTTTTCTGGAGGAATTCTCTGTTGAGTCGCGGAACTCAACGCCAACTCAGCTAAATGGTAATATTTACGTTATTATTAAGACAAAAACATCGAAAGTGCATTCAATGTACGTACTAACATTGACAGATAGTCGAATAGTTATTAATTTTCAGCCGCTTTTGATAACAGCAAACATTTTTGTAATCCTTACTTTCTATTTTGGACTATTACATAGTTAAGTGGTAAAGCAAAACGACTAATTTTGACTTGCCAAAGCATGACAAGACAATAACTGATTTCCCTCAGCGGGCATCGAACCCACAACCGCGTTTACTATCAGGCCAAGTTGCGAAAAAAAAACTCTGTACATATCATTAATATTAACTTAATGCAACATCTCTACTTCTTACATTATCCCAATATTATGTTTAGGTAATAAAAACGTTACTTCGCTAATAAGATAGGAGCTTTCTGTAATCACAAAAGAAAAATCCATTTACGTTACACATTGTTATTCTGAGTACGTCTTTATGGAATGCGATCGTATTTGACTCATCCTTGATCTATTATTCACATAATAGACTGAAATATTTATGTTTTCTAAGGCTTTTTTAAGCTGTTATATGTATCATCATAAACATATAAAGGATGCCCTTATCTATACTAATATAATAAAGCGGAAGAGTTTGTTTGTTTGTTTGTTTGAACGCTAAGATCTCTGGATCTACTGGATCGATTTACTTTGTTTTTATTTTGTATGAAAGCTGCATTCTTCAGAAGTGCTATAGGCTATATAACATTACATTACACATATGTACTAATAAATTAAAATACTTTCTAATTTGACATGCAATTTATTCTGCCATGTTAATAACAACCGTCGCGTCGCTACGCAACCGTTACCGCGACATTTTAATATTCATCCTTATGAAAATAAATATAATAGTCACTTTTAGCATTTCCCCTAGATTGAAATTATATTTCTATAGAAATTATATTCTTATATTTCAAGCAGGCATAGCCGCGTCCGGGTCCGCTAGTAATGTATATAATAAGGAACCTGCATGATGCAAAAATACCTTTTTTCAATTAAACAATTGTGCTACAGCGTCTAATTGCAAATTCAATGATTGTGGGTTCTATTACCATTCGAGGGAATGAGTTATTTTCATTTCCTCGTAGTGGAAGAAAGAGAAAGCGCAGGCATCGATTTCCACCCCTCAGCCTACGAAGAATTCATGGAGAAAATCCTAATACTATGATCTGCTATATGCGGATACGACGTGAAGCTAACGCCTCACGCCTTTATATAATTTAAATATATATATATATATATATATATATATATCATAAAGAATATTTAATGATAGGGTCTACGACCCCAACTTCGAATTAACAACATATTCTTGAGATTTCTAAGTAAGTCTTCTAATTTTTTCTTCGTATTATATATTTTAAAATTAACATACTCTTCAATAAAATGCTCATCATAATATTGGGAAAGGAATTTTATCATTCTTTTCTTTATATTTACTATTTCGTCAATAGATTGGTAGCACCAGTCAATACTTTCTAGTAATTTGTTCATGTTAATATTCCTTGTTTTTAAGTAAAAATCTATAGTAGGCAAACGACTCTCTGCATCGTTTATAGCATTTAAAATATCTGCTTCAATGATATCCCAATGTTTTAAAAATAAATTGAGCTCGTTGCCATCAAAATAACAGTGGGTCGTATCAAAATTCAAATCCATGTTGTTCAATTCACTACAATGTAAATTTGCAGCTAAGTTGTCCTTTAAGTAGTTATCAAAGAAATCAATTAATTCAAAGTAGTTGGTATTATCGACGCCCTTCTTAAATTGCCTAATTAGAAGCAAATTTAAGTATAGACTTGGTAAAGATACAGGTAAAAGTTCACAAGGTGGATCCATATGACTGTATCGTGACCAGCCAGTGAGAATTACTCCTTTAAAATTATAAACTTCAGCATCACCCCCAAATTTATAATCGAGAATTAGATTCATCCAACTCAAGTTATTCATAAAACGTTTTGTCATATCAGGGTATGTAGCTCTAGGACCATCTGCCCCTTTAAAGGCTGACGCTATCCAAATGTTTTTGACTGTTTTGTGGTACTTCATCATGCTTATATGAGATACTTTTATATTCGGCGTATAGTCCCAATATACTAGATCGATGTCAGGATGTTGGATTCGGTCCCAATGATTCATTGGAATGGTTCTAAACATGTCATCCCAAACTAGAACTGTAGTGCCAGGGCTAATATTTTTTACGGTATTTGTTATCATATGTATGTGTTTCAGATATATATCCCTGAAATATAAAATATTTAATGATTATTTTTAAATTTAATTTTAGTTATATGAGTACTATCGACGTTCTTAATTAACTGATTTAAATAACCCTGCTTAGTTTTATTAGAATCAAACTTTTCTAATATTTTAAAAAAATTTAATAATCAATTTTTTTTTTAAGAAATAAAAGATACTTACATATTTTTAGCTTTTCTTAATAAGCAATTTTTACATTGATTTATGTGGTAAACTTCGTCGCAGCCGATATGTATGTATTTCAATGGTGCCACTTCTCGATGAAATGTGATCACCTAAAAATATTCAATATTATTTAAAGTGATCTACTGTTGAAGCCGCCTTGGCGCAGGAGCACCAGGGTGTAACTGTAACGCGACGGTTGAGGGTTCGATCCCTATTCGAGGAAATGAATTATTATTATTTATCACAATTTTCATTTGTGTTCTGTCACCAAGGCACCGTTGATGGATAATATGTAATTAATAATAACATAACATATTTATGAAATTTAAAAAATCTTTAATGTTTTTCTTCACTACTACAAAAAAAGTTATTAATGCTTATAATAATTAAGTAAAATTATTAATTTTATGTAAACACATGAACATTGTCAGTAGAATCAAAATTAAAAAATATATCTTCTTCTTTCTTTCGTCTCTTCTGACATATTTTAAATGCAGGTCAGTAATTGTATTATTAATAATTCTCACGTACTCTTTTCTAGTAGATAATGAAAAATCGTTAACCTTCTGTCCGTACTCTGTATGAGGCATCTTGAAATATTCATAAAGGGAATATCTTTACCTGAATTTTGTTACTTAGAATACCTTTACTTATTCAACAGGGGGAAAATGACAGCCATCATTGAATTAATTATTTGTTATAAAATTATCATAAAGTGGAACGTTCTGTCTGCTTCAAATTGTTTTTGATATTAGATTTTATACACTGTGTACTGGTGGTGGCTGTGTTTAGGAATGTTTCTCAGGGAGCCTTGGACTGATTTTGAGTTTTTGTGTACAGGTTCTTTAACTTTTTTTCTGGCTTCTATTTCTATTCTACGGCGGATCTATTTTGACAGGATCTATATACAGTTCCATGGCTCTGTAGTCTCAAATAAACAGAAAAAGTAAATAGTAATAGTAAATAGTATACTAATAATTCAAGATTATTAAAATAGCAAAGAAGAACAAAAAATATTTTAAATTTAAACATAAATATCAGATTCAATATACAAATAATTTTCAACTTAGCAAATAATCAACATAAATAACTTCATAGAAAACATTCCCAACTCTGTTAACTTTTGGATATGAGGCGCTAAAACCAAAGCATAATTTTATAATATTTTAAAGTTCTTAAGTTGTTGTTGGTGTGAGTTTTAATTATGTTACGTTTAAATATTTATAAGCAATTTTAATATGGCGAAAGTTTGTTAAGTATCTTGTTAAGTATACGAGAAGATGTATTTGGATAGTTTTATTGAATAGTTTAGTTACTATTACGGTGATTTAGATGATATTTATATTATTATAAAACTTACCTTTATTGCTTAGAATGTCTGTTTTAAGTTACGGCAGTGTAATTTTCTTGAGTAAGTAGTAGTAGAGAAAGGATTTCCACTATCCAACAATTTCTACAGTTTATTAACCAAATCGTTGCTTACCTGTTCCAGCATTTCTTTTACGAGCATTTGACTCCCAGATTTGCTCGGGCAGAGCGAGTCAGGAAACATTGGTATTTCTCTCAAATGCTGAAACTCCGCGAGCTTCAAAGCATATTCCATGTGCCCGAATGTTTGAACCAGTGGAATTATGTCAAAACCAATGCGAGCGGCCAACGAAAGGAACTCCTGTAACTGATCATGATGAATAAGTGAAAAATATGATAAACAACTTTTCTTTTCTATTATTTTCTTTTTGTATTTTTTTTTCCAAATATAAACCCATGTCACGAAAGCTTCGGTTTGAGAATCCAATTGGCACTTGATTGGTTTTTTTCAATTGGCTTAAGACTGTTAGACGGACTATCTAATTAAAGAAAAATCAGAGAAAAATCAGAGCGACTACTATCTACTTTGAGTTGTGTGGCAATCAGATTTTCATATCCTCAGTATTAAATAAAGTTTTAAGGCAAAATAGAAAAAAAATGTAATTTTCATACTCGTATATACAAAATACCTAGTAAACTTTAATATTAATATATGGAATATTACTATATTATAGACAGGTTGATCGATTGCTACCAGCGATACCGCTCGCTTCCACACACTATTATTACGATTAAAATATTTAATAATATATGAAGCAATGTTAGAACCAGAGTGCCTGTAAACGTGAAGAGTTCCTCGTTTCCTCGAATGGGAATCGAACATGGGTTCGATAATGTGTGTAATAAAATGTTTATTATTTCCATTTCTTCGCTATAGTAACGTCTGTCGCTGTCTCTAGATGAAAATATAAAATTGTTTATACGCACCTTGTTTTCTTCATAGCAGTTTTTTGCGCTTACATTGACTAATCTACCACTAAACGGAAACATATCTTCATACTCTACCAAGAGTCCCGTCACACCCAAATCTTGTAATTTTGGGAGCAGCGTCTTAAGATAATTTAGTTTAGGCGGAGATCCTTTCAAGTCCAAATGCAAAACAACGTTTTCTAGTTGAACTGACTTCAAATTACGCTTATCGCTTAGATTTTTCTCCGTCTTACTCGTGGTTATATCGCGAAATATATTAAATGATAAAATTATGTATAAAATTATAACAAATAGTGTCATGATTAAACATTTTGTTTTTATTGAGAACTTTGTGGACGATAGACGCATTTTTATATTTGACCTAGGGATATAGAACTTCACTTTACATCACTTTTCTTTTTAAAAAGCTAAATCAAAATTAATTTTAATTTTATTTGAAACATTAAAATCAATTTTTTTTATAGGAATGCGAATTCTTTTAAAATTAATGTTTTTTTCATCTAACGCCTACTATATGGGTCAGTACAGTTTCAGAGACACACTGAACGTATGTCCATTCGCCTTTGCGTTTGTCAGGCTTCTAATGATTTTTCATTATGTAAAGTAACAAGATATTATTGTATGAATATTCTTTTAGAAGAAGAATTTCATATTACATACTTTTATTCAAGCCACTACAATCAAAAAGAACCTAGTGACAAGCATAACGTTCTCCACTTTTGGCCCGAAATTGAGATTGTGTGTTGATTGGAGGAACCCAACACCACGCATTTCCTCGACACCAGAGCGAAGATATGAAAAATTAATCGTACCAGCAACCTGTCGCGATAACAGCCATACTTTGTGCCTCTACGCTACGACCGACTTCAACTTTGTTTTGTTTAAACATTTCATTATTTTTTTTATAATATAATTCCCTAAGAGCTCTTTCATTGTTCAATTACAATTAAATTAACACGGGAGCTGTGTATAACCAATTTTAAATAGGCTCATTAGGCTGTATTTACATGAAAAAAACTTTCCTTTTCCTCGATTACGGTTAAGGAAATTCAAAATATATTAACTTTGTACGCATTACATTGGTTTCTTAACATATTTAGGAGCTAATTCCGTTCTTCCCCTGACCTAAATATGGAATGTAGGTCGAAATTAAAAAAGACTTTAAATTATAACTAGGAATGTGGATGAAATACTACTTAGGTATAGAGGAAACTGAAAGGACTCCTTGTCCTTGAGTTAACAATTTTAATTTTTAGAAATGTTGAAAACTAGTTGTAAAATGTAAATAATTATTAAAATAACAACATAAGACGCAGTATTTTACAATATAATTTCGTTATATCCGTTCATAATGAGATAGTAGATTTTCATTTTGGTCGGTGGAAACCCACATCGCCTTTTGTTTTAGCTGCTCAGATAAATAGTATATACAAATATATATAAACTAGTGGACCCCGCGTGCCTTCGCATATAATTTAAATTTATTTAGGGAATATTTATTGATTATTTTATTTTAGGTATATCTATATATGATACACCTAATGAATCGTAATTCAAATGGTTTCGGTTTTTATTTTATTTTGGTCGTACCGACGTACTTACCGTCTACCTAGGCCGTAGATTTTCGCTCAATTTTTAATTTGCGTAGTGAGTGTGTGATATTTTTGCACTAGAGGGTGGATTTTAAATAATATTTAAATAATTAATTATAGAAGGACAATTGTAAAACTCTTATATACATAATGCAGTACTAGGGACGAGTGGCGAGGAACAGAACACGCGGAATGGGTTGAGTGATAATTTCAAAAAGTCCTATAATTCTTCTTATTTGGAATTTATATTACAATTGAAGCAGTTTTCACAACAATTTTATGTACTGTACTTATTAAACAAAAGTATACCTGCATTATATAAAGCAGTTAACTAAGGGTATCTTTTCAAATATTATAACTGTTATAGTTCTGGTGGATTCCGCAATAATAACATGGGGAATTTATACGAAGCAGTATTTCACACCCTCGAGACCTGTTAACACATGGGTCGGTGTAACAATAAGAGAAATGTTAATTATCTCAGTTGCAAATTACATACTCTCTACAAGCATTGTGGAAGTTATTGAAATAAGTAATATATACTTTATGAAACCATGTAATATATACAATTGATAACTTATTACTCTTAGCGTCACACAGCTTTCACGAGGTTTTGCTTGTTGAGTGGCGGAACCCAAATCCACGGAACCAGAGTCACGACAATGGAAATATAAAATATTTAATTTCCTCGAGTGGGAATCGAACCCTGAACCTATCGTGCTTACAGACACACTTTGTGTCTGCACCATGACTGGCCGATAATTTGGGATGTATAATAAATATTCTTATTTTGATTTAATTAATGACAACATCGTTTTTAGCTAAATAAAAAGCGATATTAATATCACAGGTTGTTTTTAATTAGCCATATTGAACTCGAGTAGTGAAGAAGGCGGTGGAGGGTGAGTGTTAGTCCATTGTAAAGGGGCCGCTGAATCCCACATTTGGTGCATATACCAGGTACTTTTACTAACTAAAGAGAGATCGAACTGACAACCACCACGTGTACAGACGTCCCACTGCGCCACTATGGCCAGCGCCATAATGGAGTTATAAGATAAATAAGACACGTGCATACTTAGCTTTATTATTTGTCTATTTATAGAAATAAAACGGTTCATGTAAACCACTGTGTAGTTATTGTCTTAATACTGCTTAGTTTTAAATGTGACATGCATTTTGCATTTGTAGCATTATATATAACTAGCGACCCACTCGCGGCTTCGCCCGCATACCACCTTAGTTTTACCAATACTTTTATTATGCATGTGTGATAGGACGTCGTCGGCGGCAAGGGTGCCCCCTGCGGGATTCGAGCTAAACTAATATAATCTAAATATTTAATTTATTCTATTGTTGTTAGTTTTAGTTTAATATCACATTTTTTTCTCTTGTTAAATTCGAGCCAATCATTACTGTTTAATATATAATATTACTAGATTTATATCCCTTTTACGAAATATACTGGCTATTTGAACAGCGCGCTCCAATAAACTTTTCTTTCCTTTCCTTTCCTAACCTAAATGTCGCGTTGCCTTTAAGTAATTGGGCAGTTATCGACAAGGACACATTTTATTACATATATTTTGTATTATTATTAATATTTTATTATATTTTTGGTTTTCTTACATCATTGGAGAGAAGGAATTTGAAGTACATATAATTCACCCACTAGCAGAGACCAGTCGTGTTGCAAGGACAATGTTCCGTTCAATACACAATGCCTCCAAAATACGAAGTGTCTTAACACTAGGCTCTCATTGCCTACCCTACTCCATGCGGGATAGAGCGTGAAGCTTACTTGAACATTTCGTTATACACTTAACGAATATTTATGACATTGTCGCCCTCTGTCAAACTTACCATCCATTGTTCCTACAAGTTCTTGTTATTACAAGTATTTTGTAATATAAAGGGCGAAGGCTTTTGTATTTTTACTAGAGCGCAAATATTTTAAATAAAAACATTCCCCTAAATGTAGATCGAACCCGCCCAGTATACAAAAACATTGAAATAGGCTTAAAATGGAAAACAATTTTTTTTAGCTTTGCGCTTTATTTTACATAGGTGTGCGTATATTCGTATAGGTCGCGTCTGTAGACACCTAGAGATTATAAAAGTGTTAAGATACTTCATTGCCTGCTTTCCGTCCAAATTCGAGAGATTATGTGTTGATTCGAAGTGCTAAAGTAAAAATTGATTCCCCTAGTACAGTTTAGGCAGTGAGCTACGATGGCGTCCAATATTTTATTTATTTTTTGGCTTTAAGAAAAAATATGCCACACATAGCATCACAGGAAATCTGGGAACCTAGTATTGAGTCACTCCGTTCCACTGTCCACGACCTACGACCGACCCCACGTGCTACGACCGCCTATTATTTGATCATTATTATTTCATGATTATTATATATTCCACACACAATTACCAATAAATCTTACTATTCAATTATCTTCATACATCTCAATACGACATTAAAAACTCTATAAATAATTTAAACTTTCCTTAATATTTCCGGATACGAATATTACAGCATTGTATGACATTTAACGCTTAAGTGCTTCTCGATTGTGTCATTAACTATTTACGGATACTGTTATTTCCATCTCAATATGTAATTGAAGCTATGTTAATAAGTGATAGAATTATTATTTTTAGCTTAATTATACATATATCTACATATAATTAATGTCGTCTAAGCTAAAAATAATAATAAGAAATAATAAAAAAATAATCCAGGCGTCGAGGCACGGGGGCACTAGAGTGTGACCGTGAATTTGTCGAATGTGGCTTCGATACCCACTCGAAGATATGAATTATTTAATATTGTCATTTCGTCGCTCTGGTGTAGAGGCAACTCGCGGCGTTGAGTTCTACCACTCAACTCATAATGCCTCCTAAAATCGACGGAAAATTGCGATTGAAAGTGTCTTGGCTTGGAAACGGAATGTCTTAGCAATAGTTTCACAGGTTCCCTCTGCCAACCCTGTTTGCTATTTATAAAATACAGTGTGAAGCTAAAAATAAAATTTAATTTCCACTTTAAAATTCATATATAATTGTTATAATAACACAACACAAATACTTGTAAAAATACA
This sequence comes from Heliconius melpomene melpomene, assembly GCA_000313835.2. NCBI lineage: Eukaryota > Metazoa > Arthropoda > Insecta > Lepidoptera > Nymphalidae > Heliconius > Heliconius melpomene. The sequence continues at coordinate 21,980 of HE672029.1, read as the reverse complement.
TTTCGAATCATTTCCCTAATATCACAGAAGTAAATTCAATTGTCTTATACAAATTGAATTCACTGGGTCTGCTAATAAAATCAGGTGGTCAACTTGAAATCAGTAGTAATAAACGTTTTGGTCGGATGTCGTTTACGGTCCGTAGCTTAGAGGCATCTACACAATTTAAATTGGTGAACAGCTATTTTGTTGACAACATTATCATGCAAATTGAGACAAACTTTAGTAATTCTGTGAGGGGAATGTTATCTTTGGAGTACTATGGAATATGAGGTTAGTTTCTTATGAGCTGATGATTATGAGGTACCCAACGTAACAAAATATAACAAATCATTTTAATTCTAATTAATTCAATGTTTGTTTTTTTAGCCTCACGCTGCATCCCACGTAAATAGTCATACTAGGCAGAGGAAATATAGTGTCAAGTCACTCTATTGCCTACTTTCCAATCATTTTTCTCAACACATATAGTTACACAGTACAATCAATATTTATATTATTTAATTAATTCAATGGTGACATTAACAAGTTTTAGAGTATTACGTATAGCATTACACGTAATCAGTAAATGAGCTGCTATACTCGTAATTAACGTCGCTTGTACACGGCAGCCCGATTAACCGCTGTCAGTGTCTACACAGGCAAACACATTCTAGGTGATGTGATAATTTGAATCCATTAAATCCTTGTTGTATATGTTATAATACTATTTTAACATATTTTTATATAATTCAAAAAGCAATTTCACTTTTTCCCAATAGCATGGGAGGCTAAGGAAATCTAATGTGAAGAGTTTAAGACATTTCGTTCCTCATATTCGAGAAATTGCTTGATGAATAGCGGAAATCCAAGTAGCGTATGCATTTTCCTGAGTGAGAATCGAGTCCCATCGCGTCGCGTTTATAATCTCTTCGCAGAGATCAACATGCAGCACCGTGGCGGTCTATTAATTCAAGATAAATATTTTAACAAAATTTGTAATACAAAATTAAGAAAAAGAAGTAAATAAAAATATCATATATAAATTCCACATTTGTCGTTCAGGACAGAAGGTAAAGAAAAATCCTGAAGTAATATAATAAGAGACATGGAACATAAACGTTATACACTTACATAAAAAATACTTTATAAAAGTAAAAAAATAGATAGATCTTTTCCGTTAATAATATAAAATACCTCAAACAAATAATTTGATTTAGAAAGTAAATAAAAAGAGAACCAACAGCAGGAGCTGTAAGCAATTTAATTGAATCTACAGAGAGCGCAAAGTGTAAATATTGTATGCTCAGTGAGAAAATAAAAAAAAACGGTTAAGCGCGAGTCGGAATCGGCCAACGATGCTTGCGTACCAATTTCAGGATTCTTGGTCAACGGGAAGTATAACTTATAAAATTTGACAAATTTTAGTTTGCGGGCAGATCCACTCATTTTGTATGAAATGAACTAGAAATATAAGGAAGGGTATATCAATGAAATACATGGCGAATTTCATAATTTAAAATGCAACAAAATCGATGCTAAATGCTAGTATGTTTTGATTCCGTTGACTTACAAGCTTCATTTTTTTTGTCCTTCAAGAGACCATAGACCTAATTATTTAATATTAATTTCAGTGATCTATTCAAGAAAGTGACGATACTACATAATAAGGGTTCCGTTTTTACCTTTTGAGGTACGGAATCCTAGAAATGATTAACTGCTGGCTGAGTTTTGTTAAGTTTATTATATTAAATAGAGAGAGAAAATATAAAAATGTATAGCTTTATACATTTTATTTTAATAATATCTTTATAAAGTGTTTTAGAGCTCTAACAGGATATTGTTAATTCAATTTAATGCTAGTTGCATGTATTTTAATATTGTCAATAATTATACATATCAATAAGCTCATTAATGCAATTCAAGACCACCAGCTCAGCTTCTGACTCTAAAGTGATGGGTATGGGTTCGATTCTAACTATAAAAAGCTCGTCGTTGGATTTCACTGCTCCATTCGCAATGTGTTTTCACACATTGTTTTGTTTTGTGGGGGATAGAGGGATAAAGCGCGAGATTAGAAATAAAACAACAAAAGATAAATGAACTTTAAATTCTTGCTTGGAATAAGATATGATTCAGAATTATTCATAAAAACTTGTCCTTTGCACAAAGGTTCTTTATTAAACGAAATATTTACCTGATATAACATAATTATATTATAAATAATTATATTATTCACTTCTTTGTTGTTTTACACAATTATTTTGATAGTTGATAGAAATAGAAATTTTAGAATCGTTATAGTTTTAATCTATAAAATGTAATCGCCACACTCTTGGGAATAAAATATTTAATATTTTCATTTCTATGCTCGGGTAAAGAAGCACCGCGCGCAGTGGCGTAGCTAGGGGGGTGCGAGCGGTGCAGTCGCACCGGGCATCAAAAGGAAACGGGGCATCAAAGTCGACGATCACTTTGTGTTTTCTTTATTTTTACACCTTAGACCATTTTAAAGGGCATCAAGTCCCCTAAGCCGCACCGGGCATCATAAGGAAAGGGGCATCAACGTCGACGATCACTTTGTTTTTTTTTAGAACTCATCCAAAGGAAAGGGGCATCAAGTCCCCTAAGCCGCACCGGGCAGCCAATACCCTAGCTACGCCACTGACCGCGCGGTATTAAGTTCCGCCCCTCAACATGCAATATCTGCAGAATCCGGCGGGTACTCGGGTACCCACGTAATCTCGAGATAAATTATCTTGACAGACGAACAACATAGTAATTACACCAACATATATGGATGTGTTCCGTTTTTTTGAGAACGGAACCCTAAAACATGGTCAGTCATTTTACTTTATTATAAGTTAAATTTACATCTATAAACTTAATTATAAAAAGTAGTAGTAAGTATATTTTGTATATAAAAATCCGTAAAAGAAAATTCTTGGTTGAAATCTGGTCAAAGATGAAATTCGTAGGAATAATATGAAAAGTACAGTACGCGTCTCGAATACTAAGCAGGTATGTTGTCATACAACGACTTTTACTGTATTATTTCAGGTCAATTTTCAGTCGTAAAATTTTTTATGATGATGTACGCGTATCTCTGTGCTATTATTACATTAGAAAAAAATACGACTTTTAAATTAACGTTCATTTTTACTATATATATGGATACTTTAAAAGTTTTTTTATAAAAATACTTAATTAAAGAAAATAACTTTAGTATACCTTTATCAATGTATTGTATATAATGTTAAACAAAGACAACTAGGTACAACTTGACACATATGTACCTACTTTATGTACCCTCTAAAACATGATTTAGCTTATAAAAAGAAACATTAATATTTAATCATAATTTTGGTGGAGTAATTGTGTAACAAACATACAAAGCAAAAACATACATTTATATATTGAGAACCTTCTCCTATTTAAAGTCCTTTTCAAATGTCAATATTAATGTGAAATTACACATTTTAAAAAAATGCCGAAGTAATTTATGTAATTAAAGAAAAATGGTGAGAACATAAGCTCCAGGCACTAATAATAACTTTCTTCAGCTTTTGACATTTCCCTTTAAAAGTTTTATTTCTAAAGGTGTAAATTATATTTACAAAGTTGTCTCCAATCCGCATTTTGACACTTAATCATAGTTAAGAATCTTCGTGTTATAATTTTACAAGCCTCGTTTTCCTGTTTAAAATGCTGTTTTGCAAAGGGAACCTCATACCTAAGACATTGTATTTTGAGTCACGGATCTTAACGCTGCGCTTTGTCCTGTTCCCAGAGAGATTCGAATCCACCACTATCTTGTTTATAATCGGACCACGTACCCCCTACGTATCTATTTTCAATAAATATCGTACGGTGGTTTAGTTTTCATATTTATCATACAGTTGAAATCGACGAATACTCGTCGACGTTTCCTAGTTGAAAATGTTGTCTCTAGAGAATTTATATTGTAGTTGCAAACTTCACAAAGAATGGATAAATTTGAAGTTGAGGAAGCGATTTGTATAAGCGATGTGGATATACTAAAGGATTCCTGTTTTGTTTTATGTTTTATGCATTTTCTACATTCGCAGCATATTGACGGTACAGAGATAATTCTTTTTTTTAGCTTCATGCCCTCACATATGCATAGTAGGCAGAGGGAACCTGGAAACCTAATGTCTAGACACTGCTCCCCATTTTCCGCCGCATTCTCGAGACATTGCGATAATATAAACATTCCCACCCGAGTGGGATTGAACTCACGACCGTCGCACTTACAGTCCAATGGTTGTGTTCCGTAGAAACATATTAATTTAAAATTTAACTTGCACAGCTTTAAGTATTTGTTTTTTCTTTATTTTTATTCTCCACCATTCTTTGCGAGTAATGGAAATTCGAGCATACAGCTATGAAACAACACATAAATAAAATTTATATAATCAATACAAACATATTTCCATAAAAATATTCCAATGAAGTACTTTTATTATTAAGAAAAATAAGCAAAAAAATTAGATTAAGTTGCAGAAGTAAAATAATACCCACATTGTACATTTACTTGATTTACAGATAAAGGTTAAATTATTCGACGTTCCTTGTTATTAGAAGGCAGACGAAAATCAAACAATAACTTTCGGAGTCGGAGCCTGAAACCGTTTAATGTTTTTGTTGCTGAAATTAACTTAATATTCTTGAATGCTATTTTAATATATAAAATAATGATAGCATTTTCAATAAAAAAGATAAACTCGCTTTGTTTTTTTTATGAAAAATAATAAAAGCACAAATTTTTAACGTATTGACGGGAATGTAAATATGAATTACCTATATTGAAATTCGAAAAATTAACAGATGACTATTAAAGAAAATAAAAGAGATTTTTTCATAAATACACAGCAGTAAAACTCGAAATATATATATTTTAAGAAGTAGTTTATCTGTATGCTTTACCTTTAGTAATTTTTAACTTAATATTTTATTTATTGGTACAGTTTGAACATGTCCTATTAGAGATTCTTTTAAAACTTCATCTTCATCAATGAACTTATCTATGTAAAGTCTATTTTATGCAAATTTTCACAGGATTGCAATCAAGAACCCCCTTACTGGGGAGTATTACTTTAGAATTATAATTATGTGCATGGTATATTTTTTATTCAAGCCGAACTATAAAATTTGCTTTGTCTAAGCCTCTAGTTCTATGAAAACTGAAAAATATTAGGTAGGCAGAAATTTGTATAAATCTCCCTACAGAAATGTTAACAACCATAAATCTTGTATGAATTACGACGTAGTCCGATGAGAACATATGGCGTAGTTGGACTGAGCGCTTAGACAGTTTTCAAGAGGCCCGGGTTCAAATCCCGCTACGGTAACGTTTTTATATGTTACTCTTTCTTTTCTCTTCACATCTGAGAAGAATCAGCGCAAGAAACTCAACGGGACTTATTCTTTCTCAATCAATTATGTATACATATAAACACATTTAAATATATTTTGAAACAGACTGGAGCGAGCGTTTCATTCCCAAGGCGTGTGTATCATTCATATAATCATTAATTTGGTAATAACTTTTAACAAACATACATCTTTTCACAACTTTTTAAAATTGTGATATAAAACATTCTCGGACGTTTTCTGTAAGTAAAGTAAGTACGTTAAACATTCTCGGAATCCAATTAATTAGTTGAATGTTCAGTACAAAACCACCAGAAGATTTTTTTTCAATTCATATAACTTTTTCTCCTTTTCTACTTTCTACATTAAATAAAAGTTATGTTTAAATATAATAAATTTATTTATATATATTCGATGGACTTATAAAAATATATATTATTTTTTATATTTTCAATAGATAAAAACTAAGGAAACAAATGTATTACTTAACACTACTGCAATGAAGTTAAAATTTAACCACTAATAATTTAACTTCCATTTTTTAAATAAAGTACGTAGACAAAAGCTCAATAAAAAAGGCTTTTTATTACAACAGAGTAAAAGTATATTTTTTAATTCGTAGCTTCGTACTCTTTTTAACAGTCTGTGGTCTTGGGACCAGACATTTTCCACATTTTATAATAGTCTGTGGTCGTCCTTGAATGCAGTAATGTTTAAAAACTTGAATTCATAAATGTTCTTTTACATTAAATTACACACACAATTCGCCGTACAACTAGTACAATTAGTAATTTTAATTAAAAAAGGTATATATAACAAAATAAAACTCAGGGAACCTCGGAACTTATTGTTAAGACACTCCGTCAGAGCGAAGAAATGAAAATATTAAATATTTAATTTCCGCGAGTGGGAATCGAACCCACAACCTGTTGGTTTTACAGTCCCACACTTGTGCCTCTGTGGCCTCTATATTATAATAAGATATAATAAAGTTCTTTCGACTCGAGCGTATCTGCATAATAGATTTTAAATTCCTCTTTAAGCCAACTGTTGATTTTGTAACACCAGGCAATGCATTTAAATGCTCGCATTAGACACGCATATGCTCCAAAGCTCTTGGCATGGAATGTGTTCTTTATAAATACGAGAACTTTTCTCTATTTCAAATAGAGCCGTAGTGTGTAAAATGTGTATAATTAACTTTTATTTGTCAAGGTACATTTTTATTACTTTTTTTTTCAGCTTCACGCAGTATCCCGCATATAACAGGGTAGGCAGAGAGACACTATATAGTGTTAAGACATTCCAATCCCCACCTTCTTTTAACCAACTTTTTCAATTGCGTGTTGATTGACGGAACTCAAAACTGCGCTTTTGTCTCGACAACTGAACGAATGAAAATATAAAATATTTAATTTCTTCGAGTGAATATGGAACCCACAGTTTGTTGTATTTACAGTTACACCCTTGTTCCACTGTGCCACGAATGACCCCCCAAAGAAATAGGTGCACTCATTCACAGTTCAAATGGATTTGTCTGTACAATTTTCATAAAAAGGAGTTAAAATTATTTTCATTGCACATTGATAATTAATATTAGCAATAATAAATATAATTTTAAGAGATATATCAATTTTCATATTGAAATAAACCTATATAATATTTCATTTCCAAGGCATGTCAGTGAAATAATTGTGATGCTATTGCAGAATTATTTCAAAGCTCCCTCGCGTTTCATTGTTTTGTTGTTCAAAAGACTTCTCTCTCACATCCGCCTGTTGAGTCGCGCTTGTTATTTAAAATGATGGCTGTTTATATCCGTGTATTATATTGTTTGCTATATGTGAGATATTCGTTGTGGCGCAGTGGCCAAGCCTGTGACTGTAAATGATGGGTGTGGGTTCGAATTAAAGTTGAGAAAATGAGTTATTTAATATTTTTATTCGCTTGCTTTTGTATCAAGACAAACAGGACAACAACAGCGTTGAGTTCTACTAGTTAACACGCAATGACGCGAAAAATCAGGTGAAAGTGGAGAATGGAGTGTTTTAACACTAGGTTTCGGCCCTGCCCTGGCTCTCTGTTTCCTACTTTCTCCATAACTTAGGAAAAATGCATTCCTACCAGAGTTGGAAAATTAACATAACTTAAATATAATATGAGATATTTTCTCACAATAATACATACTTATATAAATAATGAAGTCATAATAAAGTTACGAAATATAACTAGTATTAATTAATCATTTATTTAGCTCAACTTAACAAAACATAAAACAACTTTGTCCTTGCCAACGTAACACATGTTACTAAGATACAAAATTTCTAAGTAGACTTAGGCTTAACCAACTGACTTAGAGAAATCCCAGCAACTCACTAATTACTGACTTCGCCGGTATTTCGCCTCGATAATTCAGGAGTGAAGGTGAAAACAAGCACTTAGTAACATCCGTCGTCAAATTTATTTCGAGACCGCCAAAGGCAATGTTTTAAAACTTCTGGCAATTATTAAGTCAGATTTCGCCCGAAAGTTGGCGTTTTGTCCTGCCGGCCTTTTTTGTTTACAGTCTTAGAAAACATTTTGAGTTAATGAAATGTGGTTATTACTTTGATGTTTATTGGGAAACTTTCTGGCTACAGTATTGTATACAATAATAATTCGCATGAGGCTACTACGTGACTAAGCGATAGGTTTTAAATTTAAAATTAATGGTCGGTTTGCTACATTTAAAATTTTATGGTACAGTGAGAGCCACTATACACCAGATGGTTTTAAGTACCTAATTTAAGGAAAAAAGTATTCTAATTAGGAAGAAGACGTTGTCGTCGACGTATCGAGGTATTCAAAAGCGATCTATTTTTTTAAGTTGTGCAAGTGTAAGTTTTCATACTGAAAAATATTCCAATAATTTCTCATTACAAGAATGGAAATCGCGGAATTTAGCTCTGTTTATTAGATAATTTCATTGAATCTTCACGGCAAATTTTATTCAATAAATAAATATATTTATTAGTCGATGCCTCATCCAATTACATCTAAGTAAATGTAATTTGATACGCAATGTTTTCACACAATAAGTGTGTATTTATATGGCTCCATTCACATTTCTCAAGAATTCTGCTAAAATATTTTTTATCGGCTTCTATTATCTATCTACATCTAGTCATTTATCAAATTGTAGTATTATGTGTAGAAGCACTTGAGAGGCTCTCGAGGCGGACTGGAGGGCGCTTTACGCTCTCAGCAGGTCCGGTTTCGTCGCTTTGGCGTCGCTGTTAAGTATTACTTGAATAGTTCAGTCTATTTATCGTGATATTTATTTAAAAATTTAAATTATGATTATTTTAAATATTAATATTAAATATAAGATTGGTTTAGATATATAAAAAATAAGAATTCTTGTTTTTCATTTATTGTCATTCTAAAGTGATATCTGTTTTTTTCGTGATAAAGAAAGATATAGTGTCTGTACTAAATCTTTAAGGTATAACTGTTTATACCGTAAGGATTTAGATCAAATTTAATCTAACAGGTAGAGATTTTGTATAAGTCAGTATTTGAATTCGTATTAACAGACTAATGACCTTAGGCCCTAGTCTATTAAGCCACAGCCCATAAACTAAAGTATGATACGATAAGAAGATATTTTAACAACGGTCCAACTTATTTTTTTACTAATATTGGGACTTTTAAGAGGTCTTGGACAGTTTCCAAGAGGCGTCGGTTGAAATCTCCCTACGATTAATTAATTTTATAAGTAATTTTGTTATGGAATAACTCTTTAATTTAATATAAAAGAAAGTTTTTTTGCTAGTTAATTTACACAAAGATAATTAAAACAAATCTTTTAAAATACCAATACAATATCAGTAATTATATTATAATAGTAATATGTGTTAGGGGATTTATCGTACAATGTATACATACGGCTGGGCTCCACTGAATAGGCTCCCAAGACAGACTGGAGGATGCTTCACGCTACGAACAGATCCTGTTACGTTACGCAGAAATATTAGTTCAACGGGTGTGTTTCAATATCTATACCTAGTTGTTAGGTACTAAATATAGTGTTATATAAGGCTATTTAATAGATATATGCTTCCTTGTGACTGTAAACGTGTCGGTAGTGGGTTTAATTCCCACTGGAAGGAATGTAATATTTTTATTTCTTCACTTTGGGAAGATGGCGCGGCGTTAAGTTCTCCACCTTAAAACACAATGTCTCGAAAATTGGGCGGAATGTAGGGAGTATCGTAACATTAAGGTCCCTTTGCCTACTCTGCTATATGCGGGAGACTGCGTGAAGATATAAATTAAATATATAAATAGTACTGCTTATTAAAATTCAAATGTATTTCTTATGAAAAATATAATTTCGTTTCAAAAATTTTATTGGAACGAAGTTCCTTACGGCAGGCTTGGAAGGGATAGGGATTTCGCTGCGTGACCGAACTGAAAAAAATGTGATAGTAAAACCGTAAGAAAAATGCGTGGAATAAAACCGTTAAATGAAACGTGCGCAGGCGCGACAGTCGCATACACAGACGAGTAGTGTATAATACCTTTCTCTTTCTCCCTCTTTCTTTTTTTAGTTGATAATTTGAATTACGATGTTTTTTTTATTTTAAGTAATTTATTACTTCCTAAAATACTGAATTTCCTAAATACTTTCTTGTACTTAAATAAAAACTAATCAGCAAAATTTAAGAGAAAAATCAAGAAAACCTATATAAAATTGAGCACGACTTTTTTTGCAATTTGTGTCGATTCTACATTAGCCGAAAGAACTTTTAATACTTTAATAATCTATTACCGCGTTCTATCGCCGCGTTTTGCCGCGACACCAGAGCGAAGAGAATGAAAATATTTTAAATTTTATTTCCTTAAGTGGGAATCGAACTCACAACCAGTCACGATTTTTGTTTATATTTATCTAGAAATGTGAAAATTAAAATAACATTATAAATCAATTTTAATTTCATTTCATTAAAGCCGGTAAATTTGACATAAAACGTGAATAATGGATAACGTTCTGTATTCACTGCAAAGGAAAACAATGACATGTTTATTTTGGGAATTATTCAGAATTCTACTCGTGTAATGGTAGACTGTGCTCTCGAGACTCGAGGTTGTAGAGACAAATACAAAACAAAGTAAGATATTTAGAATATGGTGAGTTTCGAACTATTAAATAAACAACTATTGTAGGTAGGAGTATCTAGACCAGGCAAGTACTATGTACATAAATTGTTCCAATAGTAGTTTGAAGGTATAGGTAGATTAACACTACGTAACGTCCTATATAAATCGTAATGTTATTAGTGATATTTAATAACTAAAAAGAACCAAAAACTATGATTTTTAAAACTTTTCTCTGTTTGTTTGTTCACGCTAATCTCAATCTCAAGCAGGCGAAGCAGCAAACGTGTCGCTAGTTATATTATTAAAGTCATTTATTATTACAAAAGTACAGTTTATTTTTAAATGAACTGCTTTATGTAATTATGTTAAATTTATACAATTTATAAAGTAAATGTATTTACTCATTCGCAACAATTTCCAGATAAGTGTCAATAATTGTTAAGTATAATTTAATTGATGATAACATACTCTTTTAATATATACATTGTAATGAAAGCTGTATAATATCAAGTAGCGAATAACTGAAAATATAATAAGATTTTATTTTATTTAAAATATGATTTTTAATGACATTTCAATATAAAGCACCTACAGCCGAATGGTCTGACGCTATCACTAATAGTCGATCTATTTGCTGCCTCGTGAACCGGAAGGGCTTGGTGTGACCTGCTTTTACCTGAAACCTGGTGAAATATTGACGGATCCTTTTTTATTTGGAATGAGTTGCATTCATTTGAGTTAGTATGTTTTTGAGTTATTTAGTTTTGTAATATAATTGTTCGAAATATATATACAAAACCGTTATTTTTTTGTTGAATTGGACTTTAAAAAGTTTGACATCGTTTGTTCGAATGGATGAATGAAAATATATAGATATAAAAATATAATTAATTTGAGTCTTAAACTAAAAATGCATTCTATTAGATATTGTATTTTAAAAATTTCTGTCCGTTTAAAAATTACTATTAAAAATTAAAATAATGATTTTCAAACTCAGAGAAATATTTATAATACAGTCACAACCTACTTTTGAAATTGTATCAAATACTAGTGGACCCGGACGCGGCTACGCCTGCTTCAACTATAACAATATTTATTAAATATATAACAATATTTATTAAATATTTTCAACTTTCAATAGAATTAGTAAGAAAATATAAACTTAAATAATCAAAAAAATAATAAGTAGATACACATTATTAGAAAAAAATATCTGAGTTATTGAAATGAACCAACAAAAGGATTAAAAGTAACTAAAGGATAGGTATTCTTAATATTAGAAAAGGTACCTAAAGTTTTCCGTGCGTGCGTACATAGATATCGACTCTACGAAATAACTAAACATTTCTCTCTATTAAGTAGGATAATTTTAGCAAGCAATATCAAATAAGAAGAGAACCAAAGTGTAGCCTAATTTAATTATAAACAGCAAATAATTACATAAACATTTACAATAGTTCGAAAATGTATGAAAATTTATAAAACCGTCAACGTCATCTGCCCGTTCGCGTAGGTCATACTATGCCGCCCGAAGGCTAGGTCATTTGGAATCAGTGACATCTCCTTAATTATTTATTAGAATGTTATACAGTAAACTATAATTTCAATCTAGATAATGTTAAGAGTGACTATTCATAAGGATGAATATCAAAATGTCGCGGTAACGGTTGCGTAGCGACGCGACGGTTGTTATTAACATGGCAGAATAAATTGCATGTCAAATTAGAAAGTACTTTAAAATATATTAGTATATATGTATAATGTAATGTTATATAGCCTATAGCACTTCTGAAGAATGCAGCTTTCATACAAAACAAAAACAAAGAAAATCGGACCCGTAGATTCAAAGATCTTAGCGTTCAAACAAACAAACAAACAAACAAACAAACAAACAAACAAACAAACAAACAAACAAACAAACAAACAAACTCTTCCGCTTTATTATATTAGTATAGATTAAGTTGTAAGGTTTCGTGTACGCAATGTTTATAACCAAATATGTGGACTTGGGTTTGAATTTAACGTCATATCTTTTATAGTATTAGTAAACCTGGAAAGACAATTTTTATGTTCTTCACATTCCCTTTGTCCAGCACATAGGTCAATTTCCAAATTGGAAATACTGCTTTTTTCAGAGATATGTAGGCAGAGAGAGCTTTGTGTCATATAAATAAAACAATTAAGGAATCCAGGTGTCGCTTAAAAAATATATAAACAATAAAAAAGAAGAAGAGACAAGACAAGAACTTACAGAGGACAAGAGAGCCTCATAAGACCACTAAAACTAATTTTATCTAATAAATTTATCGCTATTTTGTGAAGGAAACTTTAAATTTGAAATGTATTTGCAAGCGAAATGGAAATATATTTAAAAAATACAAACCCGATAAGGTTTGTATTTTTTAAAACAACATTTACACAGAAAATTTTATTCATTTCCATTCAAACTATAATATATAAAAATTTACAGTAAAAAAATATTGAAAACTTACATTTATAATTTTACCGGTATTCAAATTTTTGATTAATAAAAATACCCGTATGTATCCTAATATTTTTATCCCGTATTGAGTATGCAGAAATAAAATAACATATAATATAATAAAATATATTTATTGTACAATTATTCTTTAGAATAGCATCAGGTAAAGTAACGTCGACCAGAAACTCTCAAGGTATCTCAAGTATTTTTTCATTCCAACGATTTTATTGAATTTGCTGCGAGGCAGACGCGTGTGGGCATTTACAATATTACAGCAACAAAAAGGTACAAAAAGCTGTGAAATGTGAAAAATGTTTATTGTTATATAGTAATTATAGTTTGATAAAATTGAGATAAAAATGTAAGACAAAATTCTTAGACAAATTTCGTACAAATATCCTTATATTTGTACGGACATAAGCAAAACACTTAGTTAAAACCATCCAACAACTATAAATGGAAAGTAAAGAACAAAGGGATTTATGTCTAGATTCTGCCAACCCTACAAAAAATATGTTAGTTTTCCATTATTTATTTTTATCAGCTTAACTTTGTATCTCGCATATGCAGCATATGCGCATATGCAGCATATAAGCAGGGTAGGCAGAGGGAACCAAGTGGTAAGACACTCCGTTCCACATTTCAGTTTATTAGTTGAGTTTATTAGATAGAAATTAATTTTTCAATAGTACATATTACCTGTCTTCTCTATTTACGAAGAACGACTCCTAAGCATTTTTGTTTTTCATTTCCAGAAGTCTTCGAAAACCATTTCCCGGCTCAATCGAAACAATTCTAAATCTGTAAATACTTAATTTTAATTTATTTTTAAGTCGAATAATCCCGCACGCTTTGTTTTGTTCCTATCTATTTTTGTCTGTAGTAGCCGCTATTGTAATTATAAAGGTTTCAAAGGGATCTAAGGGGTGGTCGTTTGCGAATTAGGTTTAATTTAAAAGTTTAAATCGACTTTTTCTCCATTTAATTCGATATCATTTGGAAGTGACGATTACTGATTCTTAAATAACATAGGAATGATCAAATATTGTGATAAAAAATTTAAATGGTAAAAGTTTTGTACTTTCTATATGTTAATATTAAGATATATAGGAAAAATTAAAACAAGTGATAGAGAAAATAATTTCATTTTGTCTTACCAATATGTTTTCGAGATAATGTGGAACACTTTAAAAATGATGATGATGATAAAAATATTAAATAAGTTATCTATCTCTTGCCAAATGATAATTTTAAGAAATTATTTTCATCATAAAAAAACGTTTAAGAATTTTGCTGCTACGTATTAATACGCTGGTACGTATTTATACGGTTTCAAAGAGGCGCGGATTCATATCCCGCTGCGTTCAATTTTTTTATACGTTTAAGCAACTAAATAAGCAAGATAAATTATTATATTAAAAAATAGGGCAAAAATGGTATAATTGCTCTATTTTTCTAACTATTGCAAATTTAAATCTATGTGTATTTTAAAAATATAAATAATTTTTGTTTGCTAGCTCCCTAGGAGCGGGCAGCTTGTAGCGTCTTGTCTCAGATACTTAAACTTAATTCATTATAAGTTTCTTATCATCATCGACAGGAGATTACTTGGGTTACTAGTACTGGTAGTCGGAGCTATTAGGTTCTCATCTACACTTACTTATATAATAAGGGACATAACGCAGTGATCGACTTATCAAATCTCCATTTGATAATAATTAATGTTTTGGCCAAGCTTTTGGTTTGTTTTTATTTTCATGTATTTCCTCTTTTAGAGTTCCGTACCTCAAAAGCTAAAAATGAAACTCTTGTAGGATCACTTTATTGTCTGTCTGTTTGTCAATTCCCTTTATCTCTAGATTGTCTTAAGATATTAAGCTGAAATCCAATGGTAATTAACACAATCAAAAGATACGACCATTTATTCATCGATTTTGCGTTTTTATATTTTCAATGAAATTCTCCGCGTAATCAAAACCTATATGGTACTTACTTCCCGTAAACCTACAGTTATGAAATTTTGACACGAAATAAGATCTTAGCATATAAATTTAAAATTGAGAGGTATTTCAATGAACAAAAAAATTGTAGTTATATTCATAGGAAATTATTGTATATGCATGCAAACTTAAAGTTAATGAATGGTAATTTTTATAAGTTGACTTACATTCCTGAAAATGATACGGAAGCCTCGGTTAGCGAATCCGACTCGCACTTAACCGATTTTTTTATTATCAAACTTTGAAATATACCGGCCTTTTTGTGGTATACTTTGCTATACAAAAATGCATTTAATTTGTTACTTTGAATTGCAAAAGACGAATCAATCACATCTTAATAAATTAGGTACTTCTTAATGAACATTCCTTACAAACACTAACAATTTTACAACAGCAAACGCGAGTTGTTGCGAAATAACTACGTAATAGAATTATCGAAGTTAAAGTAATGTTTGCGATGTCGTGACAACTTCTTACTTAGCAGTTTCTGCGCAGTCTGCAAGATTTTACTAGTAAAGCTTACTGAAAGAGTTTTTTACTTAGTTCTATTTCACAAAGGTATGCAAATTTTAACTTGAACAAGCAGGATTTGCATAACAAATGCTAAATTAGTGGCGATGAAATGTTTCCAGTCATTATTAAGCTATGATTCGTGGTAGTTATTGTATACTAGCGGACGCGCGCAGCTTCGCTTACGTATTTAGGGGTGAATTCTAATAAACCATGAAACATGTGTTCAATGAAATATTTTTAAGAGTCTAAATTTCAAATTTTATAAAAATCGGTGGCGATTTAAGAATTTTTCCATACAAACTTTCAACCCCTTATTTGCACCCTTATGGAAAGAATTCTAGAAAACGATGAAACACGTGTTCAATTAAATACTTTTAAGAGTCTGAATTTCAAATTTTATAAGAATCGGTGCCGGTTTAATATTTTTTCCATACAAACTTTCAACCCCTATTTCGCCCCTTTAGGGTTAAAATTTTCGAAAATCCCTTCTTAGTGGATGTCCAGATTACGAAAGTAAACATCTGTCCAAATTTTACGTTTCTACGCACAGCGGTTACGACTGTGCGTGCGTCTTACCTCAGTCATTGAGGACAAGTCCTTTTATATATATAGATTTACTATTTATTCTAAACTAAAAATATTATGACTAAAATGGTATATATACCTTTTCTAAAGATATCTATCATAGGTTTCTTTTTATTCTGTACTTCTTAACATTCTATAAGTAATGACTCAAAAATATACTCGAAAAAGTCAACATTTAGATTTTACTGTTAAAATCTTCAATAAAATACCCTCCCCAAGTTCATATAGTATACCTTATGTCAATTTACCTAACAGTAGATTTGAATCTACATTAAGTAAAGAGAGAGAAATAGAGAGTAGTGCTTTGTCTGGTAATAACCAGAGCTAGGAAATGAAACAATTAAATATTCTGTGTGGGAATCGAACCCATAACGCCTTTACAGTTGTGCCCATGGTCCTCGACGGCCTCAAATTCTTTTGACAGTACAATATGTTATCTCTTTATTTATCAGCTTCACGCTTATCCCGCAAACAACAGGGTAGGCAGAGGCAACCTAGTGTTAAGATACTCCATTCCCCTCTTTCTGGCGAATTCTGGAGGTATTGCGCGTTGAATGGCAGAACTAATAAAATTAAAATTTCGACTGAGAACGTTGTTATTACTGCAATATTTCTATTAAAACCATTTACTCTCATATATTATAACTGATATATTATTTAACATAAATTGCTCCACTTCAGTTTATATCAAATCAGGCCTACTGTAAATCGGCTTATGTTTTTAGTGGTTTCGAAACAAAATTAATGAAAATGGTATCAAAAAGGTTTCTAATTTTCTCTTTGTTTTTATTTTGACTTTCGCCACTTAAATGATGTGCGTGTCACACACACAATGTCATAAGAATTCGGGAGAACGTGGGGAATGGATTACGGAAACGGAATGTCATAACACCAGATTCCCAAGTTACCTCTGCCTACTATGCGCGGGAAACAGCATTAGGCTAAATAATATGATAATAATTTTTGGTTTTGTGGGCTTAAATATTACTAAAGGAATTAAAAATATATGTTTATTATAAACTTATGTTATTTATATAATTTAAAATCTAGAAGCAAAGGGGGAGTAGCTTCTAACAAAAATTGGAAATATCTATATATATAAAAGGACTTGTCCTCACTGACTGAGGTAAGACGCACGCACAACCCTAACCGATGTGCGTAGAAACGTGAAATTTGGACAGATGTTTACTTTCGTAATCTGGACATCCACTAAGAAGGGATTTTGGAAAATTTTAACCCTAAAGGGGCGAAATAGGGGTTGAAAGTTAGTATGGAAAAAAATTTAAATCGGCACCGATTTTTATAAAATTTGAAATTTAGATTTTTAAAAGTATTTAATTGAACACGTGTTTCATCGTTTTCTAGAATTCTCCCCCTAAGGGTGCAAATAATGGGTTGAAAGTTTGTATGGGAAAATTCTTAAATCGCCACCGATTTTTATAAAATTTGATATTTAGACTCTTAAAAATATTTAATTGAACACATGTTTCATGGGTTATTAGAATTCACCCTTAAATACGCAAGCGAAGCTGCGCGCGTCCGCTAGTTGGAAATAAACTTAAAAACGATATGACACTTCTAAATATTATTATAAAACTACATATTAATATTCTAATTGTGGTCAGTGAAATCTGTTTGGCTCCCAATATTACATATTATTGTTGAGTGCGAATGGATGAGATTACTCTATCTCATATTCTATTCATATGTCGATTTGTTCTGAATTAAATACTATTGTGAATTATAATAATTGATGTCTATAATACAGATTTTTATTTCTATTACATCTAATTTCTGAACTTTTTAAATTATTTATTTTATATATTTATATACGAAAATTCATGAGAATTGTGAAAATTGAATTCAAGAGGTTTTAAGTAAAACCGCCATACTAACGGATTCGAACATTACAAAGAATGTATTTAGATAATTTACAGAAACATATTCAAAAAAATATAACTTACAATTTAGTAAAAAAAAATGCTAAAATGTTTTATTTTATTCACATGTTATACACAGTGAACATAACCCAATTAAGGGTTAATAGTTGATATACAAATTTGTTGATATAAAGATTTTTTTAAAAAAACAGTTAAGCCCACATCATTCATTGTATATAATTATTTCTCATTTTTCCAAGCAGGGTAAGAAAGATCTAGAATAGAATCTAGTGTCAATACACTCCGTTTTTACTTACCACACCTATTTATTAATAAAGATTCTCATGAAACGCTATATTTATGCCGTTCTGAATATTTATTTATCTATTAACTTAAAAACGACAACTCACTTTTCTGATAAAGATAGCGATGGTGTTAATAAGCTCACTTTGCTAAGAAACTAAAGTACCGTTAGTTAATTGACGGTATATTCTGACTTTTACAATTTCACCTTTATCCCAAATACCAGAACAGACACAAAAAAAATTTAACATCGAGTATTTTGTTTTCAGAGTGGAGAATATAAAAATAATGAATTCCCCACGGTGGATCGAACCCACGACCGCTAACAGACAACCCGATAACACTAGATATTTTGACCAAATATTTTGTAATTTGTAACAGCAAAAGTAAATATTTCTTAACTGGAACGAACCAATATTTTAGGAGAGGCGCGAGATACAATTCAATCATTTGTACTTAAAATTATAAGAATTACAAAGTTTTATTTGTTCTGTAACTTTTCCAATATTCCAGTCGATCGCGTGTCATCAAGAAACGATTTCGTAAAAACTCAATTCTCTGTTGGACACATTTCAACGAGGTCTTTCCTTTTAATATATTGTTTTTTCCCCTTTTACTTTTCTTTTCATATTTTGAAATAGACAAATAAGGCATTGTTAGTAATTTAAGCTAAAATTTTTTTTCTGAAAAATGTACTATTACAAGACCTTATATTGTATACAACTATTGTTTATGCTTATTATTTTGTTTGTGCTCTTTGCGAGAAAATTAAAATAATTCATAATTCATTCTCTCGAATGGGAATCGAATCCAAAGCAAATCCAAGCTTGTAAAAATAATAAATGTAAAAACATAACAACATGTTCCAATGAAAATACTCATACCCAAATTTGGGACTAAAACAAGTGGGTATTGTGTATGTTACAGAGTTATTTCCACTCGCTCTGTTGGGCTTCCCTTTATTTGTGCCGGAAAATTAGCTGCGTCAGTTGTAGCCCATTTGGAAGGACCGCCGAAAAAGTGGGAGCTGAAATCAACTGAAATAACTTCCCTCTAACAGCCTTGCTTATTGATCGTTTTTTGATACTGTTCTATATGAATAAGATATGCCTATATATGGTTTTAGCTTAATCATGGGATGGAGAGAATTTAGAAGGGTATGCAGGGAGAACCTAGTGTTAAGTTATTCCGTTCTCCACTGTCCGTCAAAACTCAACGCCGTGCTTTATCACAGCGAATGATAATATTTCATTATTCCTAGCCCACCACCCAATTGAGCACACCCAATGGTGTTGAGTAGTGGAACTCAACGCCGCGTTTTGCCTCGTTACTGGAAGCGAGAAAATGAAATATTCATTTTCTCAAGTGGTTATCGAACCCACAACTTGTCACGTTTACAGTCACATGCTTATGCCACTTTGCCGTGACTGGCCTCATGCATTTTGTTCTTCTACACGAAGGGAATCTTGTTATTAAATTATGTCAATAAAATATTCTCATTTTTTATTTGTTTTTTAGAATATAGAAGGGAAAACCTAAAAGCTCACATATACAAATATCAAAAAAGTCACTATTTCATGAAACGAAAATCCCTTAATTAAATTAGAAGCTGTCCAGGTACAAAATAAAACATCGGCATATTGTATACCTGTTTCATTAATATGTAGCAGTTAGGCTGACCTTTGAATTTGGGAGTATAATTTGTACGTCATTCTCGACTCGCTGTCTAGTGGTCGCTATGATAAAAATTATGCAAAAATGTTAAACATCTAAGGGACGTGTAATTATTGTAGGGACTAGTATAGTTATTATGGGAATAGATGTTTTTACTTTAAATTATGTGTTAATAATCCTGTAAAAAGTTTTTTTTGGTTTTTCTGAATATATAATGTCAGATTTTTATATAATTTATATATATACATATGTATTTTAGATTTTTTTTTTTTTTTTTTTGATTTATTGAGGTAAACTAACAATATCACAATAAGATAATTTATATATAATATAATTTATACATATAATAATTGTGAAATCAACATCGTTTACCCTAGATATAATAAATAAGTTTTAAAAGTTGAGAGTCGATTGTACATTATAATTCTGTAGTTTATTAAGTGTCATCATACAGTTCCTCAAATAGCAGTCTTTTGTAAACGCTTACAGTATTTGCAAAGATGTCGATATGGCTAAAGTTGCTGTTGTAGGAATTTAATGTGTGCTGAATAGGTGCACGTAGGCCTGCATTAGTACGAGTCGTTCGTGTGGCAAAAAGATGATGGGTGGAACGACAGGCCCGCCTATATGACCTAGTAGGCACTCCATAGCTTATACTATTCACAATATCAGAGCAATCGTATCTGTTATGGCAAATGTCATATAAAAACATAGCTTGCATTTGTATTCTCCTAGACTTTAACTCTAAAAGATTATATTTCTGCAGTAATTGATAGTATGGTTTATAATTACGACAGGATTTATAGTGCATGCAACGCAAGAACTTCTTTTGCACTCTCTCCAGGCAGTCTGAGTATTTGTTATATAACGGATCCCAAATACACACACCATGCTCCAATTGTGAACGGATCAAGGTTTTATAGAGATGTAGGTATGTGCTTGGACGGACGAAGTCATTACTAGCTCTCATAACAAACCCATACATCTTGTAGGCCTTACTACATATGTTATCAACATGTGCATCCAGTGTCAGCTTATTATCTAATGTGACTCCAAGGTCACGGATGGTTTGAACTCTACTAAGGTTATGGCCACCTATGGAATAATTATAGGTACTAGACGCTTGTTTTCTAGTAAAGGTAATAATTTTACACTTGTCAAAACTTAGCTGTAGTTTGTTAGCAATGCAGTAATTATTAAATCTATTCAGGTCCTCCTGAAAATCCAGATGGTCATTAAAATTAGTTATTGTGCGGAAAATTTTTAGGTCATCTGCGTATAGTAAAAAATCACAATGCTGGAAGCACATATGGATGTCGTTAATGAATAGGATGAATAACATCGGACCAAGGATCGATCCCTGGGGCACCCCAGACGTTATAATAACCGTACCTGACTCATATCCATTAATGACAACCTTTTGTGTTCTGTTTGTTACGTAAGATTTAAACCACCTCCAAAGATTGCCACGAATACCGTTGAAAGCCAGTTTTTCTAAGAGTATCCTATGATCTACTCTATCGAACGCCTTCAGAAAATCTGTGTAGATACTATCCATTTGAGCATTAGCATCAATATTTTCAAACAGTTTAGAAGTATAAATAAACAGATTAGTGATAGTAGATCGTTTACGAACGAAACCATGTTGCTCTGGAAGAATAGCTTTATGCAACAGTGGATAGACGTCATTACGCACCAGTCTCTCTAGAACCTTGGATAGTGTTGATAGGATTGAAGTTGGTCGATAATTAACTACATCTTTTTTTAAGCCTCCTTTATGTATTGGTGTGATTCTAGCTGATTTCCATAAAACTGGGCATATACCCTCTTTTAGGCATTTATTAAACAACATGGTCAAAGGTTTACATATAGACATAGCAGAAGTTTTAATAAAAATAGGAGGAATATTGTCAAGACCTGCGCTTTTAGTACTATCTAGAGACTTTAGTTCCTTAAAGACATCTGAATCCGATAGATGTATATCACTAATAACAGTGTCGTTACTAGTGTATCTGTCTATGTCATCTT
>HE672028.1:0-63816 GCA_000313835.2 Heliconius melpomene melpomene | reverse complement strand
ATTCTAGCTGATTTCCATAAAACTGGGCATATACCCTCTTTTAGACATTCATTAAACAACATGGTCAAAGGTTTACATATAGACATAGCAGAAGTTTTAATAAAAATAGGAGGAATATTGTCAAGACCTGCGCTTTTAGTAGTATCTAGAGACTTTAGTTCCTTAAAGACATTTGATTCCGATAGATGTATATCACTAATAACAGTGTCGTTACTAGTGTATCTGTCTATGTCATCTATATCTTCCATACAGAAGGAGTCACATACGTCAGAAGGTTGGAAAACAGATTGAAAAAAAGAAGAAAACAGACACAAATACTTTCGGGAGTATCTGCTTTTGTTCCGTTATAATGGACACTGTTTGGTATATCTGATTGATTTTGACGATTTTTTATATAAGTCCAAAAGTATTTAATATTTTTGAGAATACTGTCTTCCACAGAGTTGATATATTTATTGTAACAAATTTGTGATTCTGTCTTGAATCTATCACGATACATTGAAAATATAGAATAATCGGATTGGTTTTTATATACTTTCCATTTAATTAGGGCCGTATTTACCGCAGTGGCAATACTATTTGTGATGCAGTCGCCAATGGTTTTATTCCATATTTGCATTTGGTTGTTGAACTTTTCCTCAATTTGAAGCATAAGCGTCTCAGTGTTATTTTCTATTTGTTTTCGTTTGCGGGTATTTATGAAGCTATCGCCGCCAATCTTATTAACCGATGCAGGTATATCGCCATCTGATAAGAAGACGTTCGGCGGTGTTCGTTGTAAAGACATCGTCGTTGCTCGTTATATTACCAGTCGCACAGGTGTGACAGAGATGAAAAATATAGCGCTGTCCTTACGCACCGTCACGGCCGGCAGACGATATGCGAAGACGAAATTGTTTTCACCTTTTTTCACTTAATCCTTAATTATAGAATAGGATCTCAGTACACTAAACACGACACTATTGTTTATACTATTATTACTATGAACGTTTTTTGCGTATTACAAATTAAATATTTAAGGAAGATTAACACAGGGTACTACTCTCAACGCTTGTCGCGGACGGAATGACATTTTATTAGAGTTTTGTAATCTTTTTTTACTATATTTCTTTCTGTTTAATCTATATGTAAAAATACTGAATATTACACAGAAACTGATGCCTGAAGTGTAGATTTTCATTTAAAAAAAAGAGAAAGGTGATAAGTTTAAAATGATTTATAGATGACAATTGTTAGAAGTTCAATAAAATATTTTGTAATATTAATAAAAAAATAAAGAAAGAAGAATAGAATATATTGTGGTAGATCTCAAACTTTTATTTACCTATTACTACTTAAGATAGATGGACAAAACGTGTACGCTGTCATCACTTGATAAAACACCGGCTACGTGACACTGTCGGGGAATAACCGTAAGATCTTAGCTTGATAAGGTTTCACATATCTATTCTATATGAAATCCTTCTAAATAACATATTATGACATATAAAAAAAAATAAAGTGGCTGGTTTGGCTTATCGGAATGCCATAATAAAAGAACTAAAATTGCTATTGATATTTGCTTAGTGAATGCTGTATTGAGTTATGTAGGTTACCTCAGAATCAAGATGTCTTTAACTATGCGAAAAGCTCAATTGCTCAAATCAAACCCGCAACTATTGTGCTTACAATCAAAGGCCTTATCAGAGCCTTAAATCTTATATATTACTAGCGGACGCGCGCAGCTTCGCTTGCTTATTTAGGGGTGAATTCTAATAAACCACGAAACATGTATTCAATGAAATATTTTTAAGTCTCTATATTTCAAATTTTATAAAAATCGGTGGCGATTTAAAGATATTTCCATACAAACTTTCAACCCTTTATTTGCACCATTAGGGGTTGAATTTTAGAAAACCATGAAACACAAGTTCAATGAAATATTTTTAAGAGTCTAAATTTCAAATTTTATAATAATCGGTGGCGTTTTATAGATTTTTCCATACAAACTTTCAACCCCTTATTTGCACCCTTAGGGGGTTAATTCTAGAAAACCATGAAACACATGGTCAATTAAATATTCTTAAGTGTCTAAATTTCGAATTTTATAAAGATCGGTGGCGATGTAAGAATTTTTCCATACAAACTTTCAACCCCTTATTTGCACCCTTAGGGGAAGAATTCTAGAAAATCATGAAACATGGGTTCAATTAAATACTTTTAAGTGTCTGAATTTCAAATTTTATAAAAATTGGTGCCGATTTAAAAAAAAATCTATACAAACTTTCAACCCCTTATTTGCACCTTTCGGGGGAGAATACTAGAAAACAATGAAACACGTGTTCAATTAAATACTTTTAAAAATCTAAATTTCGAATTTTATAAATATCGGTGCTGATTTAATTTTTTTTCCATACAAACTTTCAACCCCTATTTCACCTCTTTAGTGTTAAAATTTTTCAAAATCCCTTCTTAGTGGATGTCCAGATTACGAAAGTAAACATCTGTCCAAATTTCTCTTTTTTACGCACAGCGGTTACGGCTGTGCGTGCGTCTTACCTCAGTCAGTGAGGACAAGTCCTTTTATATATATAGACTAGCGGACGCGCGCAGCTTCGCTTGCGTATTTAAGGGTGAATTCTAATAACCCATGAAACACATGTTCAATTAAATATTTTTAAGAGTCTAAATTTCAAATTTTATAATAATCGGTGGCGTTTTAAAGATTTTTCCATACAAACTTTCAACCCCTTATTTGCACCCTTAGGGAGAGAATTCTAGAAAACGATGAAACACGTATTCAATTAAATGCTTTTAAAAATCTGAATTTCAAATTTTATAAAAATCGGTGCCGATTTAAATTTTTTTCCATACAAACTTTTAACCCTTATTTCACTCCTTTGGGGTTAAAATTTTTCAAAATCCCTTCTTAGTGGATGTACAGATTACGAAAGTAAACTTTTGTCCAAATTCCACGTTTCTACGCACAGCGGTTACGGCTGTGCGTGCGTCTTACCTCAGTCAGTGAGGACAAGTCCTTTTATATATATAGATTATATAATATTAATACATAGAATGCCTTTTGCCTTATCGTTATCAACACAAATATTGAAATAGTTTTCATAGTGTTCTTCACTATTTCTTTCACAAATTACACTATTATTTCGTTCAGTCCATACAAAACTTGACAAAAGAACAAAATGAAGAACCTCACATTTTCTACGTTGAATCAGTATTCGTTAATGCCAAGATGTACAATTCGTTTGATCCCGATGGTCGTAGCGCCTTTTAGTTTGCGATTCATGTTTCTGCTCCATTACATTTGATTACAAAATGTCTTATATTTTCTTGAATTTTGTTTAAAACTATTCTTTTATTATTTTGTTAGAGTAGATGCAGTGAAGAGGACAAAATACTATGATGACTACAAGTACTTCTATATATAGGGTAGAGAGTTCTTTCACTTAAACATAGAATATAATATTCGTATAAAACATTTCTTGGTGGAACTGGGACTTAACTGACTGACATTATCTGACAGTATTATTTGTGTGTCCGAATTTTAATATTCAAGTTATTGTTCTTATTAAAAACATCTTCGTTTTTCTCGTCTGACGTGCATATAGTGCGACGATTAGTTCCCAAAATATAATATAACTGGGAACTGAATCCACAAGCATCGCGCTACAATAATCTTACGCCTTTGCGCCAGCAGCGCCACGACGCGACGCTCGCTATACCAAATCCTTAAATTTTATTATTCATCGGGACTACAATTTTTTTACTTCATGAAAACTTTAAAATTTCATTTTAAAATTTAAGCTTTCTCCCAAGATATTCATGAATCGTAGTTTTCTTGCAACCGCAGTGAATCACAAACATGGCAAGCCTGCATTTATTGTAATTCCGCGGGTAATATCCATATTTTGCGGGAACGAAATACAATTTTCCAAAGTTTAAACTTTACGTATTGAAATATGAGTTGTGCTGAAGCGCTTCCACTGTAAAAACTAAATCCTAATTTTGTATTTGTTATACTTTGTTGTTTGAAATCTATGTATATTTTATTAATTATTTGTAGTTTAGAATATATTTTTACCAAAAACACACACTATGTACACTGTAAAGGATATCTTTTATATATTTATATCAAAAATGTTTCGTGATTGTATTAGTAAGTCATATATGCTTGCTAAATATTGCATACTTATTAATATTTATTTATTTTCAAAAGAGAATCAAGGAATTTTCTGTTTTCTTGACGTTCCTATATAAAAATATATTTAAAATGTAAAATTTAATATCAATTAAAGCTGTTGAAGATGATAAAAAATTTATCAAATAGTATTACATTTTTACTTGAATATTACTAATCAATACAACTACTAATTTCAATAAATAAAACAGGCTTTGCAGTATTCCACATACTAGTAACACTAACTGAAACATTACCAATTTCCATAAATTATCTTTTTGAAGATACTAAATTTAACGTCATATTCTTTATTTACCTTTAGCATTTTGTCTATTGTTTATTTGTTCCATAGAAATTTTAATAATTTTATCACTTCAGCTATTAGTGTCAACAATTTTGAATATCTTTATATTATTTATCACACGATTTGAAGTAATCGCTTTTCAAGCGTCGTTACACACAATTAATCTTTGCCGACAGCTCACGGGCTTATAGAAACTGTTATGATATGAAATTGTATAGGAAGTACCTACATACTTGTATAAAATAGAGGGTTTCTTCTATTTTATATTAACTTATTCTTGACGGAATTTGGAAACGTTTAGTTAAAAAAAATTTGTTACTTAAGACGCTACTACAATTATTTTGGATTTTATAGTACTGAAAAAGGAAGTTATGAGCTACGAGTATAATTCAAAATTAAATATTTCTATATTTGTAGCGTATATCATTAGTATTTATAAAGCAATTTTCACTATTTATTCCCCCAATAAGTATATCAATACAGAATAATATAAAAGTGACATTAAGAAGTTAGAAGCTAAACGATATATCAAAGGAATGGCTCACAAAGCAATAATCGCGTGCCACATAATAGTAAATTTATTGGAATGTGTACGATGACGTGTGTAATATTTTTTTCTAATGTACAAATATCATGATATAGAGCAAAATAAAAAATAGAGGAAGCTAAGATACTCCGCTCTCCATTTTTCACCGAATTCTGGTGGTATTGCGTGTCCAGTGATGGAACTCAACGTTTCGCTTTGCCTTGATTTCAGAGCGAAGAAATAAAAATATTAAATATGTCATTTTCTCGAGTGGGAATCGAATCCACAACCTGTTCCGTTAACATGTTGACAGTCACACGCCTTTGTGCTCCTGTGCTACAACTGGCTACAAAACAAAATTTTTAAAATCGCCGCGATTTTTATTTACAAAATATTGAAACTTTTCATAAAAGGCATTTATCATAACAATAACTATAATAAATAAGACTTGGCAAGTCTAGTCTTATTCACTTTTCCTCTCTCGGAACGTTTCCAAGACACGTGTCGTACGAACAACTTCTATTCGTCCACTTTGTCGCTACATTTACTAGTATAATATTTATGATTTTAGTTCTATAAGCAGTGAGTACTTCATGTTATATGGTTTTTTTTTGTAAGCAGAGCTAGTGTTAAGACTCTCCATTCCCCACTTTCTACTGAAATCTGGAGGCATTGCGTCTTGAGTAGCGGAACTAAACGCCGCGATTTCCCTCAATACCAGAACGACACGCGCTTGTGCCCTTTATTATATGAGTTATTTATACAATTTTATGTTTGGATGACAATATTTTTGTTTCAGAGCTCTATTATAATTATAATTGGTTATTAATGATTTCGGTTAATTTTAATTTGAGTCGTTACCAATTTTGTATTTATCGTTCCATGCTATATGAAAAAAGTTTATCTTGATGTGATAAGACAAAGTACGTAATTAAATTCCGCACAACGTTTGGACGTTGAAAAGGAAATGGAAAACAGAGTGTTTTGCAGGTACGTGGAGCTACGAATAATTTCATAATAAATCTAATGACTAAGGGTTTTTTAACGTTTGGGAGCTATATTATATGTTCATTTATCTATCACCGTTTCCTTTCACTTAAAATTTCGTCTTGTTCATAAATTTAAACGTTAAAATAAACAAATTATATAAAAACTCATTTGTATTAAGACATGTTTACGTTTATAGCAATGCGGATGTACACATAATGTGTTATTTATATTTTTACTCGATTTCTGCGAAAAAGGGATTAATAGTTTTTTTTGGTATAGCAAGATAGGTAAATAAATTTATACGCGCTCTGGTGTCGAGAATGCCTCTAGAATTCAGCGGAAAGTGGAGAACAGAGTGAATTAACAGTAGGTTCCCTCTGCCTACCCTGCAGTGTACCGGAGAGAGAAAAATTCGTTATCAATTATAACAACTCGTGACTCAAAAACTCTAAAACTTATACTTAGGACAAACAATATATGTCGAAAGATGGGCTTTAATTTTTGTCTGGGAACACGGCACCGCCATGTGAAGCTTTGTTTCTACATATTATATTTATTTCTTTAGTACGTAATTAATATTTTCAAAAAATCTTTACATAAACCTTTCTGAAAATACCTTTTTGAAAAACTTATAAAGTTTTTGGATATTATCGATATTTGAACCCGCTCTTGGAAACCATCGAAACGCTCTGACCACTGAATTTTACAAAAAAAAAATACATTTTCTTAACTTCCCACTCAATATCCCATTTCTTTTTATAAAACCTATAGACATTCTTATAGAAAAACCCCACAACATGATGTCTTACAAAAGAAATATACATACATATATACGGACATTCCTTTTGGATATAAATTGAAAATGACAGGGATGATTTTCCATACAATATGGGGAAAGCGTGAATTGAACCCAAATTGAACTTTATTGGTTTTTTATTTTCGTCGTTATGTTACGGATTTTACAGAAAATTTATTGTTACCATAAACATTGGACCAGTTTTGTAGACCCAACAACAGGCAGCTGTTTTTCTTATAAACTTTCCAAATTTTAATAAAATACATAGCTGAGGTAGTCGCCGTAAAATGTTTTAAAAGCGTATAACAAAGCCATAAAAAGTCAATATTGTCTCGAAAGTTTGTATGAATTTCTTTCCTTTGAAACATTTTTATTATATTTCTTTAAGTTTTAGTTTATTGCAAGCTGTGTCTCCTTCAGATCGCGGGATAAAAATAGTATTACGATATCACTTTTATAAGAAATGACAACTTCAAACAATCGTATTGGACACAAAAAGTTTAAAATCAGTTGTTTCGAATTTTTACAAATAATATAAGACTACTTATAATATTGTCATGTCAATATTCCATAGATAAGTAGTATGGTGAGAATAAAATATGTATTGCGTAGTAATGTAAGCTAGGTATATCATACTGCTATAATATATCCCGTATATAAAAATAATATTCAATTGTTGATTTTCAGCAAAAATCATAAGAATTTGCCAAAAAATCAGTTCTAAACGTGAGTGGAATACAGAATTATATTTATTATAATGAAGTTAAAATATTCTTTTGTGGAATAGTAATCTTAGTATAAATATTCATTGTACATTTGATATAAATAAAATGATTATCAGAAGCCATTATAGCTCAGCGGCACAAGTTGTGGGTTTTATTCTCACTTAGGGGTATGAAATATTTAACATTCTTATTTCTTTGCTCTTATTTGTTTGCCATTGAAAAGCAATGCCTCGAAAATTCAGAGGAAAGTGGCGAACGGAGTGTGTTAACACTAGGTACCTTCCATAACACTACAGCGTGAATCTGAAAAAAAATATATATTAAATAAATAATCCCTGCTCCTTAAAAATAATGAACTGTATTGGGAAAAACAAGTTAAACTAAATATCTTGAGTTGCCTTTTTCATGAAAAACTGAACGTATTTTTTTGCGGTAGATCTTTCTATGCCAATAGATAACAAAGCATTGTTTGTCGACGCCACCTTAAAGTGCTTTTTTATTTTAGTTTCAGCTTATTATTTTTAAGCTGCCGAGTTTTTTATATACAATAATTTTATTTAGAATTTTCCATAGTCATTCCTTCTGTTGTGAGCTCGATTCGGTAGTGATCCTGATACCTCGCTGGGGGTAAAACGTGGAGCTAATAAAAAATACTTTTAGTTTTATATTGATAAGACTATAGATAAATAGAAGCCAAATTTATTGAACTTGTGTATATTATTAGAACATGAAAACAATTCAGATTAGTAAATAAATTATTTAGTTCAAACAGACGAGGCCGCGAGCGGGTCGCTAGTGTATAATATATTCGCCTGAAACTGGGACAACAATCATTTATTAATAGAAACTGGCTCACGAAATTCGCCTTAGGGTCTTAAGACGCGTTGGAAAATATTTTTTATCACTCGTCTCAGTTTCAAAACCCTTTGTTCTTGACAACTATAGAAGTTGAATATTTTCCTGATATTTTTACAAGAATTCTATTTATTACTTGAATCATCCCAATATTTTTTGTGTCTTTCTTTTTGTGTTATTTAACTTTTAAAATCAAATTTGCGGAGTTCAGTTTCGCCGATCAACACAAATGTCTCAAAAATTGGATGAAAAAACTGAACAAAATAATATTAGTTTAAAATTTTCATAACTCACGAACAAAATAATTACACTTATTTATCGTTATTTACTAAACATGTCACTCATTGGTATGTGTAAGAAGTAGGTATCTCCACAATAACGACGTTCGGGAAATAATTTCGATCTTGAAATAGCTTCCGCTTGATCGATGAATTTTACCCGGACATAGACTATAATATATTTGGAAATAGTTTGGAGTGATGATTGAAATAAATGTTCTTAATGTTCTTTTCGTATCTTGATGTTATTAGTCAATATTTCTAAAGTTAAGTCACGTTCATAGTCGACGCACGACGGAGGGTGGGGGTGGTGGTCGATGCACCTGCACTTGCTGATCCCACTCTTGACTGGTTCCAGGTTTATAATAAGAAATACAAAACCCGCCTTTTTTACGCTACATGATTTAAATTACTCATTTTATTTGTTAAAACATAAATAATGTTCGTATTACAAGCCTAAGTCTCATTTCCATATATTTTTTATCTATGATCGTACAGTTACTTGTAATACATCAACGGATTCCTTTTCATTCTTCGAAGTTATTACACCAAGAGGCATGTAAGCAACTGAAATATAAAGAATTGACAGCCTTATTTTATAAATTAAAGGTTATGGAGAATATAGAGAGAAATACTAGCATATCGCACGTGGCTTTGTCTTTGGCAATATTATTTGGTTGTATGTTATTTGTCAGACGCTTCTTTATTACTTTTCTGGTAATATTTTATTTCCGAATTTTATTGCTTAATTTTGTTCAGGGTGGGCACAGAAAACCTAGTGCTAGGACACTTCGCTCCCCATTTTCGGTGGAACTTTAGAGGTTTTAAAGATAGAGCATTTTGCCTACGAGGAAAATAAATATAATTAATTAAAATCGTTTCCCCAATCTGGATCAAATATATAATCAATGCCTTTACGGTCAAACGCTGTCTTATGACGGCACAATATTGTTTCCCAATTACATATTTTTTAATAGGTGTCAAGATTTACAAACTTCAGTGGCGTCAACGAAAAAAACATGCGGAAAAAACAGATATCTCTTTACGACTACCGCCTAGTACACGAAAAAAAAACCAGATAAGGGAAAATGTTGAAAAGGAGGAAATAACAAAGGTATAACGTTATTGTTAAAAAGAAATAGATTGATTACAAAATGAATATTATATATTACAGTATATAGGAACCTAGGAGGAATATTGAACCCTGTAGCCACGTCTTCCTTCGAGAAGACGCGTGAACCGCGTGAACGCGTCAGCGTGATGTTGCCGTCGCGTCGAGTCGGATGAACCGCTAATATTTATTCCTACCCTCTTGTTAACGGCATACTTTTGATAACTTTACGAAGTACGAACAGTCGATGCTTGCCACTCGAGCCACTTCCTATATGTTCCATTGTTTTTAAACGGTTTTATTTAGCTCACCCCGTTTGTTTGTTTGTTTGGGTCAAATTTAGTAATTGAAATTTAACCCTCTTCCCGTTAACCGATTGATCTGAAATTTGGTATACGCCTTTGATTCTGGTGACAATACAATTATCCATATTCAATATTATTGTGAATCCAAGATGGCCGCCGCTACAAGATGGCGGACAACTTAGTTTTTTTCAATCCCATCAATATGGATATCAAATGAAAGAGCTTGTCAAGTAGAATTCAGTGGACTATACAAAATCAAAATCCAAGATGGCCGCCACTATAAGATGGCGGACAAGTTAGTTTTTTCAATCCTATCAATACGGGTATCAAATGAAAGGGCTTGTCAAGCAGAATTCAGTGGACTATATAAAATCAAAATCCAAGATGGCCGCCGCTACACGATGGCGGACAAGTTAGTTTTTTCGATCCCATCAATATGGGTATCAAATGAAAGGGCTTGTCAAGTAGAATTCAGTGCACTATACAAAATCAAAATCAAAGATGGTCACTGCTACAAAATGGCGGATAATGTAGTTTTCAATCCCATCAATATGGGTATCAAAATAAAGGGCTTGGTAAGTATAATACAGTATACTATACACAATTACAATATGAATCTCCCACCTAAGTCAAGATCTGGTATCCTGTCGAGGACTGTGTGGCTATAGGGTGCCTAAAAATGATACGTCGCTAGGGGTACCACCCAAGGTAAAAGGTAAAAGCGCGCCGAGAACTGTATGGCACTAGGTGGATAAAAATGATATGTCGTTAGCGTTTTCCCCTCAAGATACAGGCACATCTTGTTGTACATAGCCTTGTCCCTCTATTGGACCTCTGGGGGGGTCGTTCGTAACATTCTCCATTAACCTTGCAATAATGAGGCATCGAGCCTCATTTCAACGAATTGAATAGCATGAGAAATAAAAACTAAAAACTTAAAAATAAAAAAGTAAAAAAAAAATTTTAAGTTAAACGGTTTTATATTGCAGATAAATGTACTAAAAGCTAAAAAACAATTTCATAGAAATTATGATTACTAAAATAAAATCGTGGGGCACGACACTTGCTACTTACCACTAGGTGGGTGAAGTCTCACGCTATGTCTTTCAATTGTAGATATTGGACGTGCCCCACGATTAAATTTTAGTAATCATAATTTCTATGAAATTATTTTTTAGCTTTTAGTACATTTATCTGCAATATAAAACCGTTTAACTTAAAATTTTTTTTATACTTTTTTTCTTTATTATTTCCTTCCAATCTAGTATTTATCGTGTTCTGTTTTATATATATGTTTGTAGTTGACTTTTGTATAAACTGTGTCGTGATTCATTATTATTTTAAGACTATATGTACTTTAAAGTGAAGTTGGACATACTCAGTGTAAAACGTAAGTAGACTTTTTATTTATATCTATCAACATTACAAATAGTTATTATTATTATTATTTAAGAGATTAATATTTGAAAATGAATTTATTTTAAATTAACTATATGAAAGATTTTTAATGAACAAGTAATATCATACCATATCAATTAAAATATATGACTATAAGACTCCTTTATAGATTTAAAATTTAAGACTAATCATATATTTGTAAATAATTAACATTTTATTTTTAAAATCTAAGACTGGAAACGTTAAAATCGGACGTCATCCGTTGAATTATTCATAGCTAGGAAGTCTGCGGTGTTGCTGTCTATTTATGGTTTGCCCTTGAACTTCTTAGACAGGCCATGTCAGTGACAAATGGTTCTTCGTAAACAAAATATGGGGAAAGATGGCTGCGTAAAGACATTGATATTGCGTACATTGTGAAGCCTGAAGATTAATATGCCAATTCGCGTCATCGCCGCATAGAGGGAATGAATCATTTAACGATTTAATATGCTAAATTTTATAGGTTCCTTGATTTTCTTTGCATTGGATTGTAAGCTGTGTCAGTTTTTTTGATTTAATATTTAAATAATGAAACTTTTGGAACTTTTGAAAATATTATTAAATAATAATTCATATCGCCGACTGAGGTATACAATGAAGCTGAAGGAAAAACTTAACTTTTTTACTTATTAAAAAAGTTACCTCGCTATGAATGTTACTGCAAAAACATTTTATATAAATTGAAATTTTATTAAACATACATACCTATATATGAATTTCTTTAATATCTAGAAATTATATGTAGCATCCTCTAATAAAATCTAATTTCGTTTATCCTTTCAAACTATGAGGTCAATGAAAGCGTTTAAAGAGAGATTAAATAGTCATTGCGTTTAACTGCCATGTATAATTCGCTTCTTGCGTAGGTCGAAAACGGTGACGTAGTTTTGCACAAAAACTTGGGTAGGTTAAATATCTATAAAATACAAGTTTCGTTGTTTCTACATACACAATACCTATTATTATCGTACACTAAGTAAATACGTATGTATACTCGAAAATTGTATTTTGTGAAAAAATGAAGACCTTCGTAGCGCAGCAGTAGCTAGTGTAAGCGTGATGATTGTGAATTTGATTTTCACTTCGTGAAATTTATTATTATCTTTGCCTCACTTTGGTAACAAGGAAGATAAATCTGACTACAGGTTTACTGGGTTGCATCGTAATAACACGTTAGTTGTTAAATATGTCGACGTAATCCAAAACCTTTTTCGATAAAAGGAATATAACAGAAAAACACAAAAAGTATTCTTCAATTCGAATCAGTAATTCCTGAGATTTGCGCGTTGATTCAAGCAAACTCATTATATTAATATTAGTATAGGATATGTAAATAGATATACATACAAAATTTTTGCCTTCCACAACCCGATGCAATCAGTGTGTAATTTGCCGCAAGGTCGCAGTTCTTTTGCAAAAAAAGGAAAAAGGCAATTACTCTAGCAGGTACTTTACACATAACACGTTGCGTCCTTAACCCCCTGACTTACGAGCACTCTGGCTACAATCATATGTTACCATTTACGGGTATTTTTATTTAGCTTCACGCTGTATCCTGCACTTAGAAGGGGAGGCAGAGGGAACCTGGGAACATGTTGTTAAGATACTCTGTTCCCATTAAGACACATTGGTTCCCACTTTAAAGGTAATATTATAGCTTTGCTCCACATTTTGATGTATCCTATCCTTGGATTGGTTGCCTGCCTGTACCTACATTATAAAAAGGTTTTAGAAAAAACTAATGATATCTAATCTTGAAATGTTAAAATTAATAGAACATTTAAATTTTCACAAAACTGAACATTCCTCTGAACAACTTGATTATAGTCAGTCAGGTTGGTACAGTACATTTGCCGCGCAGTCAATTCGACCCTTTTTTCCCTAATTTAGGGTCCCTGCCATCATTCGTTATGACGTCTCGTTCTCTTACCTCGTTTATCAATGACAATAACCTCACGTTGACCCTTCAAGGCTTCTCATGTTACAAATAGACTTTTTTTAGATGTTTTTATATATCAAATTTATTTTTTTATTCAGTCAGTATAAAAATATATATTCTTCAACATCATACTATACTATACATAGTGAACCACTTGGTCTACCAGATCGAAGAAATAAGATCTATGCAGTTCTCCGAGTAGAGATCGATGATTATATTAAATTCCTTTTCACCAATAATAAGAGAATGCAAATCTTGTTTTATATTTGGCTTAAGCGAGGACTTGGTAGTATAAGCACACTATATCACGCACATAGTAGGATAGACAGAAAGGACCTATTAAGACACTCCGTTCTCTACTTTTCGCTGATTTCTGGCATCATTGCGTTCTGTGTAGAGGAACTGAACGCCTCACTTTGCTTCATTAACAAAGCGAAGAAATTAACATATTAAATATTTAATTTTCTTGAGTGGAAATCGAACCCACACGCTGTCACGCTTACAGCTGCACTTTGTGCCCCTGCATACATAACATAGAATGGCCTCTATAAAGTGTATAACATAGAATAAAAAAGGCACACTAAATCTCTTACTTTTTCAATTTTCTCTAAAAACACAATCAAGAAATTACCATAACTTCAATATTCTACATTAATTACTTGGAAACTGACAAAAGATATCTGATGGCGTTGTTCCAGCATTTCAAGGATAGTGAAATTAATGTTTATCTTCCATGCTTAGTTATCGTCCTTGACCGACGGCTATTAGCTTTCCCATTGTCCTTTTGCCTTTGTTGTATTTGATATATCATTTTTGACACTACATTAGGGGAATGACTAAACATTCGGGTATATTAAAAATATGATCGATATTGGATCTCGTTATATTATAATTTTTGTATTTAATGGTATGATTAAATAAATAATTGTATTTAAAACATAATTATATAATACTAGCGACCAAACTGCGGCTTCGCCTGCTTAAGCTGATTATTTTAAGCAGGCGAAGCCGCACTAATATTGAAGTCAATTTATACATTTTTTTTATAAATTGTAGTATATTACTCTAAAGTTTCATCTAATTACATTAAGTAGTTGCATGAGAGTGGAACAAACATCCATTCTCACAAACTTTCGTATAACATTAGTAGGGTGTTAGAAAGTGTGTCAACACATTTTCTGACATAAGTAAGTAATTCTTTTACTAATTTGACACATCGAAAAGAGAATTATGACATTTTGTCACCATTATACCACGACGGCCATACAGAAGTTAGAATAAACCAGAGTACATAAAATTAAATTAAGGGTTATTTATAATTTGTTAAATAATTAATTACGTAAAACAATATCCAAATATTTTTTCATTATTTTGATATCATATTTTAGTCTAAACTGGAATACTGAAGCAAAATAATTAATGAAATGGCACGTTTTTTCTTTCCAATTACTGACCGCTGGACCGTGCTATTAAAAGTGAAAAGGTAATCCTTCACTTTGAGATTAGATCACTGCTCGAGTTGGACGTGCCCAATGAGTTATTGCGGTCCGAATATTACTTTTTCTTATATAAACATTCTTTTCTGTTATTGTTGTGTGTTTTTGAGTAATTTATTTGTTAGACAGTAAATAAAAAAATGCTTTAATTTTTTTTTCATCCCGTACACATAGGGTAGACAGAGGACATTTAGTGCGAGAGCACTCCGTTCCCCATTTTTTAAGACAATCCACTAGGTGGACCGAGGATCTGGTCAAAGTTGCGGGAAGCCACTGGATGCAGGCAGCTCGGGACTGATCGGCGTGAAGATCCTTGGGTTAGGCCTATGTCCAATAGAGGGCGATAATTCAGTAAAGGTCATTTATATATGATTTTTTTTTAAATATTATTACAAAATCAACTTTCTATGTACGAGTAATTATCATTAATTATAATGATAAGGAAGATCAAAATCTCAACGAAAATATTTTCTGGGTTTATAAAATAAAGTTCAAACAAAATACTCGTACATTTCCATTTTTACGAAACATAGAAATAAAACGTTAATTAAGCGTATTGTTCATTTTAAGCCTGATGTGGGTCATTGTAATTTATGTAGAATTTCGTTAGCACCATAAATTGTAATTTCATATGCAATGTTAATAGAGCCATATAACAATATTCAAAAAAAACAGCCTATCAGTTTTTCTCACATCACAGTCTATCAGAGCAGTGAAATGAAAATTATTTAGATATAATCATTCCTCCGAGTGGGAATCGAATGCACACCTATTATATATGTACAGTCAGGCGCTATCCCATTGCACCGATGTTTTTATATATAATTTGTACTATTATACCTCCTTCTTTTAAAAGACAGGTAGATAAAAAGATTGCTTTTAACATTTATAGCGATAGCTACCTAAATGCGGCTTCGCCCGCTTAAATTTATTATTATTTTATAGTTAATTTTTTCGTATATATATTATAGCCTATGTATTATTCTGATGTACATCAGCTTTAACAACACGTTAAGGTATTGCATTACTTACAATTTATATTATTTCCTTAGTTTGGTTTTCCAATTCAACCCTGTATTTTTGAGCTGTCACAATGCCCCTAAGTAACAAGGGTCCACGATTTAATCTCTTTTACGATTTCACGTAGGTTTGAACGAAGATATTATGTACTACGCTCGCTTAATTTAATTTTAGGGAAAATCTAATTTTGTTGTCTGTATATTACTACTAATTAATATATGATTTTATATTTATTAAATAACAGAAAATAACATAAATTGACAATATCAATTCTTTCTAGGTACTTGAATCTGGAACCTTCATTGTAGAAATTATCCGCCTTAATTCTTTCTACGCTCGTTTAATTAACATTTATTATAATTTGGTAAATCTGCTATATAGATTTTTTTTTTAAACAGTATAGATGAATGGATAAATGCGAGTTTAAATCAAACGCGACTTACTAAATGATTGATTGTGTCTAATATTGTAGCTTTAACACTTCGGGAAATTACGAAAATGAATTACTAAAAGGAAATTTCTATATAATAGTGATGATGTTATTATAATACAATGATATTAACGTGGATAGATAGTTATATTAATGATGATAGAAGTTAGAGATATTTCACTCTGTTTTTATCTTTAGATTCGCCTTGAGAATTTTCATATTGCTCTCCTTTTATGACAATATGTACAGTATCTCAGTTCAACATACATGTACAGTATTTCAAAAATTCATTATTTGCGTTCAAAATGAAAGTGTACATACACTTTTTATATGAAATCCCACACCTCGTTCTTAATTATTCGATAATAATAAGTTAAAGTTATGTCTTGGTTGTTAATTAGATAATTTACGATTTCCTTTTTTCAGATGATTATAATTATTATTTAAAAATTAAAATTATTATTTAAGGTATTCAATATCTTGTTATTTTCAAACGAAAAGCATAAAGATTATATGTTAGTTAATTGATTATTATCATTACTTTTGAACAAAAACAAACTCTTTTAATAAACTTATATTCATGAATTTCTGCCTGTAGATTAATACGTGGATAAATAAAAATATATAACTATTCATATATTATATTTTATTAGAAATAACAAATGAAACAATAAAAATCAAATGCTCCCCAAATCTAGTTTTATTTATCACTTAGGGTCTACATAAGAAAAAACACAATGCCCAATGTAACGTTCACTACTAAGTTAACGTTTAGAAATACATACATATTAATTATATTACAGTTTTTACCAGATATATGAAGTATTATAACAGAAAGAAATAAATTATACTTTGTACTATTAGAGCTCTCTTAGAATTTTATATTTTACGACTATTGTTTAAGAAAGCGATATTGCGTATATCTTTGTTAATATTTTTGTGATATTATGCTTAAAGAAGGAAGAAGATTAGAAATAGCACGTGATATTTCTCTTTAACTTGACGATGCACTTTTCCATCTAATATTTGGAAACTATCTGAATTTATAAGAAAACTAAAATTTTACTAAATATTTTCTTTACTATTTATTTTTCCATTCTTCTTTGCTCTCATATTGTGAAGTGAACTGCGAGAAACTATTAAAATATCCAAGCCGTATTTTGTATGACCTATACCAACACAGTAACAATATTTATCATTTAACGTTAAAAATATTTTAATAAGGAAATACTCCATTTAAAATAATGTCTGTAATATTCCTTTCGCAGTAAAATAACATACGAGTAAATACATTTATATTGAAGGTATTTATTAATAACTCATTAAAGCTATGTTTACATTCTGATACACATTTTAATCCTCTTTCTCTTCCTTCTTTATAAAGTTAAATTATAAGTATAATCAAAAGGTACAATATACGCCATACAGCTTCCTATTTCTTATTATTATTATTGATTCTAAACATATAAATAAATAGGCCTTTTACATATTTAAATAAATATTGCACATAACATTTAATGCTAAGGTCTCACTAGGTATTGTTACAATTTTCATATACATTTTTATTTTGGTTGAATACCTCAACCTTTTACCTACAGGGGCTAATTTTATAATTAGGCTTTCAGCGCAAAAGTATACGTATAAGAATATTTTCATATAGAAAGTAGAAATATATATTTTTTAATATCTGTGAATATGTAATTAGTACGACTAAATGAGAGCAATGTGATAAACGGTGGAATTTAACTCCGCGCATTATCTTACCAAACTGAAAAATATTTTATATATTAATATTGCCTGGGATTTGAACTTATTACCGACAGTGCTAACGAAAATATGAATACAAAAATGAACTACTTTGAGGTTATTTAGTCTCATGGAATATTTTAGTTTATTATTCTGATTCAAAATTTATTTAAAAATGACTAGAAATGAAAAGGATCTCTACTACTTTCACGCTTAAAGCCTAATATATATGTACATATGTATTTAAGTAAAGTCGTATTATTTACAATTGCGTAGTATCTACTATGGATTCTATTTTCAATATGTATAGGTAAGCTAACCACCGACCAAGTTATATTAATAATTAGATTATATGTGATGAACGCAACCATTCAAACTATAGATAAATATATTATACACATGCCTTATGATTTAGTTGATTAATAGTTGTTTTTTGATATAGCGATGGCCGTAAGTTCGATTCCGGATGTGAACAGTATTGACACCTTAATATTCATTTACTTACATTAAGCATGTAAGTAAAAAATGTGTTTAAGAGCTTATAAGAACGCCTTAAATAAAGAACCGAACTGAACTGAGCTTATAAGAAAAAAAGACTTCATTTAAATATGATTAAATTAAATAAATGACCCTTATTTTTTTCTACTGTGTACTTATTTTTTTATTATAAACGATTACAGTATTAAAATCCAACTTACGATAGAGAACTACTGAGGAAGTAGGACTGGCTTGTTCTACCAAAATGATGATGACAAGAAAATTAATACAAAAAAAGCACTGAAGACATTAAGATTTCACAAATGTAGGTCATTTCTCAACATAAATACCTTGGACTTGGTCCAAATTTTTAATATGTATGAATTATTTAGCTGTAGGTGTCTTATTAATGAAATATATTTTATACTGTTACGTAAAACCCTAGAACTGATGTTTAAATAACGATCGGTGGTACGTTTATTTTCATTTAATGAAAAATATTCATCACATTAAGATTGATATCATTCCACTTTGTGGTAACATACGTAGCGGCCTCATATTCGAGATTTTTGTGTATAAATGTATATATGAATAATTAATTAATTTGTCTACGAAATTATTTAGTCGGTGATTTTTGTAATGAAATGTTAACAACGTTTATGTCGTTATACGTTATATTAAAAACCACAATTAAATAACACAATGCATTTTTTTTTTATTTTTAACGTATTACAAATTTATTAATTCGTGGGTCACAAGAATCTCCAATATACGGCAGCTCTTATTCTAACTGGTTGTTGATAATAATAAATTAGACGATCTCTAATAATTATTAACATGATAACCATATTCTATGGAAAGAAACTACATCAAAGAAATGTTTTATTATTAATACAACATCAAATTGAAATTTCAAATAATTTTTATTTCGAAGCGTAGTTTCCCCACACGGTTACTGCATTACTTTCATCTAACCTTACATAAAATTATTTACATTTAATAATATTTGGTTTATTTATACATTTATATTTACAAATACTGGATTTTTTCTTTATTTTTAGTTATATAAGTAACTGACGAGTGGCATTAAGGTATCTTAAATACTGGCCGCCTCATGCTTTTTACTATTATATAATCTTATCAGTTGTTTTTACTGTAATTTAAAAGCGATTAAGAGTTTTTGAGGTAAGTGACATATGTTAACGTATATGTTAATCTCGGGATTTATTAGTTCTATTATATGTACGTAGAGTACACAGATATTCATACAAAAGTGTTAAATTTTGAAAATCTGTATTAAAATCCAAGATTGTGGATATCCATATCTAAATGTTTGTCACTTAAATAAAAGAAAAGAAAGAATCCTAACACTCCTGAAAAATCATTATAAAGTTTTAATTATAACATACATAGTGTTTAATTATTACTTTATCTGGCAGTGCCAATTGTTTCGTACTAATCCTGTGATTTCGGTTACATTACTTACATTTACAATAATAACATCGATAAATTGAAAAATAACAATAATCGTATACTAAATAAAGGCAATAACATATTAATTAATGCAAATGAAATTAATTATTAAAAAAATGAACCAAACAATGACTATATCTACTATCACATGTATTAGAATACTGGCTACTATTGTTTGTCAGTACACTCACAGTATAATACAAAATCACAACATACAAAGACTAATAAATTCACAACAATTAACTTCATAAATTCATTTATAGTAGACTCTTTGGTCATTCTGAAGTCCCTTACATGAATATCTTTGATACGATAACCATTTAATTATTGTTTAACTA
Organism: Heliconius melpomene melpomene; assembly: GCA_000313835.2. NCBI lineage: Eukaryota > Metazoa > Arthropoda > Insecta > Lepidoptera > Nymphalidae > Heliconius > Heliconius melpomene. The sequence continues at coordinate 43,393 of HE672028.1, read as the reverse complement.
CTATGTCACAATTTTATATTTTATCTTATATATTTACAAAGTCTTCGAACAGCGTATGTGACAAGAGAGAAAATTAATAGATATTTTCGACTAGTTCAATCGCTAGAACATTGCAGTACTCGTTTTTATTACTTCAACACTAGTTCACGGTATATTAAAGTCTTAATTAAATCACAGTATCTAGGTCTATAGGTTCGACCTTTTGCATTGACAATCATAGAAAACTCTCCGATGCACGTGTCTCCTCTCTATCCACAGCTGAAACTATTTCTACGCCCTCCTCATAATTTGCGGCCTTGTTAGTAGAATTATTGACGCAATAATGTTGGTCTGGACCGCCGTACTGGCTGTGGTAGAACTCCTCTCTCATCATATGATTCAAATTGGAGCATCTAAAGAATAATATTTCTTGGAACGGTTTTCTAAAATCTCTATTAAGAGTAGCGTATATTATAGGATTCAAAAGGCTATTAATGTAGCCTAGCCACAAAAATAGTGCACTCACAGCATCAGGAATTGTGTCTTCGTTGACAAAAGGCCTAACTATTGCCAACACGAAAAATGGTAGCCAGCACACCATGAACGCTGACATGATTATCCCGAGCGTGGTAGACGCCTTACGTTCCTTAGCTAGTTGAAACCGTAATTTTTTCTGGTGCGGCGAATGAGTTGGATGTAAAAGATCCTTCGCCAAATGACTTTTTTGAGCAAAACTAGATAATGATGATCGAATCCGACTCGTGGTTAATTTGTTACTGCTTTCGGAAGATTGCCTTCGTCTATTTTCCTTCGGCGGGTGCTTAATTTCCGGCACGGGACCCATTTGCGAGTTTGGTCGATTAATTGTGTGAATCGGTTTTGTGGGTGTTTTCGGTACTTGTTGCAACATAGGGCATTGTGATTCGTTAGATTTTCTTTGCCCCGTAAAACATCTCCCGATCGTGCCCTCAGTTTTGTCTATACTACACTGTAACAAACATAGTGTTTTTTTTATTAATATTTATTTAATATTAAATAATATATTATACATGAGCTGAGAACTAATACCAGTTGCAATAATATATAAATTGAGGAAAACCACAAACTATTCATCTAAATTACGGTGGTTTCACATTAATTAATTGCTTACAAAATTAAATTAATTATTACGCTTTCATTTCATCAAACAAACCAAAATGTTAAATTTTCATGAAAAGTGCTTGTATACAAAATTAATAAACAGGAACAAATAAAAATATGATATATAACTATTTTTTAAAACAGCTTACCGTCGTGTTAGTGCTAGCGGTTGATCCTCGAGTGGGGGGTGGTGGTTGCGCGCCCAAGAGTTTCGCTTCAGCTGCTCCGCCATTTTTGACATTTATTTCTAAATAGCAATGCGTTTCCAAATGAGACTGCGCACGTTTCTCATCTTTCACTATTTTCCTTGCCGCGCTGAAGATTTTATAATAAACGACCACCATCACTGTGAGCGGCAAGTAAAATGAGCCAAATGTTGCGTAAATTTGATACCCTTGATTTTGTGACACCGAACACGAAGTTTCAGTTTTTTCGTTTCCTAAAATTAAAACAGGCGGCAACGATATGAAAGCTGCGCTCATCCAAACTATAAAAACGCAAAAAAGCATTCGCTTTGGCGTTCTCTTCACTCCGTATTCCAGGGGTTTCGTGATTGCGTAATAGCGGTCTACTGATATCATACATAAGTTAAGTATACTTGCTGCGCATGATAAGACGTCACTTGAAACCCAGAAGTCACACACTACCGGTCCAAATGGCCACGTGCCCAACAAGTCGTACACCATGGCTACAGGCATCACCATGATGGCCACGCACAGGTCGCTCACAGCCAGCGATACAATCAGATAATTACTCGGTCTTCTTAGTTTCCGTACCAGGCAGACGGCAACGCAAACTAAAATATTGCCAACTATAGTTGCAAAAATTACAATCATAAATATAGCAGCCAAAATTACTGTTACTAAGGTGGAGTATTTAGAGTGTTTTATATGAGGAACTTTGTGGACGGTTGAGTTGGGGTCGAAGACTGTCCAATTTGATGTGGAATTTAGATTAGTGTTGTTTATTGAGAGAGCTGATTCATTATAATCTTCGGAAAACACCAAATCGACTTGCCATAATAAAGAGATGAGTATGAGAAGACACGAAGGTAAAGTAACAAAGCTAGGCCGTGAACAGTATAGGTTATGGTTTTGAGCCGCCATACGAGTCCCTGACTGGGGTGACGGTTACTCTCGTTCTTTGATCGGTACCATGCATTGGGTTTACTATGTTCCTTTTAATTTTTGCTGTAATTAATTATCTGTATTCAAATTAAAATTCATTATAATATCGAGTCAAGTTTGATAAACGACTTCGTCGTGAACTTCTTTCGACTTAGAGTGGCGCAATTGATTACACGCGAATGTGGGCTTTAATTGACATATCGCCTGGAATTCCCTTCCGATTCTGAGCAGAGCCATTGGATTGTGTGTTTGTGGGAAATAGTTCTTCTTCTGTGGTAATAGAGTTTATTTTATAATTGGTCAAGATTGGTTCTCGTCGTGGCAACGGAGTAGCTGCTAGTTGAAAATCTCGCCTTCGGATTGCTTCATTAGTGTCAGTACTGGTTGAATATTTCCAATCTGAAAAAAAGAAGAAGAGATTTTTTTAGAACTTCTATTATGTAAGTTTAAAAATACTCCATTGAATGCGGACACAGATGAATATTCTACGGGAGTATTATTTTGATATTGGTTTTGCTTCGTTTGTTTTGAAGAGTATCTCAATATAAAAACATCACAGTTCTTATATATGTTAAAACTGTGTGGTTTTATAATTTTCGTATGAAGTTTAGTAATGTATAGTAAAATATATATAGTAAAATATATATATGTATAGTAAGTATACAGCATAAAATACATTTCTACATTGATTTTCTCCTCTTCATGGTGAGGGAACTTGTGAACCTAATGTAAACTCCGTTCTTATTAAGACGCTTCTCTTCATAATAAAATTACAATTACAATAAATTTTGAGGCCATTAACTTTTGGTTTTAAATATTGTGAATATAATTAAAAAAATATAAACCAATAACAAAATCATCATCATCAGACTAGAATAAATAATCTAACCGACAAATTTTAATGGGTTTCACATACCATAAACCTCTATCTTTATAGTTGTGTACAGGACTGACGTATTTTTAATAGAGACAAACTATAAAACAATCATATAATGCTACGAACATCCATCCACGTACTGTAACGATGTCTTAAAATACTAACTGCCCATTAGACAGCATATATGGGCAAACGGCTGTTAACCTGAATGATAATATACATTACGAACTATAAGAGTGCTACCTTAAGCGTGTTTTGACGTACGATTTTTTTAATTTAGTGTTGTTTTTTTTAGCAACTCGCTGTATCTCACACAGCAGTTTAGGCAAGGATTCTAGTGTAGAATTTTGGAGGCATTACGTGTAGATTGGAGGAACTCAACGCCGCGTTTTGTCACAACACCTTAGTAAATAAAATAGAAATATTAAATATTTAATTTTCTCGAGTGGGAATCGAACCCACAACCTGTCGCGTCTACAGTCACTCTTTGTGCCCCTCTGCTGTGATATACTATTGTTTTAAGTGATTATTTTATGAAGCTAAAATTAAAACTTGGTACAAACAGAAATAAACGTGTTTTGATTTATGAACAACAAGTAACGTATTTGACGCAATCAAGAGAAGAAAAAATACAGGATCTTGCAAAATTATAATAAAAGAAGCTATGTTATTACCCATAATAACATAGTAGCATAATCATAAATGCTTACAAAAGTCGAGTTATTTTGGAATAAAAATGTAATAAATTTTATACATTTACATAAACTGTTAAATTCTGCATTTTAAGCGATATGTGAAAAAAACCATGTAATTTTAAGTAACAATAAATTCACAAAAATTTTAATAAGTCAAAATATTTCGGAATAAAAAACGTAATTTATTGTAAATATTTACATAATTACTTCAGTACCTTATGTTAAGCTATATTTAAATGTAATTCCAAGTTCAGAATTCCACTTTAACTAAATTCTTACTCCTCTAATCGAAAACCCAAAACTTATTATAATTCGAAACGAATAACTCATTATAATTCCCTAAGGCGTCCTTCATAATATTTTAATGCGTTCAAAGGTAAATAGGATAGGCGGATAGTGAGGTGAAAGCTTGTTTACCCAAACATACTCATATGTACCAGAAAGTCAGCCCAAGGGATAGTGGGTGGTGTCAAAAACATAATCTGTTATTTTCGACCGCTGACCCTGTTCCGCAATTTTAACATGATATACTACAGGGCTTACCGGATGTTCTTGGGGTCTATTTCTCTTTAAATATTGATGGTGATACATAACTAATTAACTTATTTTTAAAATTAAATATTAAATCCCGATTTTTGCGTTTCAGTAGACATTTTTGATAATCTTCATTTGGCGTTCACCTACACTTCCCAAAGAACCTGTATGTAATTCTGTGTATATTTTGTCAGTCAGGCAAATAAAAATAACGTAGCTTCACACAAAACGCTATAAATTCATCATTCATCAATATTAAAATCGTCATATTTTCAAAGTCATAATGATTCCAATTATATCATCATAAATGCGAGGTTTTTGGTAACTTTTCATGGATCCGTCGGGTTCGTTAACAACTTCTAACTGCATAACCCTCCCGCAACAACTTATTGAGCTTATAAGTTTTAATTGTATGTAACATACAATACTGTGTGAAAGGAGTATGGAAATAATGAACACTGGGTATTATCCTATAATTTGCTACTAATACAAATAAAGCGAAAATCGAAAAGTGAAAATTTATAATTATTGTATTTATTTCATACAAAATAATTAAATACAACAAACTAAAGTTTGTCAAGTTTTATAAGTTTTACTTCCCTACAATCCTGAAATTGGTACAGAAGCCTTGGTGGGCGATTGCGACTCGTACTTACTTGTTTTTTTTTTTCAGTTTCTCCCTTTGCCCGCATATATTAGGATAGACAGAAGGAACATATTAAGGCACTCCCTGGCCTACTTTCAGTTCACTTTTAATACATTACATCAAACTGCATTGATTTTCGCAAAACAACTCTAGTGGATCTCTACGCCGCGAATTATCTGACAACGAGGGGAAACGAATATAATCTACAAATATAAACTTATTATCGATATTAAAAATAATTTAATTTCCATAGAACTATTAAATATATACCGCTTAATTTATACCTTTAATATGAAAGACATTACAATAATATTAACAATACAATAGATAGAAAATGGAGACCCGTATTTTTTCAATTTACTTGTAAAGAGATATAGATAATATGGGATAGAGTATCTCTACTACCTTCATAAGGTACTTATCCACGCTACATTGATCTATTGATTGTGGGTCATGGGGTTAACTCATCCCCATTTACAAGATTTACCATATAAAACGTTCTGTTAAGGACTGGAAAATTCGAAAACCTTAGCCGATATAGGAAAAGGCATCAAAGGTAAAAGAAATGCCTACATATTAAATAAAAAATATGGAAATGCAATTTTGCTCCATTTCGTTTATTTCTTATTCAGTTGTTATATGTAGCGTAAATATTAAATTTTACAAGTAAAAGTAAATTTTATTAGTGAGTTTTAAGAATGAAAATAATATTTATTCTTAAATCTATGTATTTTTATATCTTTTGAAAAGTTACAAGAATTTAGCTTACTACGATGAGCTCTACACTTAAATTTCTATAATTTAACGTCACTTTGGAATTTCCTAATAATGAAATTATTAAAGATGCAACTGATGTAATAATCTTCCCGTTATAAATTAGAAACATACGGTAGACAAATGATAAGTTATATTATCTAAAACTGTAAGATAAACCTCGCAAGATAGTAGGCGTTGGACACGTTCCCAACTCCGTCACGTCAACGTGTCAAATTTAATTAAATGTATAACGGAGTTAGTTCGTGTCATCATTTTATTATGTTACTAGAGGCTGCAGTTTTGTATACATATATGAATATAAGAGGAGATGTTTCGCTTTAAATTACATGTGAGAGACGTGTGTAATTAGAAAAGTTAGTTAAAAATCTTGTAAAAAGAAGGTCTTTTCATAATTTTACATCATTAAAACATGAAGTCGTCTTGGCACAGGGGCACAAGGGTGTGTTGTCTGTTGTGCTTCGAAGAATTCACCGGAAAGTTGAGAACGGAGTGTCTTAACACTAAAATGTCTCGTCATTTAAATGTCTATCTTTATATCGCGACAGAAGAAAGTGCTTGTAATAATACATATGTTCTTATCATCGTTCATTTTCAATTATGTAGAGACATTTTCAAATATATCATCCGAATAATAATATAAAGAAGCTAAAATATACATTATTATTTTATTAATAAATAATAACATAAAAATGTGTATAATAGCATAAATAAACTTGCACAAACTATAGCAAGGTCGCTACCTAGAAGCACTTGAGTGCACTAATTAAACTCGATTGATAGTGAATTGATGAATCCAACCGATAATACTGATTGCTTATCATGGAACTGGCACCGCCCACGGCTGTTGGGCTTACGTTTATTAAATCTAAATACGTTTCCATTTTTACTAAAAATAAGTAAGAGCCGTCGCAATGCAGTGGGATGGCATCTTATTGTAGACGCGACGGCTGCAGGTTCGATTTCCATTCGGGGAAACGAATTATTTTCGCTTTGGTAAGAAAACAAAGCGCGGTGTAAGCGGTAATGTCTTGAAACATTTCGGAATTGAGTGGGAATTAGGAAAAACAGAGTACCTTAACATTAGGTTCCTTCTGCTTACCCCGCTATATGCGGGATATAGCGTGAAGCTGTATATGAATCTTTATCCTCTGTGTGGCAAGGTGGGGGGAGGGGGAGCAAAACTAGTGTTAACATAAACGTTCTGGCATCTTTTACAAGAATGAGATTAGCTAAAATTTTTTAAGCAACTACTTTAATCACCATTTTAAACTGTTAATCAATATTTGATTAAAGTCTAATGCTAAGCAACTAACACAAGCCCTTATATTATTTCCCATATATTATTTTCTTCAATACCGTCTATGCGCATTGCAGTGGAAAACGTAATAAAGTAATATATCTCGGATTTGATTACCGTCGAATGGCAAACAAAACAACGCTACGGTTTTTATTTAATAAAGTTAGGCACAACAATAAAGTTAGTTGACACAATATTGTATGAAATTTAAATTGAATTTTATTTTTTATATTTTTCATGGGGCAGTAGTGGTCGAGACTGTAGGTGCGACGGTTGTGAGTTCAATTCTCAATTGGGGAAATGATTTATTTTCATTTTCTCGCTCGTCTTCTTAAGACAAGGAAGGTGTGGTGTTAGCTTCTGCTACTCATCACGCAGTCTCGAAAATTTGGCCTCTGCCTCTTTGCTATATCCGAGACTTAGCTTAAAATTACCAAAAAAATATTGATTTATAAATCTAAACATCTATTTTGATATTTCACTTTACTGACCCACTAATATACTTTTACTTTTACCCAGTAATTCACTTCTTAATATCTTAGAGATATAATTTATCATCGATCAAATATCGATACGAGTCGAGTTTGGAGAGCTTTGGTTCAAGTATTAGTGTAGTTTGTAAAACATGTGGTGCAGCGGTTAGCATATGCACGTAAAATGTAAATTAATTAGTGATGACTACTGGTTCAAATCCATTTAGGATATATTTATATTTATACTATATTTGTTGGGTTTTTTTTTCATTTGGATCATGGTCATGGTTAATTAAATTTTTACATTTTTTTAAATATTGACGTCACTTTATTAATTCGGCGGAAAGTGGGGATCGGAATTGTGATAATGGGTACAGAGTGTCCTGACACTAGATACCCAGGTTCCCTCTGCCTCTTCTGCTATCTGCAAGATATAGCGTGAAGCTAAAGATAGAAAGACGAAGGCATTAACTAAGACTACACAATAAAGATACCTATACGACTACAAAGAAATAGTTTCTATGTGTTCCTTAATATAATTTAGTATTTTATAAAATTTATAGATTAGATTAGATAGATAGATTTCTTTTTTTACTTTTTTATCTAACTTTTTAATTTTGTATTACTTATAAGTTGTTTTAGCTGCAATAAAAGAATATAATATCTTTTACTTCTTTTTACTTTTAAAATATATATTACAAATTACTCTAACGCTTATAACTTACTAAGAACCCACTATCACTGGCGCAGCGCCAAACACAGCGAGATCTAAATGAATTTATCTCAAGAGTTTTAAAGTCAATCGAATAAGGCAAATCGTCTTTCTGTTTGTTTAGGCTAAATTTCATTATAAACGTCCTTTTACTAAACGAACGAATACTGTTGACGGCGTAATGGTATCGGTTTTATACAAATATTGTTATTGGATCGACTGCGGTTTGTTTTTTATAAGTGAATTGATTGCTATGCGCGTAACTATATATTGTTGTATATATGTATAATTATACAATTTTTTTGTTGTTTTTGTTGTTGTTATTCCTCATTTTCTTCTCAATTTTCATTATTTCCGCCCTTTGTCGCGTACTAGAGCGGAGAAATGAAAATAATTTATTTTATAACCATTTCTGAGAGTAGAAATCGAACAAATAACCATCGTGTCGTATCGTGTACAGTCGGAAGCTACCCCACTGCACCACGACAACCTCGCACAACGACAACTTTTTAAAATATATAGCTAAAAACGAATTCGGAGAGTTCGATATTCTATACACTTATAATTCCTATTTTTTCCTCCTGTTAAATAAAAAAGTATCATGTCATTAATTAACTTCATTATGAACAAAATAATACACAATTGTCCTTCAAAGACATTTTTTTATTATGACAGAATGCAAAGCAAGCAGTGCTTAACGAGCGAAGCGACTAGGCGCGAAATCCCCTTTTTATAATATACAATATAAAATATAATACTTAAAATAAACGTTAACATCTGTTGACATATAAAATAAAAAAATAATATATATTTACAAGGCACAAGAAAATCCATTATTTATACATTGTCATTTACAACGAAGCTAATCCCTTACGTCAAAGGAAACTTACGTTACAGGGTAAGCTGACCCTTGTATATACAGTTACGTCGCCAGCTAATGGAAGGATTAAAATTGTTTTATTACGATATAATATAATATGACTAAATATACAAACAGAAATAAATTATAAGCAATATATTAATAATATTCACTTTAAGTTAGATATGAAGAAGAGATAAAATAGTTGCAAATAAAAGAAATGATGGGAGATATTTCAGTTATCTTTTACTGTGTCCTAAATTAATTTAATTGAAATTATAAAATTATTCTTTAGATTATTCTTACAAATTAGTAGTGGCATATACTTTAACTGCTTAAAATAAAGATCAATTAAAAGATCCATAGATCACCAGTTTTAATTAAATTCCTAATATATCGTTTTACGACGACACTTAGGAATTTCGCGCAAGGCCATAACTGCGTTCTTTGTCGTACAGTTTAAATGCATAACAATTTTCATATTTATGTTCTAATATATTAAAGGCCATAGTAGCGCAGTGGAACAGAGTATAAATGTAAGAGCGATGGTTGTGGGTTTAACTTCCAACTCTCAACTTCCGCTCTCGTAACGAGACAAAGGCGTTGTCGGCGAGTACGGCGTTGAGTTCCGCGAGTTAGGGAACGGAAGTGTCTTAGTAAAATAATGGAGTATAAGACTTATTTGCATGCACTTTGACATATGTATGAGTATTTCGTAATTGAGTTATATTTTTTACTAATAATTATTATTATTTTAAAATATAAATAATAATTTACCTAAGTTATTATTTCTACCTAATAAAAGATATATTTTATATTAAAAATGTACAATTATAGTCTCACTAACTAGCTTTAAAAAGCTGAGTGGTTTTAATCTCAGTAGGCAAGTACAACTGGACAGAGTTAGATAAGCTAAAGCACCCTTATTCACAGAATATAATACCTAATAGCTTTCTTAGGTTAATTCCTTTCTTCAAAATCTAGCTAGAGCAGGTCTAGGTTTTTGTATGTTCAGAACAAAACTAGAAGAGTTGTGTAACCTTTGTAATACTTTTTAAGTTTCATGCCATATCCCGGATATAGCAGGATAAGAAAGCACCTGGGCACCAAGTGTTAAGACGCGCCGTTCCTATTAATATACTTCCGTTCTCCAATTTCCGCCGAATTCTGGAGGTATTTGGGTATTGAGTGGCGAAACTCGCTAGAGCAGAGAAATTAAAATATTAAATATTTAGTTGCTAGTGAAATTACAAAATATTCAAAAAACACAAACATAAAAAGCAATTGATAAAATCAAGATTTCATTTACTAATATTTAATTTCTATTTTTATTATCATCAAAAACCTACTAAATTGTATAGAAAAAAATATCTCTTTTATACCACTAGTCATTGTTATAAAGTAGAATATTTAATTTCCTATCCACTATTCCAGGTGGCCGGGAAGTCTTTTGTTGGCGAACGGAAAATATCTTGAAATTGGTAAGAGGATTGCTTTATTCTTTATATGGCCTAGACTGTAGCTTACTCGTGCCTGTAATAAACTTTTGTAAGCGATCCTACAAATAATTTAATAAGTTATAACTAAAATATTATTAAAAAATACTTTTATTAGTTCTCACTTAAAAAATCGAAATTGGATGTTAACTGTATAGCATTTCTTAATAATCTAGTTAATATTTTTTCGGCAAAAATAGTTACTAAGAATCTTATTTCTTTTGAAGTTTTTTCTTTCTGAATATTTGTAGCGGATATATTTTTGAATATTATAATTTAAATTATACATTGTTTGAGGCTTACCTTTAAATTGTATTGTATTCACATAAATATTATGTAGATATCTAATTAATAAAATAAACAATATGTAAAATTGAAAAATACTAAAAAAATAAATAAATTTACTTTTTCAGTGTAAATAAACCTCATTTAGCAAGTTCTTTCGAGTTGAATTGAAACCGCTGTAAGTTTCTATTTCAATCGGTAATAGAAGTTTCAGTAAATATTCCTTTGCATTAAACGAAATGCACAGATAGGTTTCGTAGCATGCGCCGATATTCCCAATAAATAAAGAAAAAAGTTAATAGTATATTCAAAAGAACGATTATTGGAGATGGAAATTCATTCGTGATTTATAAGTAGAAATAGAAATGTACCATTACATTTAAGATACGTTTGACTGACTTATTGTATTATTTTATTAGTATTGTCTGTTTAGAATAAGTAACGTATCACTAAATCTTGTATATATTTAATACTGAATAACATTTTAAATATTTAACATAAAATGTTCATTTATTACATTTTGGGTATTCAAATAATATCATGTATTTAATTTAAAAGCCTTACTATAAAGAGATATTAATAAGCACGATCCACACTCCAAGAAAATATAAATGGAAAAATTCTCAGGACAACTTATGAAACGAAAAATTGATAGCCATTATCGATCTCTTCAAGCGCGGCGTGTCATGGCCGCGTAGACGTCATTTAAATATGCATTAACCAAAGTCTAAATCATATTCCAATATGAATATGTAACATACTCGTATGTAATAAATCGAGCATCGTAAGCTCCAATCTAATGTATCTACCCAAAGATAACCTTTAGAAGGATTTAGAACGACAATACATAATCCCTCATGAATATTTCCAAGATGTATGTATGTAGGTATAGGCAGAGGTACCTACTGTATACGAAGCAGCGTTAAATCTTATTAAAATTTACGCTAGTTTACATTTCAATGCCATATAATCTTCGTATAATGTTTTGGTTTTGCGGGATATAAACTGCTATAGGGAATGATCCTAGAGATATAGAAGTTGGTACATTTTAATGGTCACAATTTTTTTCTTATTTAGATACAAGAATTTCTTATATTCGACGGGTGTCTAGATAAGATACGCCATTAATAAATAATTTCGTTCTCCATTTTATGCCCATTTTTAGACTTCTGGAGAACTTAACACCAAACAAATGTATCAAATACCTAACTAGTAAAATTATAAATAACAACAATAAATGAATAAATCCAAAATTCTAATTTTTGTGTCTTGTTAATAACATAGTTAAAAATTAAATATAATAGTTTTTGATAATTGGTTGAAATCATAATATTAGAATTTTAAATAACGTTGTTTTTTTTAATTTTAAGTCCAATATCACTGCCTTCTACGTTAATTTTAATTTAAAAAAAGTTTTTACACAGCTTAGTAGGCCACGTCGTCGGCTCGACGGCCATTTTGTTCAGACTTTGATTTAATTTACGTGGACAGATAAAATTGCCAAGACGGTAATTTAAGTGACGTGGTGGTGTAACTCTTTGTTATCAAAGAAATACAGTACTTGTTGTTGAAATTTAAAAGTGTTAGAAGCTCTTAGATAGTATGTAATAATTTTTATAATAAAGGTGATGAGTTTGTTTGAACACGCTAATAAGAACTACTAGTTCGAAATGAAAAAACAAAATTGTGTTAGAAAATCCGTAATTTTTTCGAGAAAGCCTAATTACCTAGGACACTCAGAATATGTCATATACAACGACTATTCACAAATAACTATGCGGGCAAAGCAGCAGGAAAAGCTAGTAAATAGTAAGTTACATTTTATACTTTGAAGTCAATTAAATAAGAATTATTTCGATGATTTTTACCAATTCTACAATTTTTAGAACTGTTCTATTGTTACAAAGGTACATTTAGAAGGAAACACCAGAAGTGTTTGCCTAACAATCATGGTCATGATTTTCTTTTATTTGACAACCTTTTAGCTTAACGTAGGGAACGCTAGGATGTATTAAAGGAAAAGGTCATCTATTGTTCGGATCGCACCTATCTTCTGACCAGAATGAATGTTGCTTGACCCATGTGTTATCTGATTATTTATTCTTTACTAGCGGCCCGCCCGCGGCTTCGCCCGCTTGAACTACATGATTGTTATTGTTGTTGTTCTTTATTTATGGCGGTCCGAGCGGGGCAGTTTAGCACTAATCACTTCGCCAATATCACGTTGAATTTAAAACACACAAAGGAGAAAGTACGGTAAAAAAGACAATATTACGCAATAGGAGAATGCACGTTAAATAGAGATCCAGCTAAGATATTCCCTGGAGGCATTACCTGAGGAGTGGGGGAACTCGACACCGCAGTTTGCCTCGACAGCAGAGCGAAGAAATGAAAATATATTTTACTTCTTCGAGTGGGAATCGAACCCACAATCTGTCACGTTTACAGTCACATGCTTATACCATTACCATACGCTAAGCGCTGGACACCATCACCAAAAACAAAATATTTTTTTAATGGTTGAAAAGTAGGCCGGATTCATTGGATTATGACTTTTACACACCATAAATGGAATATATAAAAGATTTCAGCAAAACCTTTATTAGAGACCAGACTTCATTTACATTATTTAGACATGAGTTTTTATACATGGGGAAAACTGAGCATCCCCATAAAACCGCTATTAAGAGATTTTATATTCCGTATTTAAAATGTTATGTAGTATAAAAATATTTTATTTACAACCTCTGTCATCACATTGTTTTATCCTATATCTTATAAAACAAAGTCGCTTTTCGTGTCTGTCTGAACTTTCTAACTCTTCTTCTTCTAAACCACCCAACGGATTTTTATGCGGTTTTCACCATTAAGTCGAGTATTTCTCAGGGAAGGTTTATATATAGTTTATTATTTGTACATTCTTATGTAAATTAACATAAATACGATAAATGTGTCTAAAGTCCTACCCGTTGAGACACTTTCGCGCATGCGCTGCTTTAATGGTAAGTACTACATGAAAATAATGTACTGGAGTATTGTTCCTCTTAATAAGATCTACAAAAAAGTCAGCGATGGCATATTCGTATCTTTTAAGAATAACGTTAAGTGATCATATTTCTGTCTAAAAATAGTAATTTCAATATATTTTTTATAGTGAGGGATATTTTTCCATAATGGTATTAATCCTTATCCTTTAAAATATTTTATTAATTTTCTACGTTAAACGAAGATAAAATTTGCTGTTTACACTATTTCGAAATTGCGAATAGTTTTAGAGAAAAACGCATTTAATTATTGACACATCACGCCGTTGACTCATCAGCTGTGCCGACTCCAGTTTTACTTATCCCTTACTCTCATCATATAAATAAGTATATTAGTTACGTTGGCCATTTAATGTAGATCAAAACTGTCTTTGACTGTTTTTCATTTTAATTAGTACTTTAGAAGTTGTTACAATATCAAAAAATCCTTGCTGCGAAACGGCTCGCCACTCGCCATGCGTCCGCCGCGCCCGCCTGCCTTATACGCATCGGTGGTTCAGCGGTAGAATGCTCGCCTGCCACGCGGGCGGCCCGGGTTCGATTCCCGGCCGGTGCATTCTATTTAATTTTCCTCACAGGCAGCCACTTGCTTGCTTTTCATCAGGGACAGAATACCCTATTCAGCATTAACCACAAGCTCGAAAAAAAAACCCGCCTGTCTTTATAGCAACGAAGATTTAGATGCGTTTGCACGTATTGGATAATTGGAGTTGAACGTATTATTTCAGCGCGATATATTTGGTTTCATATTTTTTGTAGTAGTTATTAGTAGGTAGGTTTTTGTTTATAATTTCTTTCGTTTAAAAATAGTCATTTAACTATCTAAAAATAGTCATTTAAATATATTTTAATAAGTACTTGAAAAGATTAGTAGCACAGATTTAAAATTACGGTACCTACTAAAAAATCCTTGCTATGTAAAACAATTGGAAAATCCTTATTGAAACTACGAAAATGCGGGTTGCATTAGGGTATAATTAATTTTCACATTATCTTAAGTGCTTTGCAAACATACATTATATGAATAATCCAGTAGTAAAAGCGGGCGAAGCCGCAAGAGGGTCGCTAGTGTCAGATAATTCAGATTCTAGGTAGAGAAAACCTAATATTAAGAACATATTACATGGAAAATAATTAAATAATTACAATAAAGGCTGCGCCACCACGGGCTAAGTAAAAGTAATTCACTAATAGTTTTTTCTTCTATAATAAAATTAACAAAACAACCACGTCAGGCCTAACACTATTTAAAATATGCAAAAAAAAACTGTAGCTAAAAAGTAGCGAACACAAAATGCATTTCGAAACTCTTTTGTATGACGATGACCGCGCAGGAAGCAACCCATTGTCAATCCTTTGTAAATCGCCGCATGAATATGAAATACCTATGTGAATAACATTGACTCGAGTACCTAGAGGTAGGTAGGTAGAGGTAGGTAGCTCGAGTACCTTTGTCACGTACAAAAGTGGGCCTTATCAAAAATTTTACAAGGCACGAAGAAGAAAGACTAATTAAAGCGAAGCGAAGCGAAGGAAAAATTATAGTATGAGAAAAAGACAAAAATGATATCAATTTTAGCAAAGTCCAAAAATTTTAGAATTTACATAGTAGCTTAAGTTTTCTCTTTGTGTGTGCAAGTGGGTGGAAAATTTTATTGTGGTATACTACAATACTGACACTGCTATGTTATATATAGTACTGTGAATGCATGTTTATTTTAAATAGAAAGGTATTATATTAAAGAATGCATTTGTATAAAGTTTTAATTTAATAAACTTCATAGAATTTTGTGTACTATACTTTAATGAAAATTAATTTATTTTTATAATTGTAAAAAACGTTCATTCAAGAATAGTTCAACTGTGCTACTGATGGCATCAGAATGACATACAACAAAATGGGCCAGAAATTAAGTAATATAGAAAGAATATTAAAATATCTTTATATATATATGAAACTACTTGACATAGAAAGTCTAAATGTTTATGGGAATAGAAAAAACAGGATTTTTAATTTTACATCTTAAAGCCCATGCAAACAAAGCTACGAGCGACGACTAGTATTGTGTAAATTGTTGGATCATTTCAAAGAGGTAAAATATTATACGTCGTGTGACAGATGAGATACTGTTGATAAAAACACTGTCGTAAAACAGTGTTGCGTGAGAAACGTATTCATAAAATGTTGTTCACACTATCTATCTACTTATGAATCGGTTTCATCAGTTTTCTAATTTTGTTAATTAAAATTGTAAACACTTAATGCTATAAATAAATGTACAAACAATACTATTCATTTACACAGATTAAATAAAGAAGTGGACCAAAAACTTCTTAATAAAATATATCTCAAAATTACTACTTGACAACGTTAATAAAATATCTTATAGAAATCTCTCTAAAAAGGCGAAAATAACGACTGATTACTAGAAAAAATTAAAGGAATATTGTACAAGACAAACTTCCCTAAAAAAATATATCCCAAGAAACATTCTTGCGTAGGTTCAAGTAAAAAAAAAATCACCATTAATAAAAATCAGGCTACATCCGGCCAGGATAAAGGTCTGGGACATCTCATTCGCTCTTACACGACCTATTTAGTGAAAAATCGTGCGTCTTTGAGACAAATCGAAGTGTTTTATCTGCGTCAAGAGTGTAGAGCCCTTGAATATTCGGGACGATAAAAAAAGATTAATGTCAAATAAAAAATTAAAAGTATTCGTAATACTAGTAAATTGTAGAAGTAGATAATGATTCTACTATAGGTAATGTTAATATTAGAGTTGACACTTGTAATATAAGTCTGGTTAGACAATCATTAATTCTGTCTTAACTGAAATATACCAACCAACCAACCAAAAATATTAATCTTCATCATGATCTCTCCATAACAACCCCACAAACTCGATAAAGAAGTCCAAACTCGAACAATTTATAACAAGATTTATATAAAATTATCAGTTTTATCTTCAACGCTGTCGTTTGTTTTACTTTCTGTTTGACTACTTCACACCTGAAAGATCGGTTACGTAATTAATCATTGGAAGGTAGGCTGTGATTAATTGCCTTTATTACTTTGAATCCCACCCGGTAAAATAAAATATGTTTATTTCTTCACTCTGGTAACACCAAAAAAGTGCGGCGTTGAGGTCCGCCACTCACCAAAAAATGAAAGGTGAACAGAGAACGAAATGTCTTAAAAAATACCAGACACCCAGTTTTGTCTTCAATCTCCTTTGTTTCATTCTCTGTTTGACTGCTTCACACCTGAAGGATCAGTTACGTAATTAATCATTGGAGGGTAGGCCGTGATTAATTGTTCGCCATGATTGTTATCAGAGCCTCCCCTAATGTGATCGGTAATCTCACTTAGCTCACTTTTATTGGACGTCACGATGAATGTATATTGTATAGGATTGTTTTTCTATTTTGGTAAATAAGCTTTATAGATTTTTTGTTTACTTGTATGACAAATTAATATTTTAATTATTATGATGAAATTTATAAGGACCTATTCAAACATTTACATTTAAATATTGTTTATTTTAAAAAAAATTAAAGTGTTATAAAACTAAACTTAGAATGATACTTTTCGGAAACGAATAAAAATTTAAACCTATTGGGACTTAAACACACAACTCTTAGAAACAGCCCCACTAAACTAAACCAAACTTTTGGGACATTATTAACTTAATGTTGTCATCATTTCTTCGATGAAAGCCTAGCCACTCTAGATTTGTTTGGTTAAAATTCAACATTCAAAAATTCCTGATATCAATCAGGAACTACTACTTCGAATAAAACAAAATCATTTAAGAGCCAAAATCATTTACCGAGGAAGCTATTACAACATGCCTTCAATCCTGGAGTCGCTAGGAAAACACAACCCTTAGTTATTCCATTCTACCAGACAAAGCCTCTGGCATAACCTAGTTCAATATAAAAACTTAAAAATATGAAATCCCAGGTCCGGGCTGACTCCGGGGTGACTACTTACTTTTAAGACTCAATTATGCAAACTGCACGTGCAAAGGGATATCCAGTGCCATTTTGCACGTACGAGTATCTACTTCGGAAATCGAGTATCCAATTTGCATTACATTTTCTTATCCTACATATTGCTATTTTTTTTCATAAAAGTTACAATATTGTCTTTTTATTTAGTTAGGTAAGGTCACATAGTATTTAGTTTATGAATATTGAAAGTTTGAGGACTTCGTGGCTCAGTGGGACGGCGTTTGACTGTACACGCGACTGTTATAGGTTCGATCCCCACTTGAGAGTGTCATCATAGCTTACTTTGTTTCCCCCCTCCAGTAGACGATAGTATTAAGTTCCACTAATGATTACACGATGTTTCAAAAATTCCGCAGAAAGTAGGGGACGATATGACTTAACACTAGGTACCCTCTCCTAACCTGCTATGCGGGAAAAAAATAACTTTTTAAAGTGCGATAATTTTTCTTCAATAAGTACATAAACTTATATTCTTTAATTGTGTATTACAAAATAACCGAAAAATAAACATTATGATATCCAAGCGTCACGCTCTTCGTTCACTTTGAAACATTCAAGAAATTGAATTTTTTAGTAAGATCATTACCGGGTTAATACACAAACTTCCAAAGCTAAAGTAAAAATATACGCGAGCGTATCTGCAGGTAAAACCTAGTCAAATATATTATATTCGTATTTGGCAATAACAGCAACTCATGTACGTCATTTCATCTCTAACTTTTATGAATAATTCACATTATCCACATTTAAGCTCTCGTAATACAAGCTGTTAAATCTCACATGCTTGGTTTAAAATTTGCATACAATTACTACTAAAATTTGCTCCAGGCCGTTTGACAGCAAAGTATTTTGCAGAGCAACGGAACGGATTCAAGGAAAAATTACTTCAAGTGAAAAATACTTCCACAGAATAACATTTTTCTTGGTTATTAAGCATATTAAACATTAACTTCTCTATCTATCCGGGGCAATAATAAAAATATTGTATTAGAACGTAGTTTGGAACATTCTCTCATAAATATGTCTCCTTTTTAAAAAAACGTAACCTTATAAGGATGAGGCCTTCGTGGCGCAGCGGCACAATGGTGTGACTGTAACGCGACGGTTGTAGGTTCGATCCCCACTCGAGGACGAGAAAAAAATATTTTTGTTTATATTTCCATTTCTTCGCTCTGGTGTCGAGGCAAAGCACGGCGTTGAGTTCTGCCCCTCCCACCAATATTTTGCTTCCACTAATATTTTGCTTTATATAACAGATTATAAAGATAATATATTAACACCGTTTACTTTTATCTCTGTTTAAAGAAACACAAAGCGGGAGAAGCGATGACATTTTGCTAATAATATTGTCATTAAAACCTTAATGTCAGCATATGAAGTATTTGCTGTAAATATATACAAAGTGCTGTTTGTCTTTTTTATCGCATGTATTTTTAAATAATTTACAATTTAAAACATTTTTTATTTTAATATAAACATTTTCCCTAAGGTCGTCATGGTGAAACAGCATAGCAAATGACTGGAAACGTGGAGGTTCTAGGTTCGATTCTCACTCAGAGAAATGACTCTACTCAACACGCAGCACCTAGAGAATGTATTAACACTAGGTGCCCAGGTTCCCTCTGCTTATCCTGCTATGTGCGATATACAGATCAAAGCTAAAAAAAATAACAAAAAATTATTATGCCTCTGGCTTACAAACCTATAGTAATTAATTTAAATATTAAAATTACCTAATCTCACATATAATTAAATAACTTTACATTTCACGTGGACTGTTTCTTATTTCAATATACGTTCCGATCGAGGGTGGTATTATGAATTAGAATTTATGGTGGCAATTCGCGGAGAGCACCTGCCACTGCCACTTGAAGAAGTGATTATACGGAACACTCGGAGATTGTACCAAATCGAATTTTTCCACTTGCGGAACACAAATTAGGTCACACGTTTCGGTATAGGTTCCCTCCCGTATATTGAAATCTTTATTGGTTTCTATATTGAGTTGTATTTTTAAGTTTCAACTGAAAAAGTACAGATTTTGTGAAACCGAGCGAAATTTTTATGGAACAATTTTTGTGGAATATTTTTTCTTATAAGTTTATACTGCGATGGAACAGTTATTACTTAAGTTTATAATACTCGTATACCGTTTTTTCACCTTTACGCTGTATTCCCCTGTATCGCTAAAAGGAGCTTAGTGTTAAGACATTCCACTCTCCATTTTCCGCTGTATTTTGGGGGCATTGGGTGAGGTGAGGGGATGAGTGGCGTAACTCATCGCCGCGCTTAACCCATTGTAAACCTGGTGTGTTTACAATAACACTCTTGAGACTCTGCGCCATGGCTACAAAAGAATTCGATTGAGAAACATTTTTAAAAGCACAAATGTTAAAATTACAAATATTTGCACCGGGTCCTGTTTAAAATAAAACGTAGCTGTGGTTACGAATAAATGAAAACGTAATACGGCCGAAACAATAAAGCTATAAACAAATTTGAATAATATAATGCGAGTCTTTTGTTATAAAGTTGTTGTTGATGAAAAGCTTATAAAAATGTATAATAAAATATTTTTCCATAAAAAAAATTAGTAAAGGATCTCGTTTTAACATTATACTTTTAACGGTGGTTTAGTAAAAAAATAATTATTTTTATAAATGTCAGCCTATTAGACAACTGTAGCGTAAATGTATATAGAGAAAAGAAACTTTCCGGAAAAATAGAAAGGAGGCATAGTGGCAGCGCATCTCACTATAAACGAGATTATTTTGGATTCCATTCTCACTCGGGGAATGAACTATTTTCATTCTCCCGCTAATAAGACATAGTACATCATTGGGTTCCGCGAAAATTGGGCGGAAATTGAGAAACGGAGTGTCATAACACTATTCCCTTTGCCTATTCTGAAATACGAGAATGTGGGGGATGCGGCGTGAAACTAATAAAAAAAAGAAAACGTCTAAGAATTTAATTGAATACCTTTCTATTAGTTAGAATTGTGCTATCTACTTCCAATCCAACTTATCTACTATGAAGCACCAATATGTCTAAGCTTTACAACCTTAGAAGCCACAGTACTAGGTTACAGACCGACAATAACTTGTCTCAGTAAATGCAAACCAGGATCTTGTCTAATTGGGTTATTAAACAGAAGCCTAGATATCTAGAGATGTTAACTAAATCTTAATAATTGTATTCTGTAATGGTTGTAGTACTAATGTACTAGATATAAATCGTAGAAACTATACGTTTTTGTGGTCGGAAGTTCTAGAATAATTATAATATGATATTAACATTACGTTCTTAGCATACTGCCTGAATTCGAAACGTTACTTGGGATGTTGAGTGGCGGAATTCAACACCGCGGTTTTCTTACCAGAGCGGGAAAATAAAGGAAATCCGTCCCAGAGCGAAAATCGAACCCAAAACCACCACGTTTTATGAAATACCTAATTAATTCCTACAATCAAAACATTTATTACCAGACTAAGTAATTTACAATGAAAGATTAATTAAATTTGAAAAGAGAAGTAGTGGATATCATCATAATTTATACAGAACAAGGGAGAGGGAAACTTTTCTCCACGGCACCAACGTCCTGCATAGATCCCTGCTGGACAAAAGCGTTCGGATGACAAACACTATTGTTGGCCAAAGTGAAATCCGCATTTGCCGTATCTGGGGCGCAGTCAGCTTAAGATTTTATTTTCCATTATAATATTTAATCCTTTATTTGTCTGTATATTTGAAGTTAAATTTAATTTTGATAGAAGACTATTATAATCTGTCAAAGGCATTTTGGCTCGCAATCAAGACTATTTGGAAGAGAGGCTAAATATAATTAAAATAAAAGGCAACCCATATTTTTTTGACTTGTACAAATACCCATTAAAACTATAGTAAAGTGGAAAATCTTGGGAACTTTTTTTACTTCTAGTTGTATCTCGCATATAGAAAGGTAGTCGAAGGTAACCTAGTGTTAAAACACTCCCGTTTCTCACTTTGCTCCCAAATTTCAATTTCATTCATTCCTCCAAGTCGAAATCGAACCCAGAACTGTCAATATATGTATGCACGTTAATATGTATTAGGTAAATATTTAGATACATCTAGATCTAGTAACATATTAGGATTCTAGACGCCATTCAATAACAACAAGAAAAAAACAGTTAAATATACAATCTAAATTATTAAAATGTACTATTATAAAAATACGAAAAGTTTTCCGTTAAGATGTTCTTTACAAAAGTCTACTACGACAGCCGCTTTTGTTGGCGACGATAAGATCCATAGTTGAAGTGTCGGGGACGTGACTACTTTTTTCATAGCAATTTTAATCCTTTTTGTACTAGAAGTGTAGATATAATTGGCTTTTCGCTTTTATGTTTATTTTAGATTTTTATTCTACTAAATTGATAGTAAGTTATTAAATCAGTTTAAATTTAGACGGAACATCTGTTTACATTGTGTGGACTTTTTTCTATTTTAATTTGATAAAGTGCAGTGTTGTGCTCCGCTACTCTCAAATCCATTGTCTATGTTGTATTAGAATAAAATTAGTTTATTTTCGTAAAAAGAAAAAAATAGTAACATAAAATAAAATCGTCGTGGCGCAGCGGCACATGAGTGTAACTGTAACAAGACGGTTGCGGGTTCGATTCCCACTCGAGGAAGTGAAAACTTTTCAATTTCTTCGCTTTGGTGTCGAGGCAAAGCGCGGCGTTGAATTCTGTCACTTGACATCTGCAGAATTCGGCAGAAAGTGGGGAACAGAGTGTCCTAACACTAGGTTCACTCTGCCTACCCTGCTTTGTGCGGGATACTGCGTGAAGCTGATTTGATAAAATAAAATATTCATACGAAGCATTTTTATATTTTGTTCTGAAACAAGTTCTATCCAATGTAGTTATTGTACTATTTTAAAACAAGTAACCCACTTTAA
Source organism: Heliconius melpomene melpomene (assembly GCA_000313835.2). Taxonomy (NCBI): domain Eukaryota; kingdom Metazoa; phylum Arthropoda; class Insecta; order Lepidoptera; family Nymphalidae; genus Heliconius; species Heliconius melpomene. The sequence goes on along the minus strand of HE672028.1, from coordinate 20,490 downwards.
AAACCACAGTATTTATAAAAACCGAAAATTAAAACAATCAATAAACCCATCAACAATTTTTTTCACTAAAACTGTTATTTTTCAATAAAAATTCCAAATTCATCTAGCAATAAACAAAATAAGCATTTTATAACCGCTATAAATCAACGTACATTGGGAGGGTATGCGTAGGATGCTTATGTGATTCCGATATAAGCTATTCAATGAGGGAAACACGCCATGGGTTTAATATTTAATGGCGGCTACAAGGTAGCTGGGCCCGGAGCGGAAAATTGCAAGGATAGCTTTATTTATTGAACTAGTAATTTCCCATGGCTCTGTGCACCTCGATTTCGTATAGTAAATTACTATTGATGTGTAAACGAACGTTGCCATTTTGACGCAGTTATAGTTACTTAAGCTTATTTTAATCCTGTCCTTAATCAATAATTATGCTTTATAGTGGTAGCCAGAAAGAAAGGTGCGCCAAAAACTACAGTCTCTATATACTTCATTCACTTTGGCAGGCATTCATACAGGAGGCCTTCCGGGAGGTCTTCATACGACTAACGTGATCTTCCTGTAACATCATAGATGCTATGTTCTAGAAGGTCAACCGAGGAGAGAGACGAAGATACTGAAGACGTTTTGGATGATGAAATAATTAATTTTAAATGGTAAGAGAAACAAGGGACTGGGGAATCAATAGGTCACTATGCCCTAACATACAAAAGTAGACATAATATAGACATGTCACACCTGGACTCCCAACAACCATTCTATTCTACTCTTTTCAGTACCGTACAGCTCATTAATCTGCACTTAACCTAATTCCGAGGCTAGTGGCTTAATAGCACACAATGTTCTTATTGAATTACTTTGTTGTCGTAAGGGGATTTAAATAGTGTAATTGTGTGTATTCCTTCTCTTCGTCGGTTTCCTTATATTAGCCTATAATCTTAAGGAAAACTGTATATTATGGTGTTCTTTGATGGTGATTGTTCCCATAGCTCCTACTTTGAATCACTTTTGCTATAAAAAAACATATTTAGGAAGCAAATTTGTGGTTAAATTATTTTTTATGTTTAGAAGTAGGTACTTGTAGTGTTTAGAAGTAGGATTATTTATAAAACATATTAATATTAATAACGCTAACAGTTAGTTTTATACATATAACATAACTTACTTTTCTATTGCCTATACCTATAACTTACTTGTCTTTTAATGGATAAAGATTTACCTGAAACAAGATTTATATAAGAATTAGTTACACATATGTAGAATGTACCTAAATTTAAATATAATATTAACTTTAAAATTAAGTTCTTTGTATCTTTATAAAATTATGAAATTGATCATTTTAACTGGCTATGGAATCTCTAGTTTTAAGAAATTTTAATAAAGCTACTTCGTGGAATATTTCAAATACCTCGCCTTGAAGTTTGAATAGATCAATTTTGTTTTAAATATGTAGGTATATCCATAAAAAATACGCCGTTGTAGCTTAGTGGGGTGTAACTCGTACATGGGAGAAACGTGCATAAATAAGCATTCTCAAAATCACGTTAAGTCTTATCCCTAAAACTACAAGAGGTACGAGTTCCAATTCCACTTAAATAAAAAAAATATAACGTTTTCTAAGTACCCAATTACTTTATACATTTTAATATACCATACATATATCAAAACCACAAAGCCTACCAAAAAGTACCTACAAAAAAACAATCTCGTCATCTCTGTCACAGCATCTTTAAGTAATAAAGACGGTAATAGCGTAATCTATTTTACGAGGGGAACATGTGTAGTTAACATGGATACCGGCGGTTAAAGTTATAACACTGTATTGTTTAGAGAGGCTCTTGGTAAGGAAGGAAATATGGGTGAAATTTAAGTATGTATTGCAATATTTGGATTTCTCTTATCTTTATTAGTCGTCTTTAAATTTAAAATGACCAAAACAACTGGTTGTAAACGCGGCGGTTGTGGGTTCGATCCCCATTCAGGTTAATGATTATCCGATTGAGATTTTTTCATAAAAATATAACTAAAGTCAGAAAAAGTATAACAGAGTGTTATATCTCTTTGCTTAAGCTACAAAAGTGATGGAAGAGTAAATTATTAATATTTTTAGGTTAGGCAGAGGGTACCTAATATTTAGACCGATCTCTGTTCCCTATGCATGCAGCGGATCTCAACACCACGCTTTGTCTTGTTACTAGGAAATTAAAACAATTAATTCTTGGGAATCGAACCCAGAACCTTCTCCACACTATGCCGCTGCATCATAACGGTCCATTTATCCTTTTAATAATAAATACTTGCTTCAAAGTGGAATCAAAGCAGTAAATCTGGCGCAGTAATTCGTTCTCATTTCAGCGGACAAAAATGAAACAATAAAACAGACCCGCCGCCTGCCACTGCGCGTGCCTTCAAAAGAATATACCTATATATTTTTTGCGAGTCTAGCCTGCAGTGAGTTTCTTTTATTTATTGTACAATATTTGATGAGAACACAGAATTATGACCGTCGGGCGGCAAAAGTATCATTAGTTAGTTATAATAAATTCGTAGTTTTAAATATTATTCTTTATAGTTTCACGTTTTAACACTACTTGGGGTAGCCAGATAAAGAAGATGAAGATGAAGAGAACTCTGTCTCTTCATAACTCTTTCGCCTTGCCCACTATCATTAACCTCTTCATACATGCCCTTCGGGGTTCCTGGTGCTTTTTATGTGACATTCCTCCATTATCATCAATACTGTGATTTCGAAGACAAATTGAGGTGTCCCCCTGCCTTTTTTCCGCCCACTCTAATTTTTAATTAGGTACTGTTTTGGATACTCTCCTCAAAACAAAAAAACCGAACAGAACCCTTATAAGGTCGCTTTATTGTCAAATAAGGAACCCTGTGGAACCTAGATCCAGGATGAGAGTATTGCCAGCTAGGCAAAGGAGACACGGCGTCTAAGTGACAGAACTGAACCTCACGTTATGTCTACCAGAGCGGATAAATGAAAATAATTTAAATATAATCATTCCCTGGAGTAGGAATCGAAACCAAAACTGTCGCGTTTACTTTCACACGCTGCGGCACTGCTCGACGAAGGCCTCTACATACATATATATTAACTCCAAGAAAATCCTAACACCATAAACCTACTGAAAACCCATATTTTTTAAATAACAATATTTTTAAATGACACAATATGAATATCTTATTTTAGACCTTTTCGAATGAAACAAAATAATTAACATTTAAAACACGCACCTAAGTAAATATAATATTTAAAACGACACCCCTCAGATAGTTGTCGTACCTACCCCCTACCCTCTAAAAAGCACAAAACACCACTTCGCCCTTTGTACTTCGCTAAGCTCGTAAAGGGAGCCCTTGACTAAGATTTGAGTCATTTCCATGCAGACGCCTTATCTCTAATAGCTGCACATAAAAGGGTGGAAGTAGGTAGAGGTAGGTATGTATGGGGGGCCTTAAAAGGTTGCGAGCTATAGTGGGCAGTGGAGGTTACGTGGTTATATTTAAATTAATGTCGTAATGTTATTATTATTTTATTAGGTTAGAAGTTTTAAATGACGCCATCGTGCCTTGATGGCACAGGCTCTAACTATAAGAGTGATAGTTTCGGATTTAATTTCTACCTCGATAAATAATTTCTTTTTATTTCGTCGCTCCCATATTTAAACAAAACGCGGCGCTGAAATCTGCCATTCCCCAGGCAATGTCTCGAAATATACTAAGTTATTTCGAACAATACTAAGTTTCATCTATCTATGTTTCATCTATCCTGTAAACGAGAGACAGAGAGAGACAGAGTACAGCTACCAAAAACAAGCCTCATAATGAGTTTTATTGACATTAAATCGTTGAGCATTTATTTTGCATTAATGCCAATTAAATAATAGGCGTATGTAAACGCGATGGTAGTGAGTTCGGGGTGTGAGGGGTCAGTTCCGTCATTCTTTCGAATTCGAACGGAAAACAGAATGTCTCCACTTTAGTTTATAACCTACGCTTCCTTATTTCGAATAAAAGTATATAATACAACAGACGAATTTCCAAAAAAATCCATTAAAACTAGCTTTCATACTTGTTGATCCTACGCAGTGGCTTAGTAACATCCACTCCAGTGTTTCAGCGATACTGTGCCTGAACGGGCACTAGAGACAGGAGTGGAGGGCTCTTTGGAGAGGCGACCTCTTGTTGAGCACTCCAAGATTTGTATTGTGTTACTAAATCCTGACTGTCCGTGTCCGTGTGATCCTTGAGAGAGGATCGAAACTATTTATATTTGTAATGGGTGACTTACTTAATAGTACGGCATTGTATTAAATTATAGTTAAAAAGTATATTATTATAATTTTAAATTTATATTATTTTCTTTTATGCATAGGCATGTATGTATGTATTATCCTTAAAATTTCTTTAAAAAAATATTTACTGCGTAAACAAAACATAGTACTAAGGAATACTTTTATTAAACCTTCAAATATATTTTGTTAAAGTCAAAAAATGCAGTTAGTCCACAAACCTTATATATACCGCAAATATGGTACGATTATCTGTATTAGCTATATATAATTCGAATATAGTGGCCGTGTGCCTAAAAATGTAATACTAATATTAATATAACTAAAATATAGTGAAACATTAATTACTTCCATCCAAATAAGACTAAATTAACCGTAAATTGGGACCTAAAATATTCCAAATATTTATATATATATATAAATATTTAATATACATATGTAACAGTGTAATAAAATTTCACAGGTAACCCATTTCCCGCTAAATTCTAGAGGCATTACGTGTTGAGTGGCGGAAGTCAACGCCGCATTTTGCCCGACACCAGAGTGAATAAATTAAAATAAAAATATTAATTTAAATAAATAGTTAATTTCTTCGAGTGGGGACTGAATCCACAACCAGGCATATACTTTTGACCCTGCGCCACCTTTGGCCTTAATATAATATTAATATTACAATATTTTTATTTATATCTGTGCTATATGTTAAAGCAGTCTATTTTGTTTGATTGAGCGCTCTAATCTCAAAAACTACGGATAGAATTGAAAAATTCTTATTGTGTTAAATAAACTACATGAAGCCTTACCATATGCAAATAGCTAAGCATATGCAAGTACGCATGTGCATATATAGGTACCTAGGTACTCTTCAATGTATCTGCAGGCTACAAAATAGAATACCCAACTAGACCGGAGTAGAAAACAATGTTTTGCAACTCCGCTCGGTCCAAGCGTTCACATACATCCCTTGGCCACCAAAAATTTCCACAGGTCTCCCTGACAGAAACTTTTAACGGAACATACCTATATATTTTTTGGTTTAAAAAACTTCGCTCCAGCATTTAGAAGCGAGAGACTGTAGAGTCTGTAAATTAATTTAATGAATATTACGCTGTATTTGTGTGTTTGTAATATTAATAACTACACAATTATTTGTTGACTAATTTGAATTACTTTAGTGTTTTAAAAACATTATTATTCTAATAAACAAAATATTTTATACATAAAACTTTTTTATTTATTTATTTTGGAGGCCATTCATAGAGTAGGGGCACTATAGTGTGAATTTAAACGAGATAGTTCGGTTGGATTCTCATTCGCAGAAATGAAATATTTAATATTTTCATTCACTCTGATAACGAAGCAAAGAACGGCGTTGAGTGTCGCTACTCAGCAACAATGCCCCCTGAATTCAGCCGATAAATGGCGAACGAAAATGTCACAATGGGAACGAAATGTCTTAACCCTAGTTTCCAAGGTTCCCACTGCCTACTCTACTACATTTGGAAACCAGCATACAACAAACTTTTCAGCTTCACAATATTAGCATAGACTATCCAGTTGGATGCATAAATCGATACGTTCATATTCTCTATATTCGCACTACATCTAAAATATCCCGTCAAAGGGAACACCGTCTAATGGCGAATGCAAATAGCCGCGGGGAGCGCGTCCTGTGGGACTCGCAGACCTGGTGGGAGCTACGTACTAACTTATGAATGATTTATGCTTTGTGATGCTTATTTGTAAAGTGGTACTAAGCGTTGGTAATTTGAAGATGATGCAAAAGAGATAGATAGATAAAAAAGATGTAGTTTCACGTTTTGTTCCGTACCTATAGCAAAGTAGGCAGAGGGAACCTAGTTTTTAGATATTCCGTTCCCCACCAACTAACTGAACGCCGCGTTATGTCTACTAGAGCGAAGCAACTATAATGCTTATAAGCATTCCCTGACGTAGGGATCCCAGAACCTTCGCGTTTATAGTCAAAGGTAAACTAGTTTGCTTAAGTTTTGATCACTTTATTTTTTTTTCTTAACAAAGAAAAAAACATAATGAAACTGATTGAAAATATTTTCAATAAGCCTTGATTGAATTGAGTCCTGATTTTTTTTTTAATTACAAATATTGCTTAATGATATTAAATAGTCCAGGTAAATTACTAATCTTTTTTTTATAAGCGCAGCGTTAAGCCCCACCACTCAGTGTCTCGCACGAATTCGAACATTAGGTTCTTAGTTCCGCGCTGCCCACCCTGCTATCTACGAGCTATAGCGTGAAGCTCAAAAAGAAGAAAAAAGTTCTTATCTTAACAAACTCGAAAAATTACATTTCCGTAAATTTAGCAAATTCAGTTATAAACTGATAACAAAAGAGACATGATTATAATTGAGTGGCAGATATTTGACACGTATTCTCTCTGGAATAGGAATTAGAAATTCCCAAAGTGAAATTAAAATGAGACGCTAACTTTTATTATATAATTTGGGAAGTCATTATTTTATATCCTGATGATGATGAAAAAACTGCGTTAGGTTGTGATAAATACTTATATAATACCTACAGATACTATGTTAAATATATACATACATATTTGTATAGCTATATGAGAAATTCATTTGCGTGGACTTTAAAGAGTCCATTTTTTCTCGTTCTAGTGGAGATTTCAGGAATTTCCCTTAGCCCTCTCCTACACTCCCTAACCTATGAAAATTCAACTTTCCAAGTCCAATACGCTTTCTGTCAGTAACGTAACAGTACAATACATGAAAGAATTATTCAAAACATTTTAAAATATTAACCAATCTGACTCACGTACCTAAAATACAACAACTTTAAATCTTCTTTCACGTCCAATTTGAAGAAAGAACTAAGTAAGAAGATTACCGTCAACTTGTCAAAGGTCCATTCTATTAATAATGAATTTCCATTGAATGTGCCAGGGCTTTGTATCGCAGAGTGCGGTCAGCGAAGTTATAATAGGATTATATTGAAACAAAGCGATCTAAGCAGATTGCTGTACAAGCGTCTATTATCAACTAGGTACTGTTAACACTGTTGGTAATTTGATAGGCTTATGCCATTTGGTCTGAATATATACTAGGTTTGTATATAGTAATTTAGATTGTATTAATTAGGTAATCTGCGAAGCTGTTATCGATTAATTGGGATACTTCTATAGCTAGTTATAGTTTTGTGGTATAATATAATGCGATAGCTGTGGGTTCGATTCCCACCTAGTGGAATGGCGATTTTCAATTAAGGTTAAACGCAGCACCGATTTCCGCCAATCAATACGAAATGTCTTGAAAATTTTACATCAGGTTTGTGCTACATACTCTGCTATTTGGGCAAAAGCGTGAAACTGCTTGTGAGTTACAAGTCGATGAAATAGTATATTTATTGATTTCCTTGCATATTATTAACTTGTTAGAAAAAAATATTTTCTACGAATAATTTAATTTTGTCATTTCTTTGCTATGGTAACGAGGCAAAGCGCGGCGTTGAGTTCCGCCATTTAACACACAATGCCTCCAGATTTCGGCGGAAAGTGCGCAGCAGAAGTATCTTTATGAGAACGGAGTGTCTTGACACTGAGTTCCCAGGTCCGCTTTGCTAATCCTGCTTAGTGCGGAAAACAGCGTGAACCTTTAGGTATATGTGACAAATTATCAGAAATCTCTAAACTCACTTATAAAACTGACATAAGCAAACAAGAACATCACAAAGCGAGCTTAGCAATTGAATTCAGACCAGCACTCACTCTTCGACTTGATTATGTAAATGTGAGTATAAGAGGGCATTTTAGTATCCAAGAGAACTAAATTTTATGGATTATATGGAAAGTGATTTTCTTGATCCGTTTCTTATTTGAATAAAGCTTATAATGCGAATATATCTTATTTAATAACACCACCAATTTTGTGGTGGGTTTATAATAATGTTTTATACGTATAGGTACTTAGGACCTAAAATGAGTTTAGGTTTTTTAAAATAAGTGAAAAACAGAAAACACCGTGACATAACACTATTATCTAGAAATGCAAGCAACACATAAAAACGCAGTTAAGTGAAATTCAAAACTTTTAAGAACATTAATTCATAATTTAATTTGTTTTTAAATAAATTAAATCACCTTTCTTTACCACAAAATATTTAAAATAAAATTTTATGTAGATAAACGTAAATCAAAACATCCCAGTATATTGTAATAGTACCTACAAAAGTAATAATATCGTAAATATCAATAATATCTAATGAAATCTATATATATAAAATCGAAAGGTCACATACTCATCACGAAATCTCAGAAACTACAAGTGCTAGGAATCTCAAATTTTGCATAGGAGTTACTTATAGGACGTAGGTGCTCGCTAAGACGAATTTGCAATATTCGACTTCTAAGGGGTTGTTTTTGGGGTTGAAAATTTGTGAACAAATGCTAGGAGTGTCAAATTTTGCATGGACGTCACTTATAGGACGTAGGTACTCATGGATACAGAAATTAATAATAACTTAGTTTCCGCAGGCGAAGCCGAGGGCGGGCCGCTAGTACAAGAATAAAATCGACATCTCTTAACGATATGTAAACGTACGTATTTTCCTTTAAAGAAGCTTCAAATTATAGTGAAGTTCGTTAACAAGTAGCATCGCCCACGAACGCCGTACGAACATATTCAGACAGGTTAATTAGAGCATTTATACTAAATGAGATGAGATAGGTACCTGTACCTGGTGAGTCTACTTCATGTTTATGTTGCATTTTGCCACATTTTGCAAAATGTTTGGTGGAATGGCAGTGTAATGAGGTTGTTATGAATTTAAGTCCTCCTGGATTTGTGGAGAAGTTTTTTTTATTAAAAAAACATATATTGTTTACTGTTGTGAAATAAGTAATAAGAAGAAACTCACAGTTAATCATTAAAAACAAATTCTGTCTCATAAAACATACAAATATGTTTTTTTCCCAGCAGATGCACTTTTCATATAATTATTACATAGACTGACAGCTATCCTGCATGTATCCTGCATCCTGCATCCTGTTTCACGCTGTACATAGAAGGGTACCTGTAGATAGAGGGAACCTGGCAATCAAGGCAAAGCATGAGCTACAAAAAATTGCATAAAATACACATGAATTATACATTAAAAATAAAATATAATGTGTTTTAAGTAGAGCATAGAAAAAAAACCCCTTATCGCAACCATTATCATTTTATTCAACAGTGTTCTTTTCTCGCTGAGTATTTTAATACATTTCCGCGTAATGGGACCCGCGCTTACTCAATTATGAACGTGCACTTACTGTATCAACGGTATTTGCCTATGATGCGCTTGTTCCTTTTGTCGTTTTAAATTTTATATGTAGCATTTAAAATTATTTTCTTTCTTATTTTCTAGATTAGTTGGCAAATGTCGGTGTTTTTAATGTTTTTTTTTATTTTAGTTCAGTCGTTTTAACAATTCACTTCGCTAATATTAATTTGTTTGGAATATTAATGTTAAAAAAGAGATCCAACAAAAATACAGTCCTCATCTTTAACCAATTATGTTTTCCTTTCTGATTTTTTTAAATTAAATTAAAATCTTCCTACATTCTACTGTAAAATGTTAATTTTAGTACCTGAACAGATTAAGTTATTATATATTAATTGTACTTAATAAATAATGACACTTTAACTTTTAAACTGTGAAAGTACACTCACAATCTAATTTAATAATTTTTAATAAACTTTTAAAGTGAACCTAAAGTCATATTATCGGTTCATCCGTTTGGGAGCTACAATGCCATAGACAGATATACATTTTTATTTGTTCAATATATACTTTCAACAGCTTTAAAATATAATATAAACAATTAATTAGAATGAAACGTTGACAGGTTATTATTATTTAGATTTTTAATAATTCTAAATAACAAATAATAAAGAAGGTATATTAAATAAACTAGAAATTTAAACCATTTTCTAACAATTCCAGTTAAAGCGAGTGTTAAGAATAATAAACAATGTATTAATTTTCCAACAGCAGAACATAAATCAAGCGCCGCTACAACGCTAAAAGTTTCTTACATAAATTATGTGAAGTCCAGTTTTTACTCTTATATTAGTAGTTTTGCTATATATAAATTATTATTTATTCAATGTTATTTTATACTTGAGGCTATTGTGGTACTGTGGTATGGAGTTTAACTTTTAAGACGATGCTTGCGGGTTCGATTCCAAATCAGGAAAATTATTATATTTGAAATTACTTTCATGTCTCAGCTCTGGTAAGACATAGAAGAAAATGTTCTCTTTGTCTGTTCTGCTATATGCTAGATACCCTATCTCGTGAACATGAAAAAGAAATAAAAAAAATGATCTTACAATACCAAATTTCTTACTCAAATTAACAGTTCTTAGTATTATTAATTCTAAAAAAAATTAACATAACAATCTCAAAAATTAGGCGAAAAAGGAAAATTCTGAAAAACTCACCCTCACATATAAAATAAGTCTAACAATACTGCCAAGGGAAAACCACCGAAAGCTAATTTTGAGCTTTCCCTAAGACCTGTTGGAACGTGACATGCATCTTGACACTCGCCGATTGTGCGCGATGAAAGATATTTGAAAGTATATTCTTTTTAAGGATATATTTAATTGATTATAAAATAAAATTCTCATTAATAATAAATAATATAACAATTTAATTAACGAAATTTAATTCTGTATAGAACAACCTGCAACCTTAAACTTAGATAGGGTAACTTAACTAGAATACTAGTAAGCGATAGCGATAAATACATATAAAAATTAATAATTTAGGTATATATAAGAAATATATATTTAGTTAGATAGAGAGTGCATTTTATCCATTAGTGTTAACGTTGTCTAATTCCTCAAGAATTCGGCAGAAAATGGGGGAACGGAGTGTCTTATCACTACGTTCCCTCTGCCTACCCTGCTGTGTGCGAGATACAGCTTGAAGCTGATTTATTTAATAAACCTAAGTAGACTAACTAATGTCAATTTAAATTAACTTTGCATAAGTAAAATCAACTTAATGCATAAACCGTGTTCACCTTCTAAGGCTTTGAAGTAAGTATCCATAAATAGCTACGAAACATAAAAATATTTAAAACAAGGATAACTATTTTAGTATTTTTTAACAATTGCAAAACGTAAAGATTTTAATGTTAAGTATATGGGAAACGTAGAGTCTTCACAGTAGGTTCTCTCTGTCTACTTCACTATGCAGAAAAAAGCTTTACGCTGTTTTTATTTAAATGAAAAAAAAAATCGAATAATGTATCTAATAGTATATGGAAAAGTATTTTAAGTTTGCAAAAATTCGTTTTCCTCGCAATGTTTGTAGTTCGCGAACTCATCGAACTTTAATGTCGTGTTGTCATTGAATTCTTCGATCTTTTACTGTAAAAGTGTCAGACTTTTCAATAGTGATCGCGAATTGCAGTGTAATTCTGTGAAAATGGAGTTTGATTATTATTGGAAGTGTGTAATACCTTTTTTTAAAGTATTTTCAGAAAATACAAATTTAAGTATTTTTATAATAAAATTAAAGGGCAACTTTTTTTTGTAGGAATATAAAGTACTATTACTTAATAGTTTTTTAGCAGCTTCAAACTTGAAACCAGCGGGAAAATATTAAAAAAAACATTTCCCCGAATGAGGATCAAACTCAAAAACAGAAGTTCTCCCTCTATGCTAAGATGAGGCGCTAGCGCCATGAAAAATATTACCTAAATTAAAATGAAAACTAAATAAATGAATATGTTCAGCACATAGTTACAAAAAAGGCTACTTACAAACTAGTGTAAATACAAAATATACTATACAAAGAGTGAAAAGCAAAACTACAAAACAATACAATATTGGCTGAAATTAAGTTACATAAAACTCTTCTATATGAAACGAAACTTTACACTGTAAAGTTATTGTTTCAATCCCGCACATTACATATAAATTGAATGGAAAAATAGTACTAAAATGAAGACTTTAGTCGACTGAAAATAAAACTTGTAATAGCAATAAATATATAAGGGTAGTTTTTACCTGCGGCTTTGCCTAGGTTTCAAATAGTCATAAGCTGACTGCAGGTACAGTAGAGTAAGTTAAAAGACAAACGAGGTAGCCTTTTCTCGATAAATAGACTATCCAACATAGAAAGATTTATTTAATTCGAAGTTCCTGAGATCAGCCTGTTCAAACAAACACACTATATTTACTTTAAGATTTTGTACAACTTTCAACACAAATAACTATTTAGCTTTTCTTCTTCTTCTCTTCTTTACATTCTAGAATATAATATATTCTAGATTATGCCCTAATTCAAAATTATATATAAATAAATCCTGCGATAAGTATTAATACTAAACAATATGGAATAATTACAATAAGTATCATCTATCACATTCGGAAATCAGACAATTCAATGAAATAAGACTAGAATTTCATAATGAAGTCCTCAAATACTAAAGTTCTTTTCCAAAAACGTTTCGTACACAATAACGTCTTTACAAATAATCAAAAGTTACTTTTATTTGTGAAACTTTTCTACGATTTATCTAATAAAAGTTTTAGAGCGATTACAAAAGCTGAGTGCCCTGGAGTATTTACATGGCGCCGTCACAAAAGAAGAACACATTTATTTGAACGTACCTACTTTCGTATGTTTTGATAGTAAATACTTACTAAATATTTTCATTTTTTTTAGGTTCACGATGCAGCCTCATACGCTGTCTCTACCACCAGGATAGGCAAAGTGAAGTTATCATTTTTCTTGTTACCAGAGACAGGAAAATATAACACAATTCTCTACCCCGAGTGGAAATCGAGCCCACAATCGTAAGGTTGTGCCACTACGCCTACACGGCTCCTATACTCGTATATCACTCAAACTTTTTGTCACCAAATATATAAACCTGCTAGGGTCAAATAATCTATTTGATTTACTGTGTAAATACAGTGGGCACTTAGTAATGTTCATCATTTGTTTTTAAAATAACAATCATCACGCTTCACGCTGTATCCCGCACACAGCAAATCTACAATTGCAGTAATAATTTTAAATTAATAATGTAATGTACTTATTAGGACAATATCAATATTCAACATTAAAACTGGTTTAAACAAAAATTTTATACCTTCTACGGACAGCGTGGGCAGGACAAGATGACTTTGAACAAGTTTGTGCTTATTGGGTTACACATTACATTTGTAAGAATAAAGTAATATTTTAAAGCACAAAATTGCTTATCTACATAGAAGAAGAAGAAGAAGAAGAAGTAAATTGAAATGGGTAGGCTTTTTTGCAGTATAGATAGTGCGTTATAGTATTAATGTTATACAGGGTGGAATTGTCAGCACCACTTTAAATGAAACCACAATTTTAACTACTCTAAGTCTAATATAATTCGGAAAAAAATAATTCCCAAAAATGAAAAAGTTATTTTTTCAAACAAAATAAATAATAAAATTATCATTTTAAAATAAAACACCACTTGTAAAGTATAACATAGGCACGCACACACTTACCTGTCAAAGCGGCAACGTCGCACACGTATGTGTGCGTCACACGAAATACAGGTATGGATAAAACTCGTGAAATGAAAAAAAAATCCAACGTCCAAACTGTTGAGGTATCTTAATTAATTTCTTTAGTTCTGGGTTTAAAATATTTTACCCTATATACAGTTTCAGTAAAAGTAGCGCTGCCTCTTCCACCCTGTATACTAAGAAACTCATGTAAAAATAATCAACGATGGAAGTGAATATAATTAAATATTCTCATTATTTTTTTATTTCTCTTTTAGTTTCACAAATATTTAAACAATTGTATCACCAGATGCAGTCAAGCACAAACTCCAATATAATAATGAACAACTAACTTATAAGCTTCAGCATTAGCTTTACACTGTATCCCGCACACAGGAAGGCAGAAGGAACTTGTGTTAAGACACTCCGTCACCCCCTTATAAGCAAAATTTTTAAATACAAAAATAAATATAGTAAACTTCGATATATTAATCCATTCCAACTAAAACTAACCACCCAAACTAAATAATACACTAAACCAGTGAAATATAACTAACTATAACACGTCCCAAATGTAAATATGCCGCACGACACTTAACATATTGGGCCGTAATCGAATCACCACTATCGTCCATTTCAAAACTAAAATCGATATGACCCGCATGCAAATAGACCGCAGGTAGCTTAATGGAATTAAAGTTCATATAACTCTATCATTGGAACACCTAATAATAATGACATATAGTTTTTAATTATATAAAGTATATTAAAATCGAATTGTTATTGGAGGGGAATTAATGAAATTATTTAATTTGTATGCATATTGAGTTTAATTATACTAGCGCAATTAGCTGGATTTGCTCGTTAATTATATGAATTAATTCATTCATTTAGTTTGTGGTGGCGAATAAAGACGAGACATTGGTGGATTCCATTCCATTCGGAGGAACATTTCTTGTATGCGGCGTTGAGTTCCACCATTCAACCCTATTAAGTACTATTTGCTGGATACAGTATGATGCTTAAAGCATAACTCGTATGTGCATACTCTGCAAGCTTAAGGAAATAGAAATATTATAAAATATAAACCCATTTTTGGATGGAAGTTACAAGTTATTTTAGTCATTCTACAAATGACTGTAGTTCTGTGCGGTATGGTTCGCGATGCACTTCCCCTTATAGCTTTTTAAAATGTAACGAGAACAGTTTACCTTATGAATCTTCCTTTTGGAATTAAATATGATATTTGCCACTTGCCACTCAACATGCCTCCAGAATTGGGCAGAAAGTGGGGAACAGAGTTTCTTAACACAAGGTTCTCTCTGCCTACCCTGCTGAGGTACAGCGGGTTGCAGCGTGAAACAGATCTGCTCAATTAACATGTTTCATATACCTATTTTCCCAACACACCGATGCTTATCAATCCCAGCACGAAATGAAACCGCTGGTCAATGGAGGTAAAGTAGATTTGCGAAGTCACGTAATTGCGGGCCGCGCTCGCTGGGCAAGCTTTTTTGACGTGTCATTTGTCAGAGAGCAAACTTTGTTGGTGTAGGTGTAGAGCATGTTATTATTATTAGTTTGCCTAGTAATTTATTATTTTTTGGGGGGAAATTGTGTTTTTAAAATGTATTATATAGATGTTTAGGGTTTACACGTTGTATCCTGCATATAGCCTAGTGTTAAAAGACTCCGCTCTCCACTTTCCGCCGAATTTTTAAGGCATTGCGTGTTGAGAGGCGGAACTCAACGCTGCGCTTTGCCTTGTTACCAGAGGGAAGAAATGAAAATATTAAATAACAATTATTTCCCTCGAATAACAAAGTGCCGTTTACACGCTTGTGCCATTACGTATAATCCTGTCTAATGAATATGGGCTCTTTTTTGCATGTAAAAACCGCACCATTGTTTTACAAACAATATTTTATAGCAACTAACATTAAAATTAAAACATGTCGTTAAAAAGTCTTCATAAAAGCTTTGGTGGCACGAAGAAAAAAATTTTGTTAAAATGTTTAAAGTGTAGTATCGATAACACTAGGGCAGTGTTTTACTTAAAAAAAATATTAATTTACAATAATATCTATAGACATATGACATAGCTACCAATAATTTCTCCAAATTACTCCATTCTCCGCATTTGAGATAATATCGTGTAATGAAAACCAGACTCTATATCCATTTATTAATCAATTAATATAGGTATGTTTTTTTTAGACAACAAAGAGATCCTTTAGAAGTTTCGATGTATTTTAAAGTTCGAAATAAAAAAGTATAGTGGTATATTCTTAACGCTATTGAAACACTAAACATATTCTATTTAATTTTCTTTACATTCTTCACACACTGATATAAAACTATGGAAGCTCGTAAACAGTATATTTAATGAGATGTTAACTTTACGATCCGATTACGCACTAAATATAATGTTTAATTTTCTTTTAAAAGTGACAGAGTAAGTGCTATTCGAACGACTACGTATAAAAAGATAGATTTTTTGTGAATTTATTATTTTTAGAATAGTATTTAAGAAGCGTGCCAATTCTAATTGAGGTACATTAGAAAATATTATTTATTTATTTCGTAAATAGGCCAGTCGTTGGGAAGGCAACTGACTGACTGTAAGCGTGACTGGTTATGGGTTCGATGCCCACTCGAAGAAATGAAATATTAATTTAAATTTATATTTTTATTTCTTCAAGACAAAGCCGACGTTTAACACGCAATACCTCTAGAATTCGGCGAAAAATTGGCAACAGAGTATCTTAACTTTTGTAATAAAAATTTAAAGTTTACCTTATAATTGTTTTATGCCAAAACCAAGATAAGATAAATTACATAAGCACTTACTTTTTAATTTACATATTAAAATCGTTCGTTCGTCGTTCATCGTTCCATATAGTACCAACATTTTATAATAATAAGAATTAATTAATCTTTTGAATAAGAATGAAAAGAAAATTGTTCACACACAATATAAGACAATAAAAAAATACAACAATTAATATAATACTAGCATTGTATGAAAACATTTATTTAATAAGTAATAACTATATATATATAAAAAAAAACATAATTCTTATACCGTCTGTTCATGTCGCAACCCAATTTCACTTCAAGTTTTATATCCAACAAAAACTCAATACATTCGATGAACCGCGTTGTCAATCAACTATAAAATTGACTTTTGAAACTACGTACAGTCACGCTCGCCTTTTGTTTTTAAGTTGTTGCTGTAAACGTTGAGAATAGGGAACTTTTATTATTATTATTATACGATATTTGATTTCGATGATTTAAGTAGATTTTAATGACGAAATTATTTTAATGCCCCCGTGACAGCAGGTGGAGGGAACCCACCGATGAAAAATTGCTGCTCATTTTCAACTCAATTTTCGAGACATTGCATATTGAGTGTTACCAGATCAATTAAATTTATATAATTGATCTGGTAACATACGTGTCGACGACTATTTTTTTTTTTTTTTTTTTTCCTGATAAAATAGAAATTTAATTTGAACCTTTACCGCTGTGCTATTGCGACTCTCGTATGATGAATTTACCTGAAAATAAAACAAAATTATATATTTGTTTTAGCCATATTATCTAACACCATGTTAGCAAGTACTAAAGTAGTTTAATAAAAAAAATGAAAACAATCCCTGCATTTTAATAAAAGGGAAAACGATTCTGTATATCTTATTGTAAGAGTTGGTTGTATTGTGAACATTTATTCTATTGAGCAAGTGTTTCCTTATCCTGCTTTCACAAAGAGGTACTATTTTGTTACCTTTAAAAAGTTATCTATGTTAAATAAAGAGAAAAATGACATAAAAGTGCAAGAGATGTCTCAATTAAAATAAAGAGAAAAGTGACCTAAAAATGCAAGAGATGTATTAGTTAAATAGATTTAAAGAAAATCTATATTTGACCACACAAAAAAATGAATGTATCAAATATAAGAAGGAACTTAGTCTCCGCGATTCCGCCAAATTTTCTAGACATCGTGAGTCGATTGGCAAAGTCGCACTTTATCTTGTTACCAGAGCGAGGAAACAAAGATAATTTACTCCCCTAACTGGTATTCGAAGCCTTCGAAGGTTTCTTATGAACCGTGACCAGAGCATAGAAATGAAATTAACTTTAAATTATTACCAGATTGGTGAGCAATCTCGTACCTACACTGATAAAAGTACTGTTAAGGGAATCAAACCCATAACCACCCCGTTTACAATCAGTTACGTACTACTGTGCTACAATGGACGTATGTCTTTATTATTTACCTATAGAGAAATTGTAATTTTAATATAGAAGGAATGTTTATTACAACAAATTCATAGGACATAGTTTGTACGCTTCAAACACTAGCGACTAACAAAATTTTCATTAAAACGGTAGAGTAGGTACCTACATACATATAGGTACACAAATTGTTGCACGATGCAACCAGTGGAAATTGTGAAGCGACATTCTTTGCGCAAAATTATTACTATTAATTTAATAGTAAATTGATTGTAATAATATATCAACATATTGTAATAAAGGAAAAACATATATTTTACTCCAATAATCATAAAAATACTTAACTTATTAGCGCTAACTAAACTAAAAATCTAAAAAGATGTTTAATAATTTTCTTTAAATGTATTAAGGAAAAAAAATGAATTAATGAACTCTTAAAACCTAACTCTATCTCATATAGCAGAATAGGCATTTAGGGGAACCTAGTGTGTTCCTTACGCAACGCACAACTTTCGAAACATTGCGTGGCGGAACTTAACTCCGCGCTTTATCACCAAATATCGCGGGAAAATCGAACCCGCAATAGTCGATTTTATAAAGTGATATAGTCATGTGACAATTATAAGCATTTCAAAGACAAACATTATCGTTTAACTGTTGAATAAAGAATGGGACGCAGGAGGCAATATTATTTGAGACGGCGCGTACAGTAAGGACGTTCCTTAAGACAGGCCTAAGACCCATATCCTGCCAATGAAAAATATTTATTTTACAATTATAACGTATTTTTAAAACATAAACTAAAAATGTTAAATTTAAGTTTGCGAAAATAAAATTGATTCTAAAAGAGTTACATAATTACATAAACATAATTATTTTCAAACCAAACAGAATCTAACCAAGATCTAAATCAGCAATACGCTAAAAATAAAACTCTATTTATACACTATCATCAAAAGGACAGACACACACTTTACAAATAGAAACACAAACAAACAAACAGGCAAATGTTATTGAACTTCACTCCTAAAATAGACAGCAATGATTCTTGGTCTTTAACATTTGACACTAGAAGTTGGAGCGACGCCAGTGCGGTATCGAGCGGTGCAGCGCTTGAACAAATCATGCGACCATTGGACTATTAAACGATAACCGCGTTCGAATACTGCAGCGATTAATATTGACAAAAATAAATGTGTAATACTTTATTTACTGACTTTAACAAAACAATGGTAAGATTTTAAAAACGATAATAATAAAACCGTTTAAAAATAGGAATAATAGGCCAGTCGTGGCGTGGATCTGATTCCCATTCGAGGAGTTAAGTACATATGAGTTTAGTATTTTCATGCATACAATGTCTCAAAAATTCGGCGAGAAGTGGGAAATGGAAGTGTCTTGATGGGAATGGTGTGTCTAAGCACTAGGCTCCCAGGTTTGCTGCTATATGTGGTTGCAAAATGAAAAGACACTAGAGTTTACGACCTTTGGCCTAGAATATTTAAGTAAGCTTGCACGTGAATGTGCTTATGAGACTTCTAAGACAAGACTTACCTAAAGCATTAGCAAACCTAAAAAAAGGTTTACAGTTTATTCCGTTTCATCACAAAGTATAAAATATTATTGCAGCTTAACGCTGTATCCCGCATACAGCAGAGTAGATGGCAGGCAGAGGAATCCTAGTGTTAAGACACTCCGTTCTCCACTTTCCGCCTAATTTTTCAGCCTCACAAAAAATTGAGCGGTAGAAAAAAAACACGACAAACGACCTAAGGACGCTCGTACGTGAAATCATTTGTGACTTTAGAGACAAGATTTAGAATGCCTCAGTAAATGTGTGTCTGTATTACACATTTTCATCTCTTGTAAAGTAAATATATTTCTAATAGAATACATTTCATAAATATTGTATTTTCTACATGGAAATGAGAAATTTGAAAACACTAACTCCATTTTTATTGTTCTCTTTCGATGTTAACAGGTACAGAATATGAAATATCTAAAACAATTTATCAGTAGAATTATAATCGTTATAATACCTGGAGCCTGGGGGCTTTCATATAAATTCCTTTCAACGCTGATTAATTCTATGCAGAATAAATGATGTAATAAATTATTTTTTGACGCCTATATGGCACCATTATTATGAAAATAGTAATGAGTAATCCCATCAAAAACATAAATGTAAAAAGAAAGCCAAGTTCTGTAATAAAACGTATGCTTTCAGCGATAAAAGAAGTGAGATGTAAATGTATGCCAAGTTCAATGGTCAGTCCTGAAATTTATTTTTAACAATATAAAATATTTTATAACAACTGAAAATGCCCATTCTTCTTACAACTTGGAGACTTCATTTATGTGTAATATCTGACTTGGCTAGTTTTCAAATTATTTACATCGATATT
>HE672027.1:0-133946 GCA_000313835.2 Heliconius melpomene melpomene | reverse complement strand
AGAGTGGTAATTTTATGAAAATTAGAAAGTACTTACATTTCCAGTAACGGTGTCGTAACAATAAAAATTCACCCAGAAGGCTTTCAAGAACTTAAGGTCTCCATTATTTGAAAAGGCACGTTGTAACTCTGCAATAATATTATATTTCAAATAATAAAATATGTTCAAATGTAGTTTTCTATAAAAATCACATATTAAATACCTACACTTTTATGACTAAGTGTGGAAAAATAACACCATAAAAACATGTAGGCATTTCACGGCTTTTAAATATTTTTGTTTTTTTTTGTTTTTACACTGTATCCCACACATAGCAGGGTAGGCAAAGGGAAGCAAGTGTTAAGGCACGCCCTTTGCCTCGGCACCAGAAAGGTTTTCAAGTCAGAATCGAACCCACAATCTGTCGTATTCATAGTCACACGCTTGTGCATCTATTCGTCCGTGTAATTCGTGTGTTTTTATTTGGTAGTCTACATACATATAAACATACATAGCTTCACGCTTTATCCCTAGCAGGGTAGTCAGAGAGAACGGAGTGCCAGATGCTACGGTCTCTACATACCCCATTTCGCCTCGTCCACTGTCATCAATCTCTTCATACATGTCCCCCGGGGGATCCTCATGCTTTTTACGTGACCTTCCTCCAGTATCTTTAACTGTGTTTTCGAAGGTCAACCGAGGTGTCCCCTTACCACTCTTACCGCTCACCTTTCCATAATAGATCTTTTTTGTCATTCTTTCTTCACTCATTCATTCGACGTGCCCAAACCAGCTGAGCAGGTTCTTCTTCATTCTCACCGTGACATCCCCGCGTACCTGCCATTCTGCGTATCTTGTCATTACGGATTCGATCAGCTAGTCTAGGTACTCAAATTGATGACGATCGTCGATAACAATCAGCACATGCATTTCATGTGAAAAATTTGTACTCCGCTATATACGAGTATGGAACAGATCGTGAGTCTAGATTTCATTTTATAAGTGCAACCACGTTCGTTTCAATTACTTATAAGTAATTAATATAGCTGTAGTCATTTGATATATGTATATATTTTTTACTTATTTGATCAGTGTTGCCCCACAATGTTTCGAATTCGGGCGGATAGTGGACAACGGAGTGTTCGACGCTAGGGCTCGTATTTATAAATCGCTCTCAACTCTGAGATCGATTTTGAGAGGGATCTTGAGGCGCCGTTTTTATTCATATATTATCATTTATAGGAAGAAATCTAGAATCTAGATTCTAGAATCTCTGTCTATTCTGCCCCATACGGAATAAAACGTAAAGTATAAAATAAACACTTATTTAGCCTCTTATTTGTAAACTGCTCTAAAGTATGAGACCAATGTTGAGATGCCGTTTTCATTCTTAATTATACAATTTATTCACGGAAACAGCATCTCAAGATCGATTTTAGAGTTGAGAGCGGTTAATAAATACGGGCCTTAGTTACCCAATTATAATATTTTTAGCATTACTCGTCTTCCGCATCTAGCAAGGAAAGCAGAAGCCTAGTGTTAAGACACTCCGCTCCCCACCTTCCCCCGAATTCTGAAGGCATAGCTTGTTGAGTGACCTAATAATTTTAGTAACAAATAAATGAAAATACTATTTATTTATAATGGAAATGGCGATGGAGTCCTATACCACATACGCATGCGCCTTCCCGGCAACAAAAGCGTCTTATTCGAGTGAGGCGAGTCTACTCGCTATCACGCTATTAGTGATTAAACATTCAACGTGTTATGTAACCTCAGAGAACAATCGCTTTCGGGAACGGAAAATTAAATTAAATATTAAGATGAACTGTGTAGTTCGTGTATTAATGATTCATGGTTTTGGTATAAGTATGTGTTGGGTATTTAGTATGTAATATGTATTTGTATAAACATTTTAATTAGTATTAGTAGATAATATTTTATAGTAATTCTTTTATGAAATATATAATTTTATAAATCTACTAGTGGACCCGAACGCGGCTACGCCCGCTTGAACTATACGAATATTTATTAAATATATTTATGAAATTATTTTCAGTTTTTAATAGAGAGATGCGTTAAACAAGCTCATTTTCATTTTGGGTGACGTTTTCTAACAACAAACTTTGCAAATCGTTGCTTAGCAACGCGACGGTTGTTATTAACATGGCGGAATAAATTGCATGTCAAATAATAAGTTTTTTAATATATGGGTATATATCGAAAATATTACAAATATGAGAAAAAAAAGTATCCTATATTCATCCCGAGACCCTCAAGTATCTCTATATGAGTATTTTATCATAATTAAATAAGCGGTTTGGCCCTGGTTGCGTAAAAGACAGACAGACAGACAGAGAGACAGACAGAGTTACTTTCAAATTTATAATATAGGTATGGATTATATGCTATGGTAAATAAATATTTATAATAATAAATAATTTGCTGCAATACCCTTATTATATCTTAAATTTCCTGGTATTTTTGGTGGAACTGCATGTCTTACCACCAGATCCTCTTGGTCTTCTCATAAATGACACATACACATACATATATTTCGTCGATTTTCATTTATTTATTTTACAGATTGCTGAGGAACGTAGTGTCTTAACACTAGGTTCCCTTTGCCTATCCTGCTATATGCATTTTCTTGTTTCAGTTTATGTTATCTAATATTTTCGTTAGAGAATACCAAGGTGAACAAAGTAATAAATATGTAAAAAAATCGAAACATGTATATTTCTTACATAATCTTTATTTTTATGATTTATTTAACAAATATAATAGTTTAACAATGCAGTTTAGTGCAATTGATAATTTCCATTTATATTTCAAGTAATAGCTCCTGGTATTCTGTATTCTTCCTCTAAGAATTTATGTCGTTCACAGTCTAGTTGACAAAAGAGATGCTTTTCTTGTAAAATATTGTAAAGCTTTGTTTCTGCTAAAGAAAATGAAGTTCGCGGTGATTTTAAATTATAATCCAGGATTCTAATTAAGCTTATCATAATAAGTCTATGATTTGTATACAATATTGTGTTGGGATTTTAATGAGGCTTTAGATAAAGTTAAGTCAAATAACATAAATAATCATTTATTTTAGGTAACTATTAAGATATATGCGCAGGGGCACAGAATGTGAGTTGACTCGACTGGTTGTGGGTTCGATCCCCATTCGAGAAATGAAATATGTATTTATATTTTTTTATATTTTCAATTCTTTGCTGTGGTGTCGAGCATCATTAAGCCTCAAAACGCAATGCCTCTATAATTCGGCAGAAGATGGGGAATCGTAATACTAGGTTTGTCTGCCTACTCTGCTGTGTGCAGGATACAGCGTTGAGCTGATTTAATTTAATCTTTTTTTCTACAGACAAGTAATTTACCTAACTTATAGATTATATTATATATTTAAAAAATAATATCTTAGTTGCTATAATGATTACTACAAATATTAATAAACATTACTTTATGTAGTCTCCAATCTAAGCTATGACTGTGAACTTTTGTAAAGTTTTTAAATATTACCAATGCTCAGGCATCACATAGCAAGGTCCGTAGAGGCAACCTGGGACCCTAGTGTTAAGAGACTCCATTTCCGTTCCCGGCTTTTCACGCTGCGATCTTTGCCTTGTTAGAAGGACGAAAAAATGAAAATATTAAATATTTCGTTTTCTTGAGTGGGAATCGAACCTACGCTTGTGTCCCTGCTCCTGCTTCACTGGGCTTACCAACCCTAACATTAACAATATTGAATTTGAAATAAAATAAATCCAAAAAACATAATTTATATAAGCTACGTGCTTACGTAGTAATAAAATCGGAAACCAAAACCTCAAAAGGGCATATATAACGAACAACTTAAACAGCTGTGCTCAACGGAATTACCAAGACGATATCGACTATTCAGAAATCCACTGAACTCCCCGTACTAACAGTGTAATTAGCGCGTTGCATATTTAATCGTCGTTGGTGAGAACAGCTCCCTGAACCTGCTGAATAAGGGAGTGTGCCAGAAATTACGCTCGCGGGGGTTTCTCGTATGTAAAGGTGCATTTATAACAGTATAAAACTGCTTCTCTCGTTTGCACTTGTGCTTTTACTTGTACTTGTACTATACAGGGTGTTAGCAGAGTTAACTATGATTAATTGAGTTTTTGTTTGTAAACCGTTGTGGGATAGGGAAGTATGTTAAGTGTAAGGTACCAATTTGTTTTTTTTTCTAGTTTGGTATTTTTTTCTTTTTAAATACTTAACTTAAAACTTTTTACTTAAGTTTTTTTCAGCTTGACGCTGTATCCCGCACTTAGGAGCGTTATTTAATATTTTCTTTCGAATTTGAATAATTTAAAAACAAGTATTTTATGGCAATCATGATATTTGACCACAAACTTACTTTTATTGTGATCTCTTGAATAGCTTAAAAAGCTGGCGAATATCCAAGGCGGGGTAACTTCGTTGTCAAAACAGGAACTGAGGTGGTCGTCGTTCCGGTGCCTATTATGGTTCACAGTGGCCGTGCTAACTATTCAGTGAAACTGGTTTGTAGGCATTTAATTTAGTATTAATATATTTTCTGTGGAGGTCCAATATTGTAAACATCCTAATTATAATAATTGCTTGCTATGTAAATTAATATTTGATTAATTATTTATCGAAATATATTGCTTCACGCTTTATCCTGCACACAGTGGGGTAAGCAGAGGGACCCTAGTGTGACTACACTCCGTTCTTTATTTTCCGCCGAATCCTGGAGGCATTGTATATTGAGTGGCGGAATTCAACGCCGCACTTTGCCTTGACACTAAAGCGTAGAAATAATAAATTAATGTAGGGATATGGACAAAGAGAGAAATGATCACTTCGTTTTATATTTGTCGTCTTAGATATTTAACAAACGATAGATATGTAACATGCTAAAAAAGTTCTCATATTTATATTCTTAACATTAAATACCTACATATGTATGCCTAAGCTTGCCAAAACAAGTTCAGGATTTACAACTTCAAGGATCTTGTTATATATAATTATATTTACTTTTTAACCGTCTTCTGTAAGAAAAGGAGGTTATCAATTCGACTGTATTTTTTTTTAAAGTTTTACATTTAAACCACATACCAATTTTAATATAACGGTATTAGTAATTTTATATTCAAATCAATTAATGCTAACTTAAATTATTATTATTTAATTTTGAGGCCAGTCGTGTTTCAGTGGCACAAAGTGTGACTCTAAACGCGACTGGTTGTGGATTCGATTCCCACTCGAGGAATTGGAATATTTATTTTTTTCATTTCTTACAAATAGGATAATAAAATTGACAATGTCATTAATTAAAAAGTATTTTTCTGAATGTTAGAAGCGCTTTCACGTAGTAAAAAATTAATTAACAAATGCTCATAGATTTTTGAAACGAGACTCTTGAAATAACGAACTGTGCTATACCTACATACATATATATATATAAATGTTTTGTATCATTTATTCCATTTGTACGGGAATTGATACTCTCAAGAGATTATTTTTTTCTTAGTGATTACATTTGAAATAACCCAGATTTCCTTGGTTTGTGGATGATTGTAACTTCCACCACTTTTTTTAGCTTCATGCTGTATCCTGCATATAGTAGGGTAGGCAGAGGGAACCTAGTGTTAGACACTCTGTACCACTTTCCACCGAATCCTAAAAGCGTTACGTGGTGAGTGGCGCAACTCAACGACGTGTTTTTCCGGCGGAGGGAGCTTAGTGTTAAAACTCAAATCTACAAACAGGCGAACAGACAAACAGCTTTTAAAATTCTATTGATTTTTTTTAAATTACTCAAAATTATATTTATGTAGGTAAATATTTAATGTACAGTCACACTATTATACAATTTTTTAATAGAGTCCACATCTTTGAAAAGATTTAAAAATATAGTTCATATCAAAGTGCCTTTATATTTTTTATAACGTCATGTCAAGAACATTATAAGCAAAATTCTTTAAGCTTTCCTAACTTAGAAAGCTATTAAGCACTATCGCAATACTATTATGTTCTGAGTATACCGAATATAGAGTTATTTACTATCTTTGAAGATTTATTTTTAGGTGTGTTATAGTAGTTACTAGGACTCCTAACAATTGATTCAAAAATGATTTTTAATGATTTTTGTTGTGGAAAATAATATATATACATATAAATTTCTCTTTCTCTTTCTGATCCCAATTTCCCCACCTATCTGTCTTCCGACTTTTCCTACGTTTCCTCTTTGCATGATAAATCCTTACGTTCCCAATCAAACCTTTTACTTTCAACACCTCATCATACTTCTGGGTACATGTCTAACTCTTTTGCAGTCGCAGGAGTTCGACTCTGGAATGAATTGCCCGAGCCTATTCGGAGAGCTCCCTCTCGTAAAATATTCAAACGCCGGGTAAAAGAATCCTTTTTTAATAAACATGTAATTATATAATTTTTCATTTAAATGTATATAATGGTTTGTTGTATATATGTAGCTATTTTTTTTTATGTAGTATATACATATATATATATATGTGTGTATTTATGTTTGTGTATATATATATACAATATTTTATTAGTTTGTATATATTATATTGTATTTATTATATATATCTGTATATATTTTCAAAATTGATATTTTATTTTTATTTTTTTTATTTTTGCACACCTACACTTTTTGTTCTCCCACATGACAGGTTGGCTGGTAGAAAATGCTTGTTAGCGTTAAGCCCGCCTATTGTACATTTTTTTTAAAATCTTTTTTGTGCAATAAAGAATATAAATAAAATAATAAATAAATAAATGATTATTTGGCTAGTCTTATATATTATTTTAACACTTTGGCTTTGTGTAGAGACATTTCCTCTCTGTGCGTTCTCTATGGCATATGTCAGGGGGCGTTCTGGGAAAAAGTTTGATCTGAATTCCATCCACTGAATATTTTAAGCGCACAGTAGAAGTAAAATATCATCCCAACATATGGATAAGTGGAATTTTACTACAGGGCGGTTTTTATAGGAACTTCCTACTCGCGCCACACAACTGTAGAATGGCCTGCAGCAGTGTTTCCGGGTCGATACGATATGGGTACCTTCAAAAACGGGTCCATCTCCACCTTATAGGTCAAAAAGGTATTTATTAACACCTCTGGAGTTATACAAGATAGTGGGCAGCGGAGATTTCGTACCATGAGGAGATCCGTAAGCACGGTTATCCTGTCATTTGTAAAAAAAATTGATAATGAAAAAATCTCCAAAAAAAAGGTCCATCTCTTTGGTCCATCTATTTTATATGACGTACTTTTTGTTTGTTTTATATTTTATCCTATTAAATGAAATTACCTAACGATAAAATCAAAATAAAATATATATTTGACCTTAGGAAATAAAAAACAAACTTACGACAGTATACTTTGTTTCTTTTTTTTCATTTAGACGATAGATACACACTATAATATAGCAGGTACTATATACTATATTAAAAATTTTACCATTTCATGTTAGTAAAAATGGTTTCAAAAAATATTGTGAAGATTAAAATGCACTCGTCCAAAACTCAAACTGATTCAGATAATAATTAAAACCTAACAACGAAATGAAAGCTAGATATTAATAACATACCGACTACCTACTACCTACACAATACTCGCATTTAATACATAAAATATTACCACAGATAAATATTGCACATTAATTAAAAAAAAAAAAACAATAAATGCATGTTTCAATAACAATAAAAACAAGCATATAATGATTTATTATTAATATCATGTCTGAATGGCAAAAGGCACAATGGACGCCACGACGTCTTTATTGGGCTCAATTTTAATTAGAGTATTAACGAAACGTTCAGACGAGTGCAAGAGGGTGCAAGAGGGTGCACGAGGGTGCAAGAGGGTGCACGAGGGCGTGCGGGGGAAAGGAAGGCAGAGGGGGTGAGGGCGCGCGGGGGCAGGTGCACCTGGGCGGCGGCCGGCGCCCGGCGACCCACGTGCCCGGGCCGGCCGTCAGTCGCTCGCGAGCTGCCGCCGCTGCGCGCTCTCGGCCGCCCGCCCTCCCCCCAAAGCGACAGGTGGCGCCGCCCGCCGCCTGCGCGCTCAGCTCGGCCCGGCGCCCAGTCCATGACTCTACGCTCGGCCGACTCTAACTTTCAGCTGTAGCTCTCGAGTTCCGTGCTGTGCGTGCTGTTACTATTTGTATTTAATGATAATTGAGAGTTCTATGAGTGTTTCGGATGGTTCGGCGGAAAATGGTATATATCTGAAGGATTCGAAAGTCTTACATCTTGTTTAAGGGTGTGAGTATTTTTTGTATTATTTTATTAATTAATATTTTTTTATCATTTTGTATAGCAGAAGTAATTTAAGTCATATATATATTAGAATCTCTACATGTATACTAGAGTTTAAACCAGCGAAAATCTCATATTTAAGCTAAAAGATTCATAACATTTTTGGAGCTTTACAAACAGTCCCCAAAATATTTTTAAAGC
Source organism: Heliconius melpomene melpomene (assembly GCA_000313835.2). NCBI lineage: Eukaryota > Metazoa > Arthropoda > Insecta > Lepidoptera > Nymphalidae > Heliconius > Heliconius melpomene. Next base: position 125,474 of record HE672027.1, on the reverse strand, counting down.
TTAATTTAGTAAAATAAGATAATCATACAATAATGATGTCCACATTAAAGCCAGTCAGAAATATAATTCTGTTGTGTGGGTAGTTGACGAAGAAATGAATATTAATGTTTTATTATACGAATTGATTCGCTATAGAAAGTAATAAAAAATAATTTTATAAATTTATATTTCATACAAATCCCTCAATGGCATTAAGTTAAATCGATTTGTTTTAAAAACCAGTACCGTTGCTGTCCATATGTAGAGTCCTGTGGTTTATAACGTACACGTTCAGCGTAGATTCCGTAAGCCAATATTTTTTTTTCAATTTCAGTTTCACTATAATAGACCAGGATACGTTTTCAATAAATATTCGCACATATTCTAACATTCCTGTACCTCCCGTTTTCTTTAAGGATAAACGAAAACAAAAATACTGGTTTCATTTGTAACAATATATTAAAAAAACCTTAAGTTCATTATCACATAGGATCAAATTGTGTTATTGTTTTTTTTATAATAAAATGATTTTGTCGTTTTAAAAATGTTTAGAAAATAAGCTTTGTGTATTCTTCTAACTGTAAAATAAGCTATGTGCCTAACTTTTTATCTAATTCTGCAATAGATATCCACAATCCAAACCTCGCCTCATATATTTAATGAAAAGTTTATTTTAGTTTATTTAAGTTTATGAAATAATAACGTCTCGCTTAATATAAAATTTAATGTGCTTATTATAACTTATATTTAAAAAAATATTATAGTATTTACATACTTAAAGTGTAATTTTATAGAATAAATAATTTCAACGAGTTTCCTTTTTTATTTTAAATATTTCATTTAACTAAATTGTGCGGCCTCTTTAAATGAACGCATCATCATCCACTTTCCAACAAAATGAACGTTGTGCTCATTTTCGCATATATTTCGAATTTCAACGCTTTTTACTTTTATAAAAATATTCAAAATAGCCTAAGGCTTGTGGTTGAAATAATTTTAGAGCTAAAGAGGTCATAATAGATTTTTTTTTCTTGGTTTAGTTCAAATATTATGCCAACAGAATACAGCCTTTTGAGAGATTTTTTTATATTTTTTTTCTATAGGATGAATAACATCAGTCAATTACGAATTCGTCTACATATGTTTTTACCTTTACCAGCTACGAGTTCCGCTACACACTCAATGCCTCAAGAATTCAGTGAGGAATGGGAAACGGAAGTGTGTAATGGAGAACAGAGTGCTTTACACTAGGTTCCCGGGTTCCCTCTGCCTAACCTACTATGCGGGGGGTAAAACGTGAACCTAAAAAATAGCTTATTCAAAAAATATTAAACTGCCTTCATTAGTTAATGCCTACAAATTAAAAATCAAATTCAATTTTAATAACTTGTACCTACGCTTACTCCATATTTATTTTTTCATGTATTTGTATAATGAATATGGGGACATTTATAAAGTAGCTTTTAAATTAGTATAATATTTAAAAAGCTATTACCGCTCCCACCGGGTCACGTATTTGTGATGTATAAAACATAATGACATTCTTCAAATGTTTATTTAGGCTTATATTTATTCTACTTCTACCCTTAAGTCCTCATATAAGCAGTTGTTGCAAATTTATTTATTGTAGAGACCTGGTTTCATATGATTAATGACTGAGACCCGTCAATATTATTTAGGGTTCCGTACTTCAAAAGGTAAAAACGGAATCCGTGTAGTAACCCTTCACATTGTTGTCCGCCCGTCTGTCTGTCAAAAGCATTTATCTCGAGATTACGTGGACTTATCAAAGCTGAAATTAATATCAAATATTTAAGTGTACCCTTGAAGCACAGAAAAAAATACTCGACCCCATGATTTCCTCAAAAAAAGTCATATTTCTACATTTACTTAAATAAATATATGGCCGTTTATATCGCAAAAAACGACGATATACTATTTTTTCAGGATGTCATGGCGCCATAGATCTAAGTGTATGGTTTGAATTTCAACTCGATATCTTCAAGCGTTCTTGAGATAAAAGCTCTTGACATACAGACAGACAGAGTGATCGTATAAAAGTTCTTTTTCCTTTAAAAGATACAGAACCCTAAAACACTCTATAATTTTCAAAAGGTAATCTGTTTTTCAAATACTTTTATCATTATTGAAATATCGATAAGGTATAAGTATTTTTCCTTCAAGTACCTTCGAGTGCTTCATTTGTATTTCATCTCTATTTCGTTTCTGAATACGAGTATGATATTCTCTGAAGTTGAAGCCAATGTGAAGGACGTAGATATTCATTATTAATAGTTAAAGCAAAGGGCTTTACAAATAATTTATAATTGGAGTCGAAAATGGAAATAGTATTACAAACTTCAAGTATTTGTTTAAATTTAAAAATATATATTGAAATATATATTTTTTAATATTGCTTCTAACGAGAATTTTATTTGGTTTTAATTTTCTGTTTTTTTATGTGCTACAATCTTTTGCGATCTCCATCGTCAAACTCTAGATGTCATTTAGCACAAAAGTAGATCCCAAGATAAATCAAACAACTATAAACACAATTTGTCTACTTTTTAACCAACTTCTGTAAGAAAAGGTTATCAATTCGACTGTACTTTTTTAGTTCAAAAATCAATTTGGCCAAAGACTGGAGCCTTTTAACTGTAAAATGAAGAGATGGATCTGGTTTTTTACAGTATATCGTATTTTGCAAATCAAGCCTTTTCATTTGATACTGCTAGGTGGATTGTGCAAAAAATGTAATTCGCCATTTTGTTGCGATGGCCGTTTAAAATTAACAACAATATTGTTTAAGTAATTTCATTGTTATCAGCACAGAAGTAATCCTAATTTCAATTCAATCGGAGACAAGGACGTGTTTCAAATACACATATATGTGTTAGAGTATGTGAAATTGCTGAAGCTGAAATTTGTACTAATACAGCAAAGTAAATAAAAGATATTAAAAAAGAAAATTAACTGGGGGGGGGGGGGTGTAATTGATATATTCTATTAACATTATATCAGATGCATAAATGCAATATATCATAATATAACTGAAAATAAATTACATTTTGAATGTATTGGGGTAAATCATATTAAATTTGCTATACTTGTTTTGAAATTTCCTTTCATTGATACAGTATGTTATTATACTTTTTTATCATCTTCACGTTGTATCTCGCACACAGCAGGTACAGAAGGAACCTAATTTTAGGACACTCCGTTCTCCTCATTTTCCGCTGAGATCTGGAGGCATTGCTTATTAAATGGTAGAACTCACCGTCGCGCTTAGCCTCGACACCAGAGCGAAGAAATGAAAATATTAAATATATAATTTCCTCGAGTGGGAATCGAACTCACAATCTGTTGCGTTTCCAATCACACTTTGTATCCATATACAACGACTGGCCTGAATAAACGTTAACTTATTATAATTGTTTTTATATAATATAGCTCGTGAAGAACATAATGAAAAGTTATATTTCACAATAGTATTCTTTTATAAAAAAGATAATTATTAAAATGGACTACGTTGGTAGATAACGAAGAATAAACTTAATCGGTGCTTTTCATACAATAGTTTTTAATTTCCGTATTAATTCAACCGTAGTAACCCAGTGTAAGGTTCACACATGTTAAACGCAAACGAGCTCATATCTCTGTGTACGAGTATATGAGGCAGACAAGTATAATGCAGGCTATAGGAAGCTCGCTGTGGTCTAGACTTTTCCAATGAATTATTTTAAACAATCTTAACATTGTGTTTGTTTTAATAGCGACTTTGAAATATAAATTAACAAAAGAATTTGCTATTTTAACTTTTTATTATTCCTAAAATATATCTTGTTTGTAAGAAGATAGTAACTTTTAAAGTACATTTGTTTGCTATGTTCACACTTTCTAAAATATATAATTTTATGCAAATAACAATAATAATAATAATGTTTTCTGAATTTTTGTTTGTCCTATTGTCTCTTTGATTCGTATTGTTTTTGCATATTGGGTGGTGGAGCTTAACGCTGCTTTGCTTCGTCACCAGAAAGGAATTAAAACATTAAATATTTTCTTTCTTAGAGTGGGAATCGATCCCATAATCTGTCGCATTCAGTCCCACACTTCTGCCCCTGCGCCATGAGTGACCTCACAAACAATACGTATTAGAGTTTGTTTTGTACGGTGCTTGTCACTGTGGGACAGACTATGTAAATGTGTTCAAACCATGTCAACCAAACCTATGACGTAGAATAAATATCATTCAACTACAAGTTATGTTTTTTGTGACCGTTTATTCTCTTCTCGTTGACCTAGAATTATGATATTTGGCAGTTAGCATCTACAGTTAGTATTAGTTTTGGAAAAAAAAATCTATACATTTGTGGAGAAATCCCAAAAATAATAGCCTTAAAAGTGGGGCAAATTTGGTATTAAAGCCGCTAGTTCAAGTGAATTATCAGATGAAATGGCTAAGCTAAGTTTGAATTTCAGAAAAAGCTCGGGACTTGCAATTTTTGTACGGAACCCACGGTTGGTAAGCCAGATTCGCGCTTGTCCGGTTTTTTTATAGATATAAATCCATAATCACGTACCTACGTATATGACATTCATATAACTAATAAATTATTTTCTAGTTCCAAGCTTCACAACTAAAATAACTCAAAAATGTAATTACAAAAATATATGAAAAATCGTTACTACAATAATTGTCATCAACATAAATAACTCCGTTTCAAAGCAATCAAATATATAACAAAATAAAAACAAATAAAAATATAAATCACATAGACCAGAGTCCATTTCAACCACTCTAGTTTTAAAAGCTTTTCAAACGAGTTCGTGTAATAAATTTAGCTTTATACACATTATTATTATTGAGGTTCACGCTGTATCCTGCACACAGCAGGGTAGACGGAGAAAACCTAGAGTTAAGACACTCGATTCTCCATTTTCTGCCGCATACTGGAGGCATTGTGTGTTGAGTGGCGGATCTCAAGCTGCGCTTTGCCTCTACACCAGAACGAAGAAATGAGAATATTAAATATTATTTATTTATTCTTCAAGTGAGGCTCGAACCCACAGTTTGTCCATATCTGACTTAAATGGCATTTATAAACTTTAGACATATAATAACATATTTCTATTATTGGACAATTGCCCATACCCACGGCCTATCTGCAAAACATGGTTTACGCGTTTATTATAGAAAATGTCTTGGCATGCCCTCATACCATATTACGTGTAAAATGTTTATACATGTGTAATCTATCTTTTTCGTGGTATTTTATTGGAATGTCTTATTATAATTTTATTTTGACTAGAACATAATTTTCCGCTCGAATTCGAGACATTACGTGCTGCGTAAAGTTCAACGCCATACCTTGTCTTATCAGAACGGTGAACGCCATAACGGTCTCATATACCTTCATAGTTCGCTAAAATAATTATAACACTAAAAACCAGAATAGTTGGGGGATTTCGTTAGTAAATGAATAGGAATTAGTCTTCAAAATGAAACACCACGGATATATAATGCTAGTATAATTTATAAGCATAAGCAACCTACATGTACACTAAAAGGTTTTAGTTATTATAGTTTCAATTCAAGGATACGACATGAAGATTATTAGATCTTTAATATTCTATACTGAGGCAGGCTTGGCGCAGAGGCACTGTAGTTGCGACGGTTGTGTGGTCGATTTCCATTTGAGAAATTAAATATTTAATATTTTCTTTTTATAGCTGTGGTGACAAGGCAAGGTTGGCGTTAAGTTCCGCTACTGAACAAGTAATGCCTTGAGCGGCGGATATTGGGAAACGGAATGTTAAAACAGCAGGTTCCCTTACTTACTCTGCTATCCGTGGGATACAGCGTGAAAGTGAAAAAAAATATTCAAAACCCGATTGATTATGTACAATCTTGTTATCCAACATAGTTGCATCAAGACACTACGTTCCTCACTTTCTGTCGAATTCTGGAGGCATTGCGTGTTGAGGGGTAGAACTCAGTGTCGGTCTTTGCCTTGACACCAAAGCGAAGAAATGGTATTGTAAACGTAAATAAATATTTCACTGCCTCGAGTGGGAATCAAAACCATCATTACAGTCACATCCTCGTGCCGCTGCACCACTACTGCCTCGGACGGACAGAAAGAGTGTTTTATATGAATCATTATAAAACTTAAATAAATCTAAAAAAAATACAAATCATTGTATACCACATTAACAATGAAACGAGTCATTCAATAAGAAGTCAGTCAACAACTAAAATATTCAGTTGAATATTTCGCTAAGCCTGTGTTTGATACAATTTCCATAATGGGTACTTGCCGTCAGTACTATACGAGTGTTGTCTAAATTAGCCGCAAACAGCAAAGTAAGTACAGTCAGTATAAAAGAATGTTGGTTTTGTATTGTTGCATCGATTGTGTTGTAACAAGGGGGTATTGTTGACAAAACAGAAAACACAATAGAGTTCCCGCATAATAATATGTTGGGAGCGAGTCCGGCTCAAGTTGTTTTACCATTTCATTCATCATGCACGCCTCAACCATTCAGCTTACGTATGCCTAGACTAGAGAAACTTTTTTAAATTCCTACATTTGTACGCTACGTACTTACTTTCCTTCAAAGTTTTCCAGTTTTTATATGTAACGGCGTACAAGCGTCGTTAAAAATTGTTGAAGTTTTGTTGAATGTGTCTACAAATAAAAAATATATCTACTGTATGCATTTGTTCAATGATTTCAGTCTTTAAAGAGTTTCATGTCCTCTTCTTCTTATATTTCTCTCCAAGTAGTGAAGGTTGGAAGTCAATTTCGCTCATTTAGTCCTGTACTTGGCTAGATGAAGTATTTCTACAGTGTTATACATTTTAGAAAACATAAAAATTTGAACGTAGCGGGATTTGAATTCACATCTATTGGAAACCGTCTACGCGCTTTGACCAACTAAGCCATACGTTCTCCATTGAGAAAATCCCACTACATTTAATTTTTCATATGTTTTCTAAAAAGCGTTTTTCTTCATTAAGTGTCGAATAACACTTTATGTGTGAATGCTAAAAATATTATACAGCTTGTTTATGTTTTTTATTTAGTAAACATATTTTTAATAGAATTTGTTATTGAAAGTATAGAAAATAACTCAATGTTATATCCTAGCTATCTAAGGCAGCAAATTGTTTTAGACCTCATGTTAACCTTAAATTATTTTTATGAAATAACCTACACTATACAAATCTGAACAATAAATAGACTCCCACGAGGCGAAGAGCAATTTGTTCTTGGGAATGCCTAATAAAAGGATATTGAGAGGCAACAATGGTGAAAAGCGCATGAAATATTCTAGTAACAATAAATAAAAATTGAAAGTAAAATTGAGGTCAGTCGTGGGGCCTAGGCACAAGCGTGTGACTGTAAACGCGACAGGTTGTGGGTTCGAAGAAATAAATATTTAATATTTTAATATCTTTGCTCTAGAGTCGAGCCAAAGCGCGGCGTTAAGTTCCGCCACTCAACACGTAATGCTTCCACATTTGGCAGAAAGTCTACGCCTTTAGGTGCCTCCTGAAGGTCCTGAAGATTGGCTGCTGGCTTCCCAAGATCTACTTTCCAATCCAATCTTTTTTATTATTACATTATTCTATTTAATATTTCTCTTATACTAATAAAATTCTTGAAAAAGTTAAATAATTATGTAAAAAAAAAAGTTTATATAGTAATCTATATATGAAACTCATAATTTATTTAACTTAATTAATTACATAGTCTGAAGTTAAATGTATATAAAAATATGTCCAAAAACACAAAGAGATGTTGACATTAATTAATGCTTGTAACATTCGTTTCAACTATAAAACGTTGGCTTATTTAATGTATAGCGACCCAGCAACCTAGATTTCCTATAGAAATAAATATATAGAATTAATTTAAAACATCGTAATGAAGTTAAAAAAAAAGTAAAATGATTAATCATCCTTAGTCGTCGTGCTAGATTATTATTTTATATAAAAAAAAACCTAAGAAATAGTTGACATTAAAACTTTATCCATTGAGAACTCTATGAATAGTAATTAATTTTATGATGAGGGATAGGACGAAAAGAAGTTCGTCGTCAGCTCTATTGATTACCATGTTGACAATTTGCAAAGTGGTAAATGTTACTTTGTAAGCATCTTTGAATTTACTTTTTTTTCTTACTAAATTCTAACGTTTTTTTTAGATATAAATCGGGAAAAAAAAATAACAAAAAGTAGATAAAAATACTGATTTATGTAACATTTAATATTTACAGTTGAGTTGCTTAATTTATACCCTGTAAGTTGAAAGCACAATAAAAGAACTATTATTTTTAAAACAGAACCACAGCATTTCATACAGAAATTCAGTATTCATTCGATAAAATCTGAAAACATAAAAGTACTATTTTCATTCATCCATCCATTTGTAAAACCTTTTTGAATCGACAATAAAATCAGGCCATAGACAGATAGTTCGAATCCACGTCACTCTAGAATAAAAACTAAAAACTCGACTCCGATAATATTTCCTGAGAAATAAATAAATATTGTATAAAAAATTCGTGAACATTTTTTTCCTAGCTTCAAATATGTAGTACTGAAAAAAGTCTTATAAAAGTTAAAATATTGTCATACATTTTATTTAGAGATAAACAGCGTCACGCGGCACACAACTAGGAACTTAGTGTTAAGACATTCCGTATTATCGAGCGGGAATCGAACCCGTAACCTGTCGCGTTTTCATTCACAGTTTGTACCACTACTGGCCGCAATAATACGTAGAGATATTTTATTTAATAGATAAAAGATACTAGTATGTCGCTCTATAAATGATGAGCGCCCGTATTTGTAAAGCTTTTATGGTAAATAATATGATGAAAAGCTTTTATTTCTGTTTCAGTTTCGTATGTAAGACTGAAAATATTTTTTTACTATGACTATTGTTTATTTATCCCCAGAGGGGAGGGCAAACGTCGCCTATAAATTGTAGTCTATGAGGTAGCAAATGCGTGACATCTATTGTTATTTCTCACCCTTGGCTGTTCATCATAATATCGCAATTTCATTGAATCTCTTTTCTTCTTCTTTGCTTTACTCTGTATCCCACATATAGCAGAGCAGATAAAGGGAACCTAGTGCTAAAACATTCCGTTTACCAGTTTACGCAGAATTTTTAAGGCTTTGTTTGTTGAGTAATATAGCGAAGGAATGAAGAAGTAAAAAATATTAATAAATAAAAATTCATTCTTCCGACTGGGCATCGAACTCACAACCATCGCGTTAGAATCACGCGACTCCCTCTTTAGTCTTCTTCTCCATTTTATTATTTCTTTTCCAAAACAATAGTTTATCATATAATCACCTCCTTTTACGAAGAACGCCATTATGCTAATACTTATTAACGACGGTCTAACGTTATTTGTCGCGTCCACAATGTCGTCTCTTTTTGAACGGTAATCACGATCATCGCTGATTTATTGTTTGAATTTTCTAAGGAGATTTCGTTAATCAACATAATTATATTATCATTTATCTCTCCCCATTCTTCTTTTGTGTAAACTGTTACAATTAAAATCAGAATTTTGGAACTGGACGCTGTATTCCGTATACAACAGGGTAGGCAGAGAGAATCTAGTGTTAAGACACTCCGTTTCCCATTTTCCTCAGAACTCAACACTGGGCTTTTTGCCTTGGTGCCCGAGCGAAGAAACAAAAATATTAAGAAATAATAATTAATTCCCTGGAGCGGGGATCGTACCCACAACAGTTGCGGTACAGTCACAACCTTGAGCTCCTGCGGCCTCAAAGTCGGAATTTCAAAGACCCATTTGAAAAAAAAACAGTCGAATTGAAATTTAGTAGCTAGCACTTACAGATAGTACTATTTCAGGAAAAAATCTAAAAATTATATATTTGTGGTTGAATCCTAAATAATAATAGACTTAAAAGGGGTGAAAAATTTGGTATTATAGCCGTCAAGTATGTTTTTAGATGAAAGGGCTTGTTGTGTATATACAAATTCATATTTTATTTATTTTTTATGACGCACTAATTGTACGAAACACTCGCGCTTTTCCAATTTTTTACAAGATTTTATTCAAATTGCCTTTCTAGTATACATATTTGCTAGTATATGTGAGATCTTACAAGCTTAATTTGAACCATTGTCCGATTGAGCTAAAATTTATATTACGACTTCAGTTCTGATGGCAATAAAATTAAATTTAATCAATATTGTTGTTAATCCAAAATGGCTGCCGCAAGAAAATGGCGGATTACAGATGGCATAACCCAACTGATTTGGGTATCAAATAAAAGGACTAGATTTGTAAAAAAAATACACTGAAAAAACTCTGGAAAATTTTGTTTTAAAACAGTTTTTTAATTAATATATTATTTATGATAATAGTTTAACACTTAGCTACTACCACAGATAACATATAAACGTGTTTAGAACAGTTGAATACCTCTTACTGTGCAGGGCACTTACTCGAAAATAATCGGCTTAAATCATAACCTTCGTCGTTTCTTGTTTTTGCTCTACCTTAATGGGTTGGAATTCACTAAAAGTCATAACATATGTTGTTGAGATATGACCCTCGTCATAAATGTCGGGTTCAGACCTCGAACTAGCACTTCATATTCCATACACAAGTCATTGCTGTCCAAGAATGGAATGGAATGTTCATTAAATATGAAAACCCAACATCTGTTAACACATATTTCATTTTTATATTCTGCTTTTGTAGTGAAACTTTAAAACGTTACTTAATATAATTCCGAGATGTCAGTATATCTCCTTCGTATTTTAAACATATGCCATGCCAACTTGCAGGTAAAGAGAGCATTAAAAAGTTTCAACTTATGCAAGTTTTCATATTTTTCGTAGTTCGGCTGTACTTTCCACCATAATACTTTTACTAGTAAACATCCGTATTTAGTAATCCTGTGATGTATTAATATGCTACAGATCGATCGATCGATCGATCGATTATTTTAACATTTATTGTTATGTAAATAAATCTTAATAAATTGCTGCGTATTCTATATATATATATATATATATATAAAAACTACGGAAAAGCCTACGGGAAATGCTACGGCGTAGCACGTACCAGCCACATACAGTGTGTAACTCGATCGACGGCACAACGGTAGTCTACTAACTGTAGGTGATCTCAGTACTTATCCATATCACCTTCATGTATATTTAGCGATTTTCAGTGGTTCACCGTTCAGCAGATATTAGGGAATTTTCGATATTATGGAAAAACTCAGATTCTTGAACAATATTGGCAAAATGCAGCACAACAATTGGGTTTGCGCTCATCAATTTGTACTTTAATGTAATTTAATAACAGACCCATCGTAAACGTTTCTTGAAAATAAGATTGACAAAATAGTAGATTTATAAAAAGTTAAATTTTAGCATAGGCATAGGCGGAAAGTGGGGAACGTAGTGACTTAACACTAGGTTCCCTCTGCCTACCCTGCTGTGAGCGGGATACAGCGTGAAGATGATTTGATTTTTGATTATAATTAGTAAAATTGAAAAAAAATTAATTAAAATATGTATAAAATAAATGTATGTTCACGTGTCTCTAAACTGACAATATTTTCATAAATATATTTAATAAATGTTCGTATAGTTCAAGCGGGTAAAGCCGCCCAAGTCAACTAGTATAGTAATAAAAACAATCCTGTAATAAATTATTATGATGACTAAAATTATCTATATATTATTCTTAATTAAATTCTTATATTATTCAGTCAGTTCTAAGATGTCTAACTTGGTATCTATATAATTAAAGAATATCACAGAGATTTGGCGATAGATAAGTATTGACCTCTTCAATATTTGTTTCTTATTTAAATAATTACAAAAATCATCAAATCAAAAAAATGTAGCTATCTAAATATCCACTTTATAATAAATACGTAAGAGAGCAAAATTATATGTACATGCTAAAAAAAAAGGAATTATAGGTCGCATTTCCTCTTAATGGAAGTTTTATTTGACTTTTTAATTTCAGTCTAAATACTACATTTATTATAAACAGAAATGAAGAAAGCAGAAAAACCATTTCGTCTTTGTAAAAGCCCGACTTCTTGTGAGGACTTGGAAATTCCAACACTATTAAGTTGCTCTAATTCCTTCTCTGGCAGTGGCTCAACCCATTTTTTGCTCAATTCATTAGTCGTATAAACAGAATTTTGTCTTTTAGAAAAACCTTACTATCCCCTAGGAAAATTTTTAACCTTATTCTATACAATTGCAAGTAGAGACTTAAGCATTTCTCTTTTAAAAATATCGTAGAATATAAAATAAAAGAAAAACAAATACTTTATACATAATGGATTGTATAGAGACTGGTAAAATTTAATAAAATGTAGTCCTACATGTCTATGTACATATGTCTATTTCTTGTATAATGTAATGAAATTAAAAATAAAAATAAAATCAACTTCACGCTGTATCCCGCACACAGCAGGGTAGGAAGAGGGAACCTAATGTTAAGACACTCCGTTCTCCACTTTCTGCCGAATTCTGAAGGCATTGTGTGTTGTAAAAAAACACAAACATATATATTACAAAGAAATGATACAGCAAGTTGATATATTTTGAGTGTAAAATAACGATAATTAAAACATGTAAAGATAAAATATACTACATTGCTTATTTCTCATGCCATGTAGAGATAAAACATATTATATTATTATTTATTTGTCTTAAATAAAAAAAAGTATATATTGTTAAAAAAATATAGTTTAGCCTCAGTTTCATATGATTTTTTTTTAACATAGTATTTATTTATTAATAGTAATTTAATTGACTTGACAGCATAATCCGTTGAAAACAACTTAATCCCCACCATCTTCTCATGTCATATAATAGTATATATATATATATATATATATATATATATTAGGTGTATGCAAGTGTGGTCGTTAATCAATTAGAGGAAACCACATTTAGCTCATATATAATTGGCCCGGCCCAATGTATTAGCTTACCATACAAAGGCTATATCTGGACTAAGTTCAACACAAACTTTACTGACTAGTAATATATTACCAAATATTACTGTTATTGAAGTTTGTGGCAAAATATCCTAAACTACACATAACTACATAGATTTTATGTAAAAATAATCTAATATATTCATTTCAATAATTCAATGGAAGTCAGAAACTTCAATTCTTTGTTAGGAGTAAAACCACTTCATTAAATTTGATTGGATTTTTCGTTTATACAATAGGCAACAACAATTATACAAAAAGACATAGTAAGTGAGGAACGGAGTATCTTGACACTAGGTTCCCTCTGCCTACCCTGCTGTGATTTATTTATATAGCACTTATATTTTCAAAAGTAGGAGGCATTTTCAAAAAGTTTTTCAAATAGATACCCCTATCCCGGTTTTACCCTAGTACAAATGGAAGACTGAAATAATCTATATATATAAAAGGACTTGTCCTCACTGACTGAGGTAAGACGCGCGCACAGCCGTAACCGCGGTGCGTAGAAACGTGAAATTTGGACAAAAGTTTACTTTCGTAATCTGGACATCCACTAAGAAGGGATTTTGAAAAATTTTCACCCTAAAGGGGTGAAATAGGGGATCAAAGTTTGTATGAAAAAAAAATTAAATCAGCACCGATATTTATAAAATTTGAAATATAGAGTTTTAAAAGTATTTAATTGAACACGTGTTTCGTCGTTTTCTAGAATTCTCCCCCTAAGGGTGCAAATAAGGGGTTGAAAGTTTGTATGGAAAAATCTTTAAAACGCCACTGATTATTATAAAATTTGAAATTGAGACTCTTAAAAATGTTTCATTGAACACGTGTTTCATAGTTTATTAGAATTCACCTATAAGGGTGCAAATAAGCAGGCGAAGCCGCGCGCGTCCGCTAGTTATGTATATTTTGGCCACAACACGAGACCATTTACCTCGAAAACCCCATTTTAAAAGTAATTATACATTTTGTTTTTGCAGTCCACAGCAAAGAGATCCAACATAAATACGAACTCATGTTAATTAAAGAAAAATTCTTAAGCTCTTTCATCGTGATGGATCCAATGTGTGTGAAAGGGCCGTAGTCAAGAGGCACATGATTTAATTAAACGTAAAGTTTATGTAGCTCAGAAGTTCATTTGAAAATAAACTAAATTCATATGCCTAATACTATGTTTTTTAACGTTATTAGTAGATAACTATATATGGTATGGTTGTAAAACCCTAATTATCCGTTAAAAATAATATTTTCAATAATTATATTTAATTATAATGCTTATCTGGACATCGAATAGAACCAAGAGAATATCATAAACTGACACTTTCGCTAAATAGAAATGAAAGCTGTTTTGAACAATATACATTTAATTAAGAAATATGTAAATAAATATAGTATATAAACAAATATAATAAAGTACATATAGTAAAAAACACCTAAGAGAATAAATTGTTAAACGGTTAGAACCGACAGCTAAAACTAAAAATGTAGAAAAATTTAGACCAGCCAATACTTTTAATGTTTTTAGAGGAAAAACTGCACGAAATACGTATGTGTATATATATGTGTTTCCACGAGGCTTTAGTCTTGATTAAATACAGCTATCGTCGACATACGTAGTATATAGTACGTGTCTACTGCCATTACGTTGATAAAAGAGACATAAGATTGTATTTGCACATTAATGCAGCAAGGAAAGTTTTTGTCTCTAGAAACGAAAAAAAAAATATAGACAAAAACTCAACACGCTATGCCTCATGACACTAGGTTCCCTCTGCCTATTCCACTTTGCGCGGGATTCAGCGTGAAGCCGAAAAGTATAGTTAAATAAAAAATATATATATTTATACATTATTGGAAAAAGATTTTCGTTTAATTCAATTATTTTGAAATAATAACATACCTTTTGCAATTTAATTGACTTAATTATTATATAACTTTTGAGAAACTTAGTTCTAATAATCAACATTTGTTATTATAGAAACTTGTAAACTTTCAAATAATAACATCAAAATGTTATCATAGGCTTCGTAATTTATGGTATGGTATGGTATGGTTCTTTGATTATAGCGTTCCGAGCGTGCCAGTTCAGCACATATCACTTCGCCAATCTCACTTTGTGTGGAGAAGAGAGAGAGGTTGTACGGTAGAAAAGAGAATGATACACAATAGGAGAATCTTCGTAATTTCAATCTTAACGCTACATAAAATCAACCTGATGATATCAGACATGGTTCGTAGCCAATCCTGTCCATAAAAGAAAACAAAAGTGTTTGGCATATCACAGGCCTTCCGATTGAAAGAAAACATTATTATCCTCGTCTTATCGCTTCGCATCATCAGTTTTGGTTAAATACTATATTATTTAATCCAGCAATAAACGCCGCACTTTTGCCTAGGCACCAGAGCGAAGAAAGGAAAATATTAATAAATAATGGGAATCGAACCCACAACCGTCGCTTTACAGTCACACGCTAGTGTTTCTCGAACATTATTGCTATAATAAATTCAAATTATATTATTATTTATTATTATTTATGGATATAACATCACAGGAGGTGCAAATGCCAACGAGTTCAAATTAACACGTGTCAATCCCATATCTATTGAAGCGAGCGCACTTTATATGATTATCGAACGTTAAAAATAAATGACGTCGGTTGCGGTGGTTTTCTAGATATAATTATATATGTTTTTTGTAATTATATAAATTAAAATATATGTCATTTGTAACCTAAGTATTAATCTTATATATGAACTACGTTAGTTTAAAGTTTCATCTAAATCAGTTAAGTCGTTTTTGCTTGAAAGTGGAACATCCATCCATCAACATCCATCTTCTTAAATTTTCACATTTCTAATATTAGTAGGACACTAGAGAATGAATTGACGTGTACAAAACGCGTTGCCATAACAATGCGTATTGGTTGATGGGTGGGTTCGGTCACCATTTGAGGGAAAGAAATATTTATGTAAAATTTATTAACTTCGGCACCCTGCTATGTGCGGGATATAGCGTATATATACAGGGTGTCCCAGGAGTCAACGATAAAACGAAACCAGGTGATAGACCAAGTCGTGACAGTTATGAGAAAAATATAAAAAAAAATCTTTGTCATGTATTTTTCATATTATATTGATTTTAAAAAATATCGGAAAAACCGACACCTGTGATGGTTTTTCAAGTCCCAGGACTACAAATATTACTTTTTTTTCATTTTTTTTTCTGTAATGTAATCATGAGTAACCCTTCTATGAATTACAGTTTAAGATTGAAACATACCTGCATCAGTTTTCAATAAAATATCGTGTTTTTGTCAAACATTAAATTCAAAATATTTACTACACTCAACTTTAACCGACTGTACTATAAAAAAAATGTACTACACTGTTTTTGCAAGTAGTTTTAAAAGTTGGCGCATTTAATCTGAATTCCGAAATGGTACGACACTTGCTGGATTACTTCTTTGTTGAAGAGAGAAAAATCGAAATACACGGTAATCGGGATGACGTTCAGCGTTTTGGTATCTTTTCCGATACATTCTAGCTGCAGCATTTGCGTTACATAACCATTCTCCATGAATGAAATGCATATTGGCAATGTGTCAAAGACCGTGTATATGGCCTGCGAGAGCCCGGACTCAAGCACTATACCTTATAAGTCCTGGGCCAGCCCCTGAGTCGGATAAGCGTTGCCTGGGTTAAGTGGCGGGAGATCACTGGTGTGGTCTGTGATCGCAGGATACTATCCAAACTCTTATCCGGCCAAGGAGATCGTGATCGATGCCTCCAGACTCGTGCATGACGGATCCAAGGTACGTAAACTTTTCCAACATTTTTTAATTTTTTTAAATCAATATAATATGAAAAATACATGACAAAGATTTTTTTTTATATTTTTCTCATAACTGTCATGACTTGGTCTATCACCTGGTTTCGTTTTATCGTTGACTCCTGGGACACCCTGTATATCGACTTTAAAATTTTACAAATAAAATGCTAGTGTGCAAATTACAAAATTAACCCACTACTAAAAAATCAACGTTATTCTAATAATTAAATTATTTAATCCCAATTCTAAATACATATGTACCTACGACTAACTAAGTGCACATAAGGAGTATAATATCTTTTAAAAACTCTATCAAACCTCTCAGAGATTCCATTTCCTGGCTTGCTTGTGCAAATATACTCCCCTACCTCGTGTTGGCATCGATTTCCTCACCCAAGCTACGAAAACAAAAAAATGTGCATGTCAAACACACGTTCGCTTTCCAAGATTTTCTACATGTTTGCTAAAGTACTATAAGTTAAGTTCTTTTATATTATAACTAGTGGACCCAAACGCGGCTACGCCCGCTTGAACTATACGAATATTATTAAATATATTTATGAAATTATTTTCAGTTTTCAATAGAATTAGTAAGAAAATATAAGCCTAGATGATTAAAATATGCTAAAAAAGTTGAGTCAAAGCAAGCTCATTTTGGGTGACGTTTTCTTAAAACAACAAACCTTGCAAGCCGTTGCTTGGCAACGGTAGCGATGGTTGTTATTAACATGGCGGAATAAATTGCATATCAAATGAATAAGTATTTTAATACATTAGTTTATATTGACAAAATTACAAATATAAGAAAAAAAAATATCCAATGTTCATCCCGGTCCCCTTATGTATCTCTATATGAGTATTTTATCACAATTAAATTAGCGGTTTGGCCCTGATTGCGTAAAAGACAGACAGACAGACAGACATAGTTACTTTCGAATTTATAATATAGGTATGGATGGATAAAGTACTAAAATGTAAATTTAATACTAAAATATTTAACATAGTAATTATATGAATACACTGAATATTTTACTAAACTATTTATTGCGAATACATGATCGTTAGAGATTAGTATCAATTATTAGTCACGACAATGGTGAGCCACAATGCCAGAGTAAATTGAAAATTTATAAGCCTCCCACGATTTCTCACGGTTGAAATCTTGTTATACGGTCTAATACTCGATTAAATTTAAAACCTAATAGAGTTATTAATAAGTAGTTTTTCTGATTTTTTGGTTTAGTACTTTGGTGGAACTGGATAGTAAAGAATATTTTAAAATGAAAACAAATGTTTTTAATGATATGCGACAGCTTAAGGTGTAACTTGGTGGATTGTAATATATAGACAAATTTTAATTTTGAACTTCAATCTCTTTTTGTTTCCTTTAACGTCTTTACATTTAAACCCGTACACGCTGATTACTCTAGACTATCCCATTCGTTTCGGTTATTAGATATCAATTATTCAAATTTATTCATTCCTTCCAAATCTCACTCACCCACATCGTACATTTCCTTCCCCTCTAATTTCAATCACAATATTCTAATAATCTTAGAAATTTTAATTAGCTTTGTATTTTTATATTAAAATACCAAAAATACAGTGATATTGTTTGGTACCATACCGAAAATTACTACTATACTATCGATATTTTAATAGATTAATAAACTTTTTGTATACGATAATATTGTATGCATAAAATTATTGAAAAGTCAAATATAATTTGGCGCATTATTACAATATGATATTTAAGAGACCGAAGCTGCCTGCGTCTATCTTTTGCACTAACCTTTGGCTGGGAAAATGACATTTACAATATAATCACAACTAAATTTTTAATCCTATCGTCTTAAACTTTAGACATAAGCCATCTATCTATAAGTTACAAGGTCTACGATTAAACTCAAAGTACTTGCACCAGTATGCCTTGGTCAAGAGCGTGAGGTGCTTGGAGAAGGGAGTTTTGGATTTTAAGGTTATTTTTGCAGGCTTTGCTCTCAAGGGTCTTGATAGCGTGAGGTTTATAATTAGTATTGTTATTTATTTTTTGCTCTTTTTTTCGTATGGAAGGGTCTCGTAGGAGTTTTGTATGGGTCTGGGATTTATCCCCATTATGGGATGCGAAATTACGCTTAGATATATATTTTTTATTTGTTAAGTTTTTATAATATGCATAATATATTTCTTTAATATCTGTTACTTGAATTATCACCATAATTGTTAAATAATCAAATTATCGGAAATTCGATTAAATGCCTTTCGTTTAATTTATCGTATAGGAGAGAATACAATAGGCTCGAGGGTCACTTTAATTTGCACAGTTCGTTAAACAATAACAATCCAGTGTGTTTTTCTTCCTTTTTACCCACATACGAGTACGTGCTTGGTGAAACTGTTGCCGAAATACTTTAAGTGTTGATTGTTTTGTTCATGTGAATTGTGCTGATTTTGAAATTTCTTTGGGTCCATTTTGTTTTAATAAATTGTATTTTAACAAATTCTCATTGAGTATAATTAAATATTGAGGTCAGTCGTGGCGTATGGACACAAAATGTGATTTTACAGTATTTTGCATGTGGGTTCCATTCTCACTCGAGGAAATTACATATTTAATGAGGTGTCGAGACAAAGCGTAGAGTTAAATAGAATGCCGCCATTCAATACGCAATGCCTCCAGAATTCGGCGAAAAAGGAGGATTGGAGTGTCGTAACACTAGGTTCTCTCTTCCTACCCTGCTGTATGCTGTGGTAACTGTAAGCCAAATAGTAACAAAATCGCTTCTAATTAAGTATTTAGAATAATAATAATAAAATATTAGCGTCATTAAAAGAAAAAAATCGAAATACACCGTTTCAGTAAATAACTTTTAGGTGTCAGATAATAACCCTGTCACAAAATGAGTGAAGGCTGCTTACAAAATTGGATAAAAGAAGCTATATTTTATCGTTATTAAATTATAAACTTATTACATTTTAATGACAAAAAAATATTAATTTATTCTATAAATCAATTTAAAATGATATATGGTGCACCTTCTACCCAGACGGTACAATTCCACCAAAAGTATAAATGTGAACTGACAGCCAAGTTCAATATTAAATGATGCGTCTTTTTTAATTTCATCGAATAAGAGATCAGTAACGTGTGTAGGTGCCAAGTGTTTATTCACTCTGGTTGAATATAAAACTCATATTACAAACAACATATGTATATAATGAGTAATAAGAAATAATAATTATAAAATATGATGAGAAATTAGTAAAAAATAATAATTTACAAAATTTACTGAATCGATATTAGAATATCTTATTAAGATTTAATTTTTTTTTTATTTCAAAAACAGTCAAAATCTTGTGGAAATAATAATTATGTAACCTAAATAAATCTCGTTAGATATCGTTATAAGTTCTCGATCTGATGGTGGTATCGAAGGAAGGCAAGAAACTCACACAATTCGGTTTTTTTAAATAAACAATTGCAATAATTCAAGCGAGCCAAGTCGAGCGGTGATTCGCTAGTATTCAATGGGACCTTTTTATTATAATCGTGTTTAATTTTCGCACCAAATAAATTTTCTTTTCCAACAAATTATATAAATTTTAACACCATCTGTTGAAATGAGGTTAAGAGAAAAGCCTAACGAGATTATTACTGTTTATTTCGTCCTCGAGAAAACAGTAAACCTATAACGGCACACTCCAGCTCAACGACATCATTTGAAGCGTAAATAACTTCCCATAAAAGCTATAATTACACTTTGGACGTTAAAATATTACAGCGTTTATCTTTCGGCATTCGAATTATTCTGTCACAATTCACAAGGGTATGTATTAAGGTGTCTTACTATGTACGGAAATAAAATTAAAGACAATTTTTGAACACTTTGCTTCTCTTTTGCGCTCTCGCGTTTTTTGCAGAGATATTTACATAATTTCATACAGGTTGCCTACTTTTGGAAAAATACGGAAATTGGCAAAATGTATGTTTTATGTTTGTAAAAATATTTTTAAAATTATAGTAACTTTAAACAAATTTTTATGTTTCTGATAGATTTGTTATTCTCTTTTTCTTTCTACAGGAACATTTAGCGCCTAATCACTTCAGTACTTACTGTACATACAAGTACAGTCCGCGATGCGTAAGTTGAGCTTTTCGTTTGTGTAAATGATTACCAAAAGCAGAGTTCTTCTGAGCTCGACTTGCATTCCCATCATTTTCACTCTCGTCTGTTATGTCTATTTTTTGTGGCCATGTTAATAATATCTTTTTTGTTATGAACGATTTGATCTGAGATGAAATATCAGTTAATGTAAAAAAACTTGTAAAACCATATTTTTAAACTTATAAAATATGCATTGACTACTTCTCATACTTACTCGGACATTGCTAATTAAAAACATGCTGTTTTACCTTGTAGTTTTTTTCCGGCGAAGCAAAAATTTCCAATATAACGCCAAACTAATTTTTAAGCTTACGCGAACTTATCGTATTAAAATTTTCTCAGTACAAAATACTATTAAAATTTCTTCAATATAAACTAAATGATTTTTTTATAAGGCAATTTTTATTCAAAATTAATAGGAGAATACGAACATTAATTATAAAATACTGTGCTTTTACCTTTTCATAATAAAAAATTGGTTTAAAATGATCAAAGTAGTAAAGAACAGCCGCAGATGTGCTTCCGCTCATCGTTCACTAGCTCGTGTTAGTGGGCAGCTTAGTGAAGCGTCTGAGTGCACATCCGTGTCACAAACTTGCAACATGGACACTGGGCACTGGGCACCCAACTTTACTCTTACAACTACATAAGACTACCTTCTTAGCATTCATTTAAATAAGAATATAAAAAGAATTTTAAAACAACTTGACTTTTAAGGTTTTCTTTTGTGTCTAAAAAGTATTTTCTTTGTTTGCAGCCAGCACCAATTTAGTCGGAAAATTCACACAAAGTGTACGAAGAATCGTTCAAGACGTTAAAGACGAGGGCACTTCCAGTAAGTTTAATCAAATAAAATTTATAAATATGAAAACTTAAAATAACAGAGCTCACTTTTATTAAAGAAAATAGGGAGAGTATTAAGACACTCTGTTTCCCATTTTCCGCTGAATTCTGGATGTACTGCGTGTTGAGTGGTGGAAGTCAATGCCATGCTGTACCTCGACACCAGAGCGAAGAAATGAAAATATTAAATATTCGATTTCCTCGAGTGGGAATCGAACCCAGAACCTATTGCGTTTTTAGGCACTGTTTGTGCCCCTGCGTCAGAACTGGTCTCAATTACGAGTACAAATAAAACAAAATATTTTAATAGTAATAAACGATAAATGTTATATCGATGAAAGAGTCTCTACATATATGTAAATAGGTAAGTATGAAGAAACTAGTTTACCGCCTAAATGATTAATCTATATTTATAAAATACACGTGTATGTTTATTTACAAGGCGGGCAAACTAAAGAGGAGGTGATTGAAACGAACGAGCGTCTCCGAGTGGTTCGTGTGCGTCTCGATGAAAACTACGATACAGCGAAGAAAGCTCTCGTCAACCTGATGACGAGATACAATGACTCCAAGGCCGAGAGAAACGTTTTTACGCGCTACGCCATGCTTAAAGCTATGATCAAGGTCAGTCAGTCGGTTTTACTTTAAATTAACATAGAGTCATCTCTATAAAACAAATCAGCTTCACGCTGTTTCCCGCACACAGTAGGGGATACAGCGTGAAGCAGGAAGGAAACAGGAAGAAGGAACCAAGTGTTAAGACACTCCGTTCTCCACTTTTCGATGAATTTTTCGGGGCATTGCATGTTGAGTGGCGAAACTCAACGCCGGGCTTTTGCCTTGGTGATTGGTGATAAAAATATTAGTACTATAGTTGAATTCGCAGAGGCATCAAATCCGGATAAGGTTTTTCATCGTTGTAAAACAAACATTTTGTAAATTTAAAATCACAAAGTCAATCTTAATTTTATATTAAAATAAAATAAAATATTTTATATGAATAAAATATATTCCGAATACTAACATAATTGGTTTTCGTTTGTAACTCTATATGTAACGTTAATTTGTTGATTGTTCCGTGTTCAATATGTTTTTATTTTTATGTTTCATCGACATTTATTTTTATTATATTATATAGTACAAGGTTGCATAAAATAACGTAGGATTTAATAAAAACGTGTTTTAAATACAAGGCACTAATGGTTATTAACCTATCACGAGAATTCAATAATGAAAACTTCCGTAAATGCGATTCATTAACTGAAATGTGATTCAACGTGAACGGGATATGTGAAAATCGTGAACAAACACACATACATTTATGTGGATCGTGCATTCTACATTCGTCAACTATTTAGTATGTGCAATCAAAACCACGTATTTGATTAACGTAACTTCTATAAATAAATATAATATGTAGTTACAATTTGATTTAGTTTATTTAGGTATTAACGGTATGAGAGTTAGGGGAGAACTCGATTGACCTTAAAAAACAGAGTATCAAAGATACTGGAGGAAGGTGACGTAAAAAGCATGAGGACCCCACGGAGGGTGATGAAGAGGTTGATGACAGTGATGAGTGAAGTATGTAAAGGCCGTAGCGTTTGGCGCTCCGTTCTCTCTGGCTACCCCGATAAGGACAAAGCGTGAAGCTGTTTGTGTGTTGTTTTTGTTGGGTATTAACTAAATGTCGTCTCGTATCTACTATTTATTTTAGTAAAACTAGAATTTAAGTACGATATTCTATAATAAGATATGAACAAGAATATAATTACAATTTAAAAATATATTTATATTTATTATAATTATTATATAGGTAATTTTATTATATAAATTTAATTTGCATTACGAATACTTAAATCCCTTTATATCCACAGAGAGCTTTTAATTGTACTTGTTAATATCTAAGACCTTCAATTAGAGAGAACGTGACTTCTGATTTGACTCGAAAGTTTGGTTCAATTTACTGTGATGAACTAATTTAAATACATAAGCCTTATTCGAGTAAGATTTGTGAAACATATACTTTCGTATTTTTTTATGTTAAAAAAAAGTAAAATACTTATTCGATGTCATAATAATTAGTAGATAATTGTTATTGGGTTTAACTTATTTTGTCGTACTTTAAAATAATATACTCATTTAAAAAATAATAAAATAATATATTCGTTAAAATAATATATGAAATGACAATAAAATTATATATTCCGCTTAACATTTTTAGTTATCATTCTAGACGAATACGATTGTATAAAAACTGAATTTGTGTATTTGGACTGTTTAACAACTATCGAGGCAACCTTTTGAAATGCTTACGAAGTATCAAGACAGACGAAATTACATTCAGTGAAGGGAACAGTGTCGATGTCATAAAATATTAATGAACCTCTGAATGTTTCTTTCTCATGCGCATCCTAAATGGGTAATAGCGCATAATTTACGAGTACGATAAGTAAAACCTGTTTCGCTGAAAACGTTCCCAAAATTAAAGCTATTATTATGTGTTTGTATATGCTTAATGGCATATTAACATATTACAGGCAATGTGAGTATTTTATCACACACGTTTACTAAGCAAAGTGAGAAACAGTAGTGATACATCACTCACTTCTTAGCAATTGGCTTGATTATTAGGTCAGACACTATATCGAGATCAATTTGATTATTACATCACTGTTATTTAACGTAAGTTTTATATTGAAAAATATGTAGAGTACATTAATTACGTGCCTAACGTAGTATTTTATTGTGTAATATATTCTAATTTCTCGTATTGTTTTTTGTCTATATAAAAGCTTATTTGTTTTAAAAAAGTTGCCAGTGCCATGTTTTGCTAAATTGCTACGCAGAAAAATCAAATGTATGTACACGTAAATTTGTTAGATCCATTTATAAATGTAAGTTTATACTTTTTTATTATTTGTTCCAAAAGGAAATAACCAACCATTTGTTTTTATATAAGTAATAAATAACAATCATGTTATACAATATTTGAAATGATATATTTTACTTATTTCTTATTATAAATAAAAAAAACCGGACAAGCGCGAATCGGGCTCGCCTACCAAGGGTTCCGTACAAAAATTAGAGGTCTCGAGCTTTTTCTGAAATTTAAGCTTAGCTTAGCCAGAGCCCTTTCATCTGATACCTCGCTCCACAAATGTATAGTTTTCAGAATTGTTCCTGAACTAGTACTATCTGTAAATGCCATATAAACGGTCGTATCTTTTTTAAGTAAATGCACAAATATATTTTTTTCAGGAAATCAAGGGATGGTTATCGTAGATCTCAGTATATGGTTTGAATTTCAACGTAATAATTAACCCTAAAAATACTTTTTGTATATTACTGACGTACTTTTTATATATTTCATGTACTGTACATGAAATCATGTATTGAGTTCTTTCAATTCTCTTTTCACAAGTAATAATTGCAGGAAAACAATGGAAGTAAGCAAACCTCCCAAGGACGATGTTAAACCAATTTCACTTGTATGTCATACAGGTCACGTTTTGCTGAGTGCTTGTGTTGGACAGTCTCGCAAAATTCCCGCTTACTACTATATTTGTGCGTCCCGAATATAAAATGAAAGCAATATATACATAAAATTGTATTGAACAGCTATTATTGAATTGAAAAGTATAAATATATTTCATATATAATATGGCAAACATTTTGTAAATAATAATATAAAAGTACGCCCCGTCGTCGTGGAGCAAAAATTCACACGACTGTAACGTGTCGGTTGTTGGTTCGATCCTCACTTGAGGGAATTTATTGAATTATAATTTATTAATATTTTTATTTCTTCGCTCTGGTATGCAGTGAATGGTCCTGCGTTGAGTTCAGATACTCACACAATGCCCCGAAAATTTAGGTGGAAATTGGGGAACGGAGTGTCTTAACAGTAGGTTCCCTCTGCCTATCCTGCTACATGCGAGATACAATGTGAAGCTAAAAGAAAGGAAATTATACATCTGAGAAATAGAATGAAAACTTAGAATGGTGTAGAAACTTAGAATGAATGATTATATTATAATTATGTAGTATAAAGTCCATCGATATAAAGCTTTCGCAACTTATTCATCTAATCGTATATAAAACAGACTATTACAATACATATTATATGTATAAAGGATTTTATAACTTGATTTTAGTGTCGACAGCACATCAAATTGATGATAGATTATCGTGATTATATTACTCTCGATAAAGTTTCTTTAGATTATTATTATTGTGAATAATTTACACAATAATTGCTAAAAGTCTTAGAATTCTACATTATATCCAGTATTTTAAAAAAGTTTGTTAAGCTGTAGAATATTTAAAAATAAAGTTTTTTCAGAACTGTCAAACAACTGACATCAATTTTGTTGGGTTTTCTGATTTAAACCAATCTACTCTAGTCAATTCAATTTAATTATTATTAGGGACAGAGAAATATTTCAATTCATTCTTCGCTAACATCGTTCGATGTCAAACTTGTTGAGCCGCAAATCCTCGCTGGAGGCCGTACCCCAACTTAAGATAGTAAGCGAATTTATTAAAATTCAAAAGACCTTTTACTAAAAGAAATATAAAAGAAAAAACTTATTAAGTATTAATTTTACAGAATCTTAAATAGATTATTCTGTTCTACATGACATATGTATTTAACATAAAAAAAATTAAGATTTACGCTCACATAGTAATATAGGGTAAGTAGAGAGAACCTGGGAACTTAGTGCTAAAACACTCCGTACCCATTGATACACTTTCGTTTTTTCACTTTCCACTGAATATCGGAGTTATTGCATGTTTGTACCCTATGATTTCCCTTTATAGCGTCGAAATACGCGATAAAAAGCTCACTTCAGACAGCAAACACAATATATAAGTATTTTTGATGGCTGAAGTGAGCTTTTCATCCTAGTAATAAATAACTGAGCAGCAGCTTATTATATAAATTGAAAACATATTTTTATCATAATAAACTAAAGCATTCTTATGTAATAAATATGTAGTGCAGTAAAAAAAGCTTTACTTATTTTTGAACCCCTGTAGGAAAACATAAATTATATGAACCTACTACCTACATATTTAATAATACACATAGACATTAAATATTTCATTTTTTTATTATCTTTAAAGAAGGATGTTTTTATAAAAGGGTTATTATAAAAACCTAATGCCTTCTAAACTGTACCTTCTAAAATCTAAGAACAATCAATTTTCAACCTTCGGTAAATTAATAATTTGTGGTACAATTACGGCGCACCGGATTTAATCAAATTTGTGCTCGTTAAAGTGCGCCATCATACTGTGATATTTACAATAGTAAACAACATTCCGCTAGTTGGTTATTGTTGTTAGTAAATATAACTATTCCTAACAAATGTTTAGTCTGTGTTAAAGTTTAGTATAACAATTTAATTTAATGGTAAAGTCACATCACTTTATAATTAAAATTTCCACTTCAATATTTACGCAAGTTCAAAATAATCAGTCAATCCTAACAAAAGTAAATAGAATTAGTCCCAGGATCGCCACCCACAAGTTTTGTGTTGTTTAAGACCCTCGCTATATTAGTTCCATTTATCACCCGTTGTCTTTAAAACGTGAAAAGAAAAGCCTAGTATAAAGACAGCAACTTTTCATGCCAGAGCGTAGAAATAAAACAATAAACAATCTAATGGAACTATATAACTTAGTGCAGATTGAACTCAAAACTATCGCAATGACAGGCCAATGCTGTCACACTGCGCCTAAATACACAATTTTTTTTATAACTCTTATTTGTTAACTAAAATTGCCCACCATACCTTTCTAAGGCAGCATAATAAAAAATATTTGTTACTAGTTGTTTAGCTGGCATATTATGGCTTTTCATAATTTATACATATTAATGGGGATTGATAAGAACCTGAACCTGAAACTATAAGACTTCAACTATAAGGCTTCAGGTTTATACTTTCCTTTGGAATTGACTTATTTAAATTTTTCTGAAATTGCTAATTAGTTTTAGGTAACGTTTTCAGGGAGAAAGCTGACAATAGAGTGTTTTAACAAAAAGGTGAAAAAAATATACTAAAACAAAATAACATTAGAGGAAATCTTTCTGTTGAAATTTTAAAAAAATCCGTGTTGAGTAGTCACAGTAGTCGCACACAGGAAAACGATTTCGTTTTAAATATAAACAACTATTAAGTTAAATTAAAATCCAAAATGAGCACACGCCATAATTTGAAGTTATCGATATTATTAATAAATATATTGTTAATAAATATTACTTGCATGTCAAAATATTAATTAAATTATATAGAACGATACAGAAATCCTCAATTTAAGTAACAAAATTATATTTAGGTACTCTACATTTATCAAATATATTTTAGCAATTTCTCGTTTAATTACTGTGTGCTTAGAAATCATTTGATGGAATTATTTTCAATTAAAACTTCGATTAGTTCTGAAACTCTTCCTTCCATTTGTTTTTACCACTATACGTTCGATGATCGAAGATTATATTTATACCTACGTTATTAAAATAATGTATTTTACTTATTTTGCAGTGGGAAAAGTAAATATTAATCTAATGTCAATTAATTTACTCAATGTTTTTATATTATCACGTAAGAAAAATAATAATAATAATAATAATAGCGATTTCGCATATCATTAGAAAAAAATCACTTGAAGACGCCATTATTACTATTACGTATATACTCGTAGTTGATACCATTTGTTTTAAAATATTACTGTACAGTTCGCAGCAAAAATTCACGCAAAATCTACGAAAAGTATAATTTTGCCCCAAAAATAAATTTATGTGTCGGCATAAAATACATACTTAATAAGTATATTACATTTTTTATAAAAAAAAACAATCTTAAGAGCTGTATTTAAGAATAACTTGATAACCTAAAAACGTCAGTTGCTCAATTATAAATATTTTTAATTAATGTAAATGTAAAATTAAATTAATATATATATAAATACATATGCAGATACCGTCTCTATATATATAAATATAATAATACAATCTATACTTAATATAATAAAGCGGAAGAGTTTGTTTGTTTGTTTGTTTGTTTGTTTGTTTGTTTGAACGCTAAGATCTCTGGATCTACTGGATCGATTTACTTTGTTTTTGTTTTGTATGAAAGCTCCATTCTTCAGAAGTGCTATAGGCTATATAATATTACATTAGACATATATACTAATAAATTAAATTACTTTCTAATTTGACATGCAATTTATTCTGCCATGTTAATAACAACCGTCGTCGCTACGCGTCCGCGTTCGTTACCGCGTCACTTTGATATTCATCCTTATGAAAATAAATATAATAGTCACTTTTAGCATTTCATCTAGATTGAAATTATATTTCTATAGAAATTATATTCTTATATTTCAAGCAGGCGTAGCCGCGTCCGAGTCCTCTAGTACAATAATAAAAATATTATTTCGGCATTCTTTAATCATTTTATTTTGACAACATTTCATTTATGTCATTTACCTATGTGCACAAACATCACACATAGCACTTTTAATTTAAAAAAAAATATATCGACACTTGATAAAAAGTGTTTTCCTATTTGTTGGTAATTGATTGCCTCCGCCCTTTGATTGTGCTTTCTAACAAAGGAAATTGTAATTATCTCCTTTAATGAGAACCTTTACAGAGCTTTAAAAAACTTTAAAGAATCATCGTTGTTTTTACTTGTTCATCTACAGTATTTTGAAATTTCCTGTTTAAATGTTATACTGAGTACATATTGGTTTATAAATATATTTACCTACTCCTGAAATGTAGCGTATTTTGACAATAATTTCCCATAAATATACAAAGAAACATTTTTTTTTTAACTTTAGGGCCTAAGCGTGTGACTGTTAACGTTAGAGGTGTTGGATTCGATCCCTACTCTAGGAAATGAAATTTTTCACTATGGTGTAGAGGCAAAGCGTGGCGTTGAGTTTCGCCATTCAACACACAATGCCTCCAGAATTCGACGGAAAATGGGAAACAGATTGTCATAACACTAAGCTCCCTCTGCCTATTCTGCTATAAAAATCGACCATTATTATATGAGTACATTTCATAAATATATTTACAACTTATTATTCCAACAATTCTTAATGTTGCGTTTTGAAAAATAAGCAAAAATTCTACAGGCAAAGAGTAATTTCCCCAAGGAATAGAAAAGTTATTCTATCCGCAGACGAGGCTGCATCATTTGCTTCTGGAAATTTATTAAATAGTTTACTTGGAAGAAATACTTTTATAAAGTATTGTTACAAGTTACAACTATTATAAAGACAGACATTTTTGCTTATTTTGAACATTGTAAAAGATATTTGTGTTAATTTTCATTATTATTCTGAATAACATAACTAGGTATATATTCTTAAAGATATATATGCGCCTTTAGAAACTATTAAAATGAATAATTTATATATAAGGTCTCGAGATTCTTTAAATAACTTCTATTTTACGAAGCTCTAACATTGGATCTACTAAAACATAAATCAACCTTTATTGACAAGACAATAGCTGTATTTTACATTAAAGAATTTTCTGGGGCCATTTTATTTTTATCGACAAGAACAGGGTCTAACATTCTGTGTTTATAGGTTATAGAATATTTTTGACATGAAGTATACACTGGTACAACTGGTTGTGGGTTCGATCCCCACTCGAGGAAATTAAATATTTATTTAAATTATTTTTTTCATTTCTTTGCTCTGGTGTCGGGACAAAGCGCGAGGTTGAGTTCCGCCACTCAACACGCCATGCCTCCAGAATTCATGAAAGTGAGTAACGGAGTGTCGTACCACTAGATTTCCTCTGCATACCCTACGGCGTACAGAATACAGCGTGAAGTTGATTTAATTAAATTTAATAGAATATGTAGATGTAGAATACGTAACAAGAAATTTAATATACATTTCATGTAAAACAAGAACTGCTTTGTAAATAAACGTTGGCAACGGTGCCCCTCTATGAATGAGTCTGTTTTCATTTAATTGAGGCCAGTCTTCTTCTGAGTTATTGAAGCTGAATATTTATAAGCTAAATGAACGTACAGTCTGTGTTTTGAAACCGTGTTAAATTATTATTTTTTTAATAATTCTATGTATACAAAGACAATATTATGAATAAAATTGTAATCTAAATTGGAATAAAATCTATTATTAAAATTGGATTTGGTTGAAAGAAAATTTTGGTCCCTAGAAGCATAGAAAAAATACAACTTATAAGTCAACGTAATCAAAAGATACGAGCATTTATTCGTTTTCGCTGCATTTTGTATAAAATTCGCCGCGTAATCAAAACCTATCGGGTACTTCCCGTGGGCATAAAGTTATGAAATTTGGCATGAATTTATAATTTGCTGTACAAATAAAGAAAAAGGTAAAAAAAATGTTATTTCATGGAAACAACAACTTATACTTGTAGTTCATTTCATACAAAATGAGTGCATACGCCCGCAAAGTTATTTTTTTAACTTTTATAAGTTGTAGTTTTCGTTAGCCTACAATTATGAAATTTACCAACCCATTGGTAAGCTTCACGATGTATTCCGCTTTTAGGCAGAGAAAGCCTTGTGTCAAGAGTCCTCTCTCTCCACTTTTCGTGGAATTGTCGAGACATTACGCGTTGAATGGTGAGTGCGAGTGGAACTCAACGCCGCGTTTTACTTCGAGAGTAATGAAAAACGAAAATTTTAATAATTTTCTCGAGTGGGAATTAAATCCAGGACCCGTCGCGCTTACAGTCACTATTTGTGCCCCTACGCCACTCGTCTCAAAAAATATTTAAATCACTTAATAAATAACTTCACAGCATCGTAGACAATATAAAATTGTTTCGCTAAAAATCTAATATAGTGACAACTTTATATTATACAAATAGTTGGCAACTGTAAGATCATAACATAACTGTATATAGCACAAAGAAAAGAGAATATTTAAAAGTTTTTAAAGTGTAGATTATCCAACGCTAACTGTTGTAGTTACAAAAGCAAGATAGTATTTATCGGCCACAGCTGGAAAGGTTCCAGTGCAAACTTATCCACTTTAAGCCCTGATTGCACTTCAGTAATAGTCGTTCTTTTGCAGTTTCCCCCCAACCCGTAACAGATTCCGATCTTACAATTGGAAACTATTGAACTTAAAGTTTGTTTTTAGGATGTGACAAATCTATATGTTGTCATTGTTATTATATGGTGCTGGTTCTTGAAGATTTATAATTTTGGACTAAATCTTAAAAATGTTAAATGACATTAAATTTATTACAATTATATTATAAACAATTATACACCTTATTTGTTAAGATCTCATTCGCACTATGCGGTTACGACAATATAATCACCACCTAAGTTAATATAAAAAAAATACAATGTATATAAATAAATTATGAATAAAAAATTACACATTATTTTTTTTAAAAGCGTCAATTTTGTTATATTGTAACCACAAGTAAGGCCATCGCGGCGAAGTGAAGCGTCTGACTGTAAACGGTTGTGTCCAATTTCCGCTTCCTCTAGGAAATACTTATAATTAAATAATAGTATTTCCCAGAAGATGCGTGGCCGTCATGGCGCAGAGCATGACTGCAACAAGAATATGACTGCAACGCGACAGTTGTGAGTTTGACCCCATTCGAGAGAAACGAATTATTATTTATTAATATTTTAATCTCTCTACTCTGGCACAAAGAGAAAAGTCCAATGTTCCGCCACTCAACATGCAATGCCTCGAAAAAATCGGCTTAAAGTGGGGAGCAGAGTGTCCTAACGCTAGATTCTCTTTGCCTACTCCGCTGTGTATAGGATACAGAGTGGTAAAAGGAAAGCGCTTCATTGAGGTAGACTATTTATTAGGACAGAATTAGGGAAGTGCGGAAGGAATGTCTTGTATCTTCACGCTTAAAAATAAAGGATAACATTATAATATGTTTATACGTAATATTATTCTTTTCAGGATGTAATCCGTCTTGAAACGCAATATTGGTCTCTTGTAGAAATTCCAAAACAGGAGAAAGCTGAGACTGTACCTGCTTTTGTATTGAGAGCTTGTGCCATCATGGAAAAAACTCAGAAATCTGGAGAAGGTGTAAAAACATCATCTAAACTTGCTGAAGAAGCTGCTGACCGCAGGGAGCGGATAGAACGACTAAATGGTAATTTTTTTAAATGTATTCTTAATTGTTTGTCTCATACAAGAGTGTTTGTAAAATATCTAGCAGGACTTTTGTATAATGTAATATTTTAAAACTACTAGCTTATAAATCTTGGAAATAATATGGAACCGAAAATCGTTTTTAAATAAGCTATATTTTTTTTCAAGGGCTGTAGCGAAAAAAAATATTAGTGATTCATGAATTCTATTTTTTCCAAAAAATCACATGTCCTTAATTACCAGCCGAACCACTGAAAATCGTCTAACATACATGGGGGTAAAATGGATAGCTACTGAGGTCCTCTACCCATAAACAACCGTTGATCTGTCGCGTTACATTCTGTATATCAAATATACAACTCCTTTAAAAATCTGTAGGCGGAGCATTTAAATTCCACGTCAATCATAATGTATTGCGGGAATTCATTTAAACATCATCTAAATATATCACTGACTCGCAGCAATACTCTTAGATGGTTATTGACATAGAAATTCCCAGCCTGTTTGAGATTTGCTCATGTTGTGTTGATTCTAATAACCCTTTCATATTGGATTTATTAGTCCCAAATAGAATTTGATAGGTACTAAAATTTAATTCTTAAAAATATAGGGAAAATTAATGGTTAATATTAAGTTTTTATGATGATTATATTATCTTAATTCAACATCGCCGTCGTAGCTCAGTAGAACAGCTGATTGACTGTAAACGCGATGGCGGTCCCGACGATTCAATCTCAACTATGGGCCATGCGACGACAAAGTGCGACGTTCAAATCGTCCCAAATTGTCGGTGGACGGAGTGTCTTGACACTACGTTGTCTTTATCTACCCTACTATATGCGAAATAAAAAAAAACATTAGCAAAATTATAAGCACACTGAAAATGATTTATAATATGCATCTCATTAATTTTTGTCAGTGTCTTGTTATGCCTCTCCATTACGTGTGTATCTTGAGTGGTATGGCTTCAAGGAACACGAAACGATCAAATGCACACTAATGGGTTTTGAACTTTAAAATATTTTCATACAACGAGATTGAAATAAATTAATCATTTAAAGATTATACTCACAGTATAATATATTATAACATAAGTATCTTTGAATAATGTTTATGTGTATATTTATATTTTAAGTTTCCGCAATTCTCTCCTTATGGTGCAAGTTAATCAGTTATATTATTTATTTGTGTTAAAGAAATTACAACAAAGATAAAACTTAAAAAAAAATCTAATTAGGTATTATAAACATATCTCGTCTACAAAATTCTTTGATAATAATATTAGTTCTTGTAAATTTAGGGAATGTCAAGTATATTTTAATAATCAGTGCTGATATTTGTTTATTGTCTCTAAGCGATTTAAAAACTACTTATTATTATTTTTTCTATGTTATTATATTGGTATGTTCTGGTGTCATGGTTAACTTTTTCAGACATGACAACATCTCAGATAGAAACAGAAAATACGCAAATGACTAATGATTTATATCGTCTGCTGAAAAAATATACAGGCTTAAGAAATCTTATCAGAGAGCTAAAGGTAAGATTCATTATTATTATAGTAAATAACCGAAATTTATTTAATATTTTACGACAATTATTGAATTCATATTATTATGTCAATATAACTATGAAGAGGCCGGTCGTGACGCATGGGCACGTGTGACTGTAAACGCGAGAAGTTGTGGATTCGATCCCCATTCGAAAAAATTAAAATGTTATATTTTTATTTTTTCACTCTGATGGCAATGCAAAGCGCGGTGTTAATTTCCGCTATTTCAGTTCCGAAAGCCTGCTAGGTCTGTTCCGAACTTACAATGACTCCAGAATTCGACGGAAAATAGGGAATGGAGTGCCTTAACTCTAGGTTCACTCTACACTGCTGTGTGTGGGATAAAGCGTGAAGCTAAATAATATAAATATAAGTATGTTTTTGTACCTAATTATAGATTTTCTTAAATACAAATATATATTAATAATTATTTAAATTTATTTCGTAAAATCTATTAAATATATTGTCAAAGAATGCATGAACTCATACTTTTTGTATGCTAATGTAGCTGTCGTGACTAACTAGCATTTGCATAATGTCTTGAAGGTTCAGATCAAGTCTATAATGGACACGATTGTAAGAGCCAATATATTAGTGTCCACAAATGTGTATGCATTTATGTATATGTTTAATAAGATATATAACTTTGATTTCAAAAATATGTAAGCAAACATGTGTTGAGTGGCAGAACTTAACGCCGTGCTTTGCCCCGACACCAGAGCCAGGAATGAAAATATTAAATATTTAATTTTCTCGAGTGGGAGTCGAATCCCTCCTTCATATTATATTTTATCGAGCTTCCACATATATTACTAAGTACCTAATTATATATAAGTAAATGCATAAACAACAAAAATATTCCCAATACATGTAATTATAATAATCCATATGTAACCATACATATATGACAAAAAAATAAAAATCATTTAAATAAATAATTTATAGTAAAATAATAAGTTTTTTTTTATTTTAGTCAGACTACGTAAGCTCTAAGATATACCCAATGTTTCCAAGATACACGATGCTGAAGGACATGATAAAGGACATCATGCACGACCCCGACTACATGGAGGTGTGCCACGAGGTCGACCCGTAGCGCGGGGTGCGCAAATAAATGAGGGCCTCCTTCACCGACCGCACCAGGTCGAGACGTCGCTAGCCAAGACAACATATGGGATGTTTGGAGATGTGAATTGGTAGAGCATTGATTGTAGCTTATTAGCCACTTCAGCTTCAGGAAGAATCCTTGTCAAGTATCTTCAATTGTTTCTTTTGTTTTATATAAACAAATTGTTGAAAAAAAGTGCATGTGTCGTACGTGTTTACGTTACTGAAACTGATATCTAAAAAAAACATACAGAGATAACCAAGTTTCAAAGAATCTAATGTTTACAAAGATTATAAAAATTGTGTCACCTTATCAGTCATATTTTTTCTGGAAAATCACCATAAAATTTATAACAGTGAAAAGCATAATATTCTGATCTACCTAGAGTCATATATTTTGAAGAATGTAACCTTGTGATTTTATAACATTATAATTCATTAATAATCTAAGATGTACGACCATATTCCTCAAGCTGAAGATTTAAAACAACGTGACATATGAAAAAGTGAATCGGGAAGATTGTTTTGCTAGCGTCGTGTAGTGACGAGTACTCGTTTATTTTGCGCTAATTTGTGTATTGGACGTTATGTAGTACTTAAGTTGTGATTATGTGTTACTATAAGATCTCTAGGTCTAGAATATAAGTACTCGTCCTGAATTTTCCTTTCTGTTCTATGCAATTACCAACTTCCCGAATCCATCATTTAGGAATACGTCAAAACATATCCTGACTGG
Organism: Heliconius melpomene melpomene; assembly: GCA_000313835.2. NCBI lineage: Eukaryota > Metazoa > Arthropoda > Insecta > Lepidoptera > Nymphalidae > Heliconius > Heliconius melpomene. Next base: position 89,066 of record HE672027.1, on the reverse strand, counting down.
AGCAAATATATTGAATATAATAAGTACATATGAAAAGTGAAATATTGAATATATTTTTTCGATTTTCTTAATTATTATATTATAGTTATAAATAATAGTCCATTATAATAATACCATCCAAATAACGCATATACGTATGTATGTCTTGTTATTAGTGTAGAATGTGCTTCATAGGTACATGTAGTGACTGCTTTACATGTGCGGTGTAGTCCCATACAAAATGCTATCTATCTATGTCCTTAAATATTTGTAGAATTTACAAAAGTTTAAATAAGCATGTTTTTTTTATAAGAAACTGACATTTTTTAAGCTTAAAAAAATTAAATATTGTTATTATTATATTTTACCTTGAGATTCTACAATTGTATCTATAGACAAGTTTATTTAAAATTTTAGAATATCTATATATTTATATATAAATTTTTAGGTGTGTAAGTACAAAATTAATATTATAACCCAAATATTTATAATGAAAACAGGTACAAGAGCCATCATTAAAATTTAAAATTGTAACTTAAAAGGTTGAATTTTTTAATAACTTAAAAGTTAAATTTGATGAATTTTCATGTCAAATAAATACATATCCAATATAGTAAAGTACTTTAGGGCGTTTCTATAAAGCAGACTTAAGTATGTTATCTTCGATACATTTCATCATGTACCTAATGTTTTTTCTTTTTTTTATTTGTATGAAATAAGAATATATTAATTTACTTAAAAAAACTTCAGCGGATGTTGCTACTGCTATATGTCATAGCTGAAAAAGTATTAGAAAAGTGAAAAATTGCAAATGTTTTTATTTCTTTTTTGAACTACTAAGCGTACTTTTAAGTTTTTTTCAAAATGTGAAGAGAATCTTTGTTTATGCGACAATCTTTGTTTATATTATTTTAAATATGTATGTAATCGAAAACTAACCTTATTAGTACTACAAACCGACAGACAGACCAGACCGACAGACCTTCGATACATTCGATATGTACAATAAAAATAAACGCTTCATTTAAAGCTTTTATGTACATATATCATTTCACTAAAATTATTTATTATTTTAGTTTCACTTCTTTAATAATACAGGGTGGAATTGTCAGCGCCACTTTAAATGAAACCACAGTTTTAACTACTCTATAAAAGCCTAATATAATTCGGAAAAAAAATAATTCTCAAATTAAAAAGTTTTTTTTTCAAACAAAATAAATAATAAAATTATCGTTTTAAAATAAAACGCCATTTGTAAAGTATAATATAGGCACGCACACACTTACCTGTCAAAGCGGCAACGTCGCATACGTATACACATACGCGTCACACGAAATACAAGTATGGATAAAAATCGTGAAATGTAAAAAAATCCTACATCCAAACCGTTGAGGTACCTTGATTATTTTTTTTAATTTTGGGTTTGAAATATTTTACCCTATATGCAATTTCAGTAAAAGAAGCGCTGCCTCTTCCACTCTGTATATTGATTTTGATGGATTTAAAACAGTCTAGTTTTAAAGTAGGCATGTATGTCTTGCCAAATTACTATAAAATATATATAAAATTAGAAAAAAATATATCCTTAATATAATCTAGACGTCAACAATTAAACATGTTTAGAGAAATTTTAGCTATCGAGATATTAAATATATTTTAAAATATGAAAGCATATAGTGAGGCTACTTGTATAATAAACTTTTCCCCTAATATTGGTAATATAATGTAGTTATTGTATAATCAAAAGAAATAGCTACAAGCATAAATAGTCTGGAATATATAGTATTCTCTACATTTTAAGCACAAATATAATTAATCGATTATTAATTATTATTGATTTAAGCTGTAATGCAGGATAGTTTGACAGTTATACAAAATGGCGGTTATTTAATAATATAGTTGTTAATGAAAAGTTGTCAAGTTTGATATTAATATTTAGCAAGCCATGTTACTGCCATTAGTTAAGACAAATGGATGCTACAAACAATGTAGGTAGTTGTACAATAGGCATAATGGTACATTTAGATAATTAATATTTGTCATATTTTTAATTTTAATAAAAAAATAGATACTTTTACCCGTTTGAAATTGTGCCGTTATCAATAAAAGTTGTTCGATTATAATCTAAATCTTCAAAATGAGTATTATCGCTTCCCGCATTTTTAAAACTAATATACAAATAAACAATAATAAGAAAATTGTGCTCATAGGTACTAAGTATTCCCGTATAGTAGGTTCCAATATATGATTTTAGAATTTACATTTAATGTTGACTAAATTAGACCATCGTTTGTAGACCTGTGTCTGTTGTCATAAATTATATTTTCATTTATTTTAATTTATAGTTACATCTATTAACGCTAATCTTTTTTCAATTATCTTGTCATTTGCTATTAAGTTGTTATGGTCTAGCGCATTATTAACAACTAATGGGAGTCATTTTGTGGTCAGACTAGTAATAAAAATCCCAGATGTGAAGTATTTAAATTCAAATTAATTAGATTTTTTGTTAACTGAAAAAATATATAGAATTAACGCACTACTGTTATTAATTTCCTTTTTAGTTTTTATATGATAAGCATTACTCCCTTATAATAATGTTAAGTATATAAATTCAAATGTTGGTAAGCATATAAATTCTTTGGATGCGCTTATTTTTCTAAAATATACTTATGTATTTAAAATTAGAGATAGAACTTATTCTGTAGTTAAAATATTGCGGACCTATGACAATTTTTGTTAAGTATTGTTTCATATATCCATTTTAAAGTAGACATAAAATGTTAAAAAAAATGGCAATATACATATTTATACAGTAAACAACTTAAACATACCAGACTCTTGTAGATTATAATTAATACATTGCTAGACATATATTTTATTTATTATGTAATGTTCTTACGCAAAGTAATGATTTATTACTTATAATAAATATTCAACAATCAATGTCGTAGCATTTTTTAATTTGCTAGGTTAAAGCTATCGTCGTGTTTTATATAATTATTACATGTACTCGTAACTTCTGTGTATTCAACTATTCTATAATAATTATATACTTACTCAATCATCCATAATTCACAATAGTTTATAGTAATATTGCTTGCAGCAGTTGCGACTTTATAGGATTCTGGACATCTGATTTACTAATTTATGTATCTTACTCTAATTTTTTTGATAATACCGACTTGTAAAACAAGTAACAAAAAAGAAGCCAGGCTGCAAGTATATTTTTAGGCAAATAAGAAAGTAAATTACTGTTAAGTACTTATATCAGTAATTATAATTGTTAAATGCTAGATACATCATACATCATTTACTATCATAATATAGTAAAAGATTTTTGTGAAAACGCTTTGTTATAAAATAAAATGTATTATTTTTTGGGCTATAAGTTTTCTTATTACATTTTACAAATGTAAATCAATCCTGAGTGTTTTTTTTTTAAATATTATGTACAATACTATATTTTTTAATAGTATAATAGGCAGAGAAACTTTCTCCATTCCTTGCTTTCCGTTGAATTTTCGAACTACTAGACTTACTAGAACGAAGATTTTTAATTTCCCCGAGTGGGAATCGACATTTATTAAAAATAATTTCATTATAGAAAAAGACTAGAAATCGACATAATTACTAAATAATCATAGGAAATAAAGTAAATATTTAATGAACATCAGATAATATTATCAAAATTTACATTAACGGATGGTTCAATTCATATTAACTTAAGCTTTGAACTTAAAAAAACCTGTGCCATCTATGAATACGTTATTATAACTTTTCTTGGCATAACTAAGAAGAATATTGTGCACATCGAGACTTAATAGGTTATCCTTATTGAAAACTAGATGGCGTTCCGAATTAACGCTGCAACCTGCTGCCATATACAAAAACAACATTACTTCAAATAACAATTTATTATAATAAATAATATAATGCACGTGATATTTTTTTTATAAGTTTATTTTATTAGTATTGTTTTTGTCATATTTTAAAACAATAAAATAATAGTAGTCACTAGTTCACCAACTCCATTTCAAGAATATGGCAACATTATACCTCGACTTCATTCATGTATAAATTTCATTCGACCGGTAGACACGGTCGTAGGTTGATGATGATAGTGTCTATAGTAAAATGGCGCGATTTCGTCGTCGAAATATAAAAAGTTTTTAACAAACTTTTGTGTTGCAACTTTATGAACGAAATATGTATTTTAATTAGTGATTTGTTTTATAGACTGAATTTTATCATCATATGAATTTATAAATTGTGAAAGTTTGCTGATTACAATGTCGGTTGATTCAAAGTGGCAGTTACCTGACATTTTTTGTGTTGTGTGTTGAATGGATGGCGGAATTACGCTTAATTTGCCGCGCGGGAATGGATGAATAAGCTACTCGTAGTGTTTGCAAACTTCATTTGAGATGCCTTTCGTGCAACGTGTGGTGGAACCGAAGTTTCTCTCACGAACAAGTTTGCGAGATGAAAACGGAAAGCCGAGGGTCACGGATGAGGAACTCCAAGCGGTCACCAACTGTACACTAAGTAATGCACTGCGCCAGCTCGCCTCTTTAGTTCTCCTGGCTGAAGATATTTTCAGTGAGCTAACATCCCAGCTTGAAGGTATAACTGAGAGGTCGAAAGTTGCACGGACGAAGATCGAAAGTATACATAACATCGTTGAGAAGTATGACCCCAAGAAAGTGACAGTTCGTAAGTACTTCATATTTATTATACCATTAGCATTATCATTATAACTTTTTTTTTAAATCGGAAATCCTACATTTAATTCTTAACTAGTATTAGTAATGTATTAAATAATAAGGGATCCTGTTCCCTGAAAACAAAATAATAAACTAATCAAAAATCATAAAAAGATTACATACTTAACTTTAATAAATAAAACTTTATTCCAATATATGGTGATCGTTGTGTAATATTTAAAAAGACATGTACTTAAAAAGATACCTAATCGGAACCATATAATTGTAATAATATAATAATAATAAAAAAATAAACTGTAGGTAAACACTTAGCAACGGCTTACATTATAATTATATTAATTTACAAGAAACAAAATGAGCATTCGGAAATCTCATTACATCGCACTCCTTAAACAGACCGCCTTTATAAAAAGTTCCAGCTTGATGCATTACTGAGCGCTATCTAAAAACCTGTTTGGGCGTTCGAGCGGCCCGCAATGGGAAAAAACATCCAGATTCCGATGCAGACCATAAAAACTTTGAGATAATTTCAAGTCCATCCAATGATGGTGCCGCCGCACACGATCTTGCCCGCTTAACTATTTATGTTTCACTTCAAAGCGATGAATTAAAGTGATCGTCTGCCGGTGGATTGACCGTGCTATAAAACCACACCCAGTGGTATCTTACGATCTGGCCAATGCTTACGATACGTAACTGCGAGACACTGGGTCCCTAGACTTACCTAGATTTAACTACAAAATTATACGCCTAAAATTCCTATAAAATGACTGTTTTTAATCTAGAATTTTAATCTATATGTATAAAATCGAAAACTACATGTACTAGGAATCTAAAATTTTACATAAGAGTTATTTATAGGACGTAGGTGCTCGCTAAGACGGGAATTTGCAATATTCGACTTCTAAGGGGTTGTTTTTGGGGTTGAAAGTTTGTATGAAACTTCGTTACTACAAATGCTAGGATTATCAAATTTTGCATGGTCGTCACTTATAGGACGTAGGTACTCATGGAGACAGAAATTAATAATAACGTAGGTCACACAGGCGAAGCCGCGGACGGGCCGCTAGTTTTCCATATAATACACTGGTCGGCAGATTTACTTGTCGACAGTGAACTTGAAAAGCGCAGATGAAGCAACTCTTAACGTCAAACAATAAGTCTTAGCGTTTGACTAATGACTTGTAATACACACCGTGTGAATGTAAATATTTATTTAACTATTCAAACTTATGAACCAACAGATATTTATTCTATCAATATTTAGTTCATAGTAAAATAATCGTTAATAATATTTTGATATGTTGAATTATATATAAATCTGACATATTCCAAAAGTTTATTAGTATATCTTAGTCATATTTTAGTTTTCATTCAGAATTGTTTACTAAATTGTAAATTCCTGAGACGAAGAGAGAGATTATTAAGACTAAAAAGTTGTACAGAATTCTAAAGTAAACTTTGTATGTATACTTGCGTGCAAGCGTGAGTACATGCGTACATAGTTCCTATGGGTGTCTGATAGAATGTCTAATTAGGTATATACTTTTTTTTTTAGTTAATTACCAAAAATATGACAAAGTGATAATATAAGTTCACTGTTTGTCCCGCACATAGCAAGGTAGGCAGAGGAAAGTTAAAAAAATAATGTTAAGACACTCCGTTTCCATTAAAACACATCACCACTTTTGTGTGTTGCGTTGTGGAACTCAACGCACATGCCCTGTTACAAGAACGAGGAAATAAAAAATAAAATACTTCATTCCTCCGAGTAAACATCGAACCCGCAACCATCGCGTTTGCAGTTGCACGCTTGTGCCCCTGCGCCACGATGGCCTCAATAATAATATGAAAACTGCTACAATTTACTTACTTATTAAATAAAACAGACCTATAGCTGTACTATCACGAGTTAATTGACCGATAAAGCATTTATCAACTTTCTTTGTTAGTAGGAAACGAGTTCAAGCGGTAAGAATTAATGAAAGATTCGTGACATCCGGTGAAAAATAAGTGCTAACATTTTCCTTGAGTATAATAACGAAATATAAATTAGGTACTACATTCAAAATAGAAGAATATTTGTGAAAAATATATGTAATAAACAACATTTATTATATTAAAATCATCTCAAATGATAGCTATAAAACTATTCGGAAGATCATAACTATAATATAATGGTAGTTTGTCAAAATGTCACATAAATTGAAACTGGCCTGCTGTATATACAGTAAATTATAGTTTCTATACCCGCATGTACATAAATAAGCTTTTACTTAAGAATCTCGATTTTCTTAAATTTAATGATATTATTATTATCTCACATCGAATTTTGATAGTAATTACCTAAAAATCAGGACACTTCATTATTTATATTATAAAAAAAAACGTTTGCTCACTTTAAACTATCCTTATATTTCCAAACAACCATTTCGTCTTCACATTACGAAGCCATATTAAGTAGCATCGATCGCTTCCCGGTATAAATTCCATATTGATTTTATAACGATTGTAATCAAAACCTAATGATTGATCACTTAGTGCCGCAGTGTTTGGTGTCACCTTACGTGCCCAATAGTGCCTTTCCTCGTAGCGGTGTTATTTTGCAAGCTATAGAATAACTGAAGTCGCTCCGTATTAAGCAAGTCTCCGTCATGTAACCTGAACCCCAGCTTAAATCTAAGCTATATACTTACCTAATGTGTTTATAGCCAACTTGCGAAAGCAATACCTTTAGAATGGATTACAATACGTGTGGCAATGATATTGTGGAATGGAGGTCTCTTTTAGTAATTGAGTTGAAAATGTTTTTGAATTTTTATAAATACTAGGTTTTTATTGAGGCCAGTCGTGGCGTAAACGCGACTGGTTGTGAGTTCGATCCCCACTCGAGGAAATGAAATATGTATTTAAATTTACATTTTTATTTCTTCGCTCGGTTGTTTAAGCAAAGCGCGAGTGACCTCCGTCACTGAATGCCGCAATGCCTCTAGAATTCGGCGGAAAGTGGGAAACGGAGTGTCTTAACACTAGGTTCCCTCTGCCTACCCTGCTGTGTGCCGGATGCAGCGTAATACTGATTTATTAAATAATATTAATATTTAAAAATAACTTTGGTTACTTTTTCACATGCCACGCAATTACACTAAGGGTTCGTTTATTTTTAACCATTGCATATAATCTTTCTTCGGTACATTTTTGGTTTATGAAGGGGTCTCTATTTTAGAGTTCTATTATCAGCCCAAGAAGTACAAGTGGAGATAAAAACTACACTTGAGATGTTCACCCCTCTCATCCGTCATTGTGGGAACCACTAAGAGAAAAGAGAACTTTTTGTTTGATAAATTCTAAGAATGATGTTGGCCAGGTAGTCGTCACTAATGGTAGCTTTTGTACTCTAACCTCGAAATTTTTGCATTACATATTGCGTGAGATACAATAGCCATGTGAAGTTATTCAATTTAAAACGGTAGTATTATATTCAATTACTTTATTATAAACGAATTCTTGTAAGAATAACCAAAATGCCATCAAGACGGCTTGTAGTCTATTGATTTATGCATTTTTGAAAGGTGATGTATTGAAAGGTGATGTATGTAACTTAATTTAGAAGTTACATATAGGTGTAACTTCTAAGTTAAATTAAGAATCTGATTTTACTACTGCAAATATTATTGTTTAACATTTTTCCTCGACTTATAATTTATGGTAAATATGAACGAAATTATCATTTGTTGAATAAGATAAAGTAATTTAAAATAGAAATATCGAAGACGAGAGAACAATAGACCGACTTAATTCCAATCCGTCTATGCAACGAGGCTGTGACAATGACCTTTAAAAACCCACGCTAATTATACTCTAGCGAACGACAACAGTCGACTGGTCGCTGGTATGTCTCAACGCACCGAACTAAATCTTAAAGCTCATGAAAGTCGAACCTATCAAATAAACATGGAACTCAGTTTATGGCTTTCTTGAGAAATTGATGCTTCGGAAGTGCTTGATGCATTACTGTAATCTTAACAAAGCATGTTACAAATATTTTAATATACCTACAGGGTGGAAGAGGCAGCGCCCCTTTTCCTGAAACTGCATATAGATTTTTTCAATTCACGATTTTTATCCATACCTGTATTTCGTGTGACGCACACATACGTAAGCGACGTTGCCGCTTTGACAGGTAAGTGTGTGCGTGCCTATGTTATACTTTACAAATGGCGTTTTATTTTAGAACGATAATTTTATTATTTATTTTGTTTGAAAAAATAACTTTTTCATTTTTGGGAATTTTTTTTTTCTGAATTATATTAGGCTTTTATAGAGTAGTTAAAACTGTGGTTTTATTTAAAGTGGCGCTGATAATTCCACCCTGTATATTTGGGGAATGGAGTGTCTTAACACAAGGTTCCCTCTGCCTACCATGTGCCGGATACACGTGAACCAGAAAACAAAACAGAGATGTGTTTCAATTATAATTATATATCCGCGATGTATGTAAAACGTAATATAATAATAATCAATATCATTGTAATGAAAAGTTCACCAAAGCATAAAGAATCCCTTTAAGTGTGCAATGCAGCTTATAATGTAATAATTTGGCGATTCCTTCCTAATAAATTTAACGTGACTACCCCTCTGTTTTTACCATATGGTGCAGGTTAACCAAAAACTTACTTAGAATTTTTGTTAATACTAGCTAGTATTAATAAATTTAGACTATAATTTATGAATGAAAACGGCATCTCAGAGTTGAGAGCGGTTTACAAATACGTGCCTTAGATACTTAAGTACCTACATACATTTTATTATAAATTATTAAAAATAATATACTTTTTTAATTTAATAATATGAAAAAATAATAATCAAATAAAAAAAGTACTAAAATGTCGTACCTTAGCGGCAACATGACTAACTTGTAGATGAAGCCGTACAAAAAATTGGGGTGCGCGGCAGCTGATCGGAAGTCCTGTCTTTTGTTAAACTTACCACCACACTTTGACGTCAGGGAAGGAAGGAAGTACAGTGATGGGGTGCTACTTAATTTATTATCATGGATTGTTTTCTTCCATCAATTTTTATTGTATTTATCTATATGTCATGAGGTTTCTAGGATATAATATTAACTAGCGGCTCGCTTGCGGTTTCACCCGCGTGAACTATGTTATTATTAATTTCTGTCTCCATGACTACGTCCTAGTGACGTCTATGTAAAATTTAAGACTCCTAGCATTTGTAGTAACGAAGTTTCATACAAACTTTCGACCCCAAAAACAACCCCTGAGAAGTCGACCTACGTGCTATAAATAACTCCTATGCAAAATTTGAGATTCCTAGCACTTGTAGTTTCTGAGATTTCGTGATGAGTGAGTGATTTTTCGATTTTATATATATAGATTTAAAAGACTTAAAGTAGTTCGCGATATAAATCACGATACATTTAATATGGTCCATTGTGCCTCACCAAATTTTCTTTTTTAACAAAAGCAGGAAAGCTCCATTATTTAAATTTTTAGGTACAATGGACCGCGCAACGGTGCACGCGCAGCGTGTGACTGTCAAAGATTACATAACCGATTGTTCAGAGTTTTGCCATTGTCATATAGAATTAACGTACAAACATAATATAGCTTTTACAGGTATGTACCCAGTATTAAATAAATAATGTTTTAACAGCAGTTTCCGCTTACAGATATTTTCCTTATTTTCTGTAATATACCTATTTTCTTTCTGTCTAAATAGACAGCGTAGTGATATTTGTTTTATTATATACAATAATTGCTGTTTTATGACATAAAATAGTGTCTGTTATAGTAAGTTAATTTAATATAATATATAAGTAAGTATATGTAATACGGATTTTTTTAACACTAGTTCTTACTAACAGCCTTGTGGCCAGATTAAAATACCTAAGCATTTTGTGCGACTAGGTTCCCAGGTTCACCCTGCCTAAAAATAAAAAAAATCCTATTATATAATGTAAATGTAATAGGTATAACATTTATAACAATTTTAACATTGCAAGAAATCACTGCAAAAATATAACTTAGAAACGGCAAAAATAATCATAGGAAATAAATAAGCGAAATTGATATTTTGAAACTCGAGTAGTAGCTACAGGTAACGATCATAATAAATTACCTTACGTAAGTCTATATCTTTTATATATCACGTTTCTCAAGACATGGTATTATGTTACTAAGGAATTTAAGATAGATCACGAGCTAGTATTCAATTGTAAGACTTATACTTTTTTTATTCAACCTTTGCCTCCCGGCAAAAAGTGGGGAACGGAGTGTCTGAACTAGTGGTTCCCTCTGCCTACCCTGCTGAGTGTGGGATACAGCGTGAAGCTGATTTTTTTTAGGTATTTGTCAATATCAACACTATTTAATAAATTTTAAATTATAATCAGAATTTAATTTAATAATTTTTATTTTATTCTTATAAATTAAATGTTAATTTAAGTATACTATAAATAAAAACTATAGTTTCTGTACCTATATCTCTCTAAATTATAAATTTAAAAACCATGATTGTTTCTACGACATCCTCGACATGATGACGCCATTAGACATGGGAATCTGATTGAAAAAGATGAACAGGATATGATTCTCACACTCGTGCTTTATAGTACGCCTGTATCCTGTCATAGAAAAACAAAGTAACGTACGCACGTAAGACGTGAATGTATGTAGTGGACGTATGTGATGGTTTATTTATATGGTTAATAAATTATATGTTATTATATATGCTATTATAAGTAGGCAGGAGGAAGCATAGTGTCAAGATACTCCGTTTACCATTTTCCGCCGAAGTTTTCAAGGCCCTTCTTGTTTAGTGGCAAAACTCAACGTTGGGCTTTTACTTTGGTGCCGGAGCGGAGAAATAAAAATACTAATAAATAATAATTAATCGAAACCACAACCGTCGTGTTACAATCACATACTTCCGCCACGAAGTCCTCGACATCTTAAACTCAGAAGTAATAACGATACAAATAAAATATGGATACGTAGGTATATATATTTATACATCGATCCACAGTTACAACAAAATCTTCCGTCAATAATTAATTAATTAATATTAAAGTAATTAATTTCTCGCTTCTTAATTGCGTTAATTGAATATATTGACAGCTGTTTGTCGTGTATTGAGAAGCAGATGTCCTTAACATAAATTATTATGTTTAACATACTGATAATTCTTAATTGTAAATCATAATAAATCCTTCGTTTAAATACAATAATAAAGAGGTCAATTGTGGAGCAGTGCCAGAAGAGTGTGACTATAAACGCGACTGGATGTGGATTCAATCCCCACTCGAAGAAATGAAATGAAATTATTTTAATTTATATTTTAATTTCTTTGCTCTGGTGGCAAACCTCGGCGTTATGATCCGCCACTTAACACGCAATGCCTTCACTATTCGGTAGAAAGTAGGGAACGGAGTGTCTTGATACTAGATTCCCTCTACCTATCCTGCTGTGTGCGGGATACATCGTGAACCTAATTTAATATAATATTATAAATATAGCATGACTAGTCAACATGATAATATTGCTAGCATGACTGCTATAAATTATTTTTAACTCTAATTTTAATACGATAATGTTAGGTTACAGCGAATGTGAATCATTCGGTGGTCTGTTCACAATATAAAGGTAAAAATTCCGATTGCAAATGTATGTTTTAGATAAGAGGCGGTGCACGTCGCTGTAATGGCGCTCATAAATAGCTAAATGCGAGCGTTTAATGTTTATGTGGGTTGCAATATGCATAATACATATATAGATACCATGGAGAGTTTATAAAAGTCCTTTATATCTAAACTAGTGGACCCGAACGTGGCTACGCCCGCTTGACCTATACGAATATTTATTAAATATATTTATGAAATTATTTTCAGTTTTCGTCGAGATGCGTTAAGTAAGTTCATTTTGGGCGACGTTTTCTAACAACAAACTTTGCGTTGCTTAGCAACGGTCGGTTGTTATTAACATGGCCGAATAAATTGCATATCAAATTAATAAGTATTTTAATATATTGGTATATATCGATAATATTACAAATATGAGAAAAAAAAGTATCCTATGTTCATCCCGAGACCCTCAAGTATCTCTATGTGTGTATTTTATCACAATAGAATTAGTGGTTTGGCCCTGATTGCGTAAAAGACAGACAGACAGACAGACAGAGTTACTTTCGAATTTATAATATAGGTATGGATGGATTATGGAGAGTTTATAAAGTCCGTTATTATAGATATCTAAATGTTTTACTTTCATATAAATAGTAATAAGAAATATATATAGATAAGTACGTATATCTTAGATATACGTATTTATCACAATGTTATCAGTGTTTATTAAGTACTAAACAAAGGACTACGTTGATTCCTTCATTTAATTTTCTTTCACTTTTCTTTCAATTCAAACCACAACGAAAATTTCAAAAATATATGATAATCAATTCTAGTTTGAACCTAAATTACACTTTCGACCCTTTAAGGAAAAAATCATTAATATGTTAAAATTGCATTATTTACAAGAACTGCACACGTGTTTTTCTCGTGTAAAAAGTTATTGGTCTTAGCCAATTAAGTTACGTCAGTGTTCCCCAGTTCAGGTACCATGATTTATTCGTGGTAGTTGTCCGACTACTGCGGTGAACGAACCCTGTCACTTGCAAGTCACCGTTTCTGGTTTTGGCAGACGATTTTAACTACAGCGCTGCTTTAGCCAATTATTTGCGTAAAACTTAAAATGAAAAAATAATTTCCATATATTTTCAGTATGCGCCTTAATCGTATCTTTATGCCCAAATATTTAAAAAAAACATACGTGATTATTTCTTAAGTATAGAAATTAAAAATAAAAACCATCAAGCTACATAAAACATTTTTTTTATTTAATTACTACTAAATTAATTTAATTAATTTCAAGACAAAATTAACATCCTATATCTTATAAAACAAAGTCGCTTTTCGTGTCTGTCTGTTGTTTCTAACTCTTCTTCTTCTAAACCACCCAACGGATTTTGTTACGGTTTTCACCATTAGGTCGAGTATTTTTCGTAGAAGGTTTATATATAGTTTATTATTTGTACATTCATATGTAAATTAACATAAATACGATAAATGTGTATAAAGTCCTACCCGTTGAGACACTTTCGCGCATGCGCTGCTTTAATGGTAAGTACTACATGAAAAAAATGTACTGGAGTATTGTTCCTCTTAATAAGATCTACAAAAAAGTCTGCGAGAGAATATTCGTATCTTTTAAGAAAAACGTGTAGTGATCATATTTCTGTCTAAAAATAATAATTTCAATATATTTTTTATTGTGAGCAATATTTTTCCATAATGATATTAATCTTTATCCTTTAAAATACTTTATTAAATTTCTACGTTAAAAGAAGATAAAATTTGCTTTTTACACTATTTCGAAATTGCGAATAGTATTACAGAAAAAGGCATTTAATTGTTGACACATCCCGCCGTTGACACATCAGCTGTATGTTACTCAAGTTTCACTTATCCCTTACTCTCAGCATATAAAAACGTATATTAGTTACGTTGGCCATTTAATGTAGATCAAAACTGTCTTTTACTGTTTTTCATTTTAATAAATACTTTAGAAGTTGTTACAATATCAAAAAATCCATGCTGCGAAACGGCTCGCCACTCGCCATGCGTCGGCCGCGCCCGCCTTCCTTACAAGCATCGGTGGTTCAGTGGTAGAATGCTCGCCTGCCACGCGGGCGGAATGGGTTCGATTCCCGGCCGATGCATTCTATTTTCCTCACAGGCAGCCACGTAGTGCTTGCTTTTCATAAGGGACAGAATACCCTCTTCAGCATTAACCACAAGCTCGAAAAAAAAAAACCCGCCTGTCTCTATAGCAACGAAGATTTAGATGCGTTTGCACGTATTGGATAATTGGAGTTGAATGTATCAGCATATAATAGGTAGGTTTTTGTTTATAATTTCTTCCGTTTAAAAATAGTCATTTAACTATCTAAAAATAGTCATTTAAATATATTTTAATAAGTACTTGAAAAGATTAGTAGCACAGATTTAAAATTACGGTACCTACTAAAAATCCTTGCTGTGTATAGCAATTAGAAAATCCTTATTGAAACTACGAAAATGCGGGTTGCATTAGGGTTTAATTAATTTTCACATTATCTTAAGTGCTTTACAAACATACATTATATGAATAATCCAGTAGTAAAAGCGGGCGAAGCCGCAAGAGGGTCGCTAGTAGGTATATATAACATATTTAACGCTTATAAATTTAATAATATAAATAGATTTATTGCCGTTACCTTATAAACTACGAGCAGCTGCTGCACAACAATCAGTGCAACGTACACCAAAATTATTAAAAGCCGTAAAACGAGTCCCGAACAGAAGGGTGAGCCACCCTACTGTCGATTTCGTGTCAAAATCGCATGATCGTTTTATATCATACATAAGAAAACAACTATTATTTACTCTTTTCTTTAAACTTTATCCCTGATGGGGTCCGATACAAAGGTGTGTTTTTCAATAAAAATGAGAATATTTTAGCTTACTTACCTAAATATTACTTACGAAATACAAAAAATCTCATAGTTAAAAGATAATTTTAATAATTATGACATATGAATATTATATTTGTTATATTTTGCCACGTATATAGTTGAAAATATTTTAAAATCTAATTTGCTAGTCATGACTTTTCGTGATTTGATACTATCGCACGAACACTGGCTTCACGGTAATGGCAGTCTTGTGTATATAGTTTTAAATGTATTATATTGTATTTTTTTAATTTGCCTCATTTAATATGTCCACCGATAAAACTGCATTACAGTATCTATTTATGATAAATGGAGTAAAATCTAATTCGATACGTTTACACTTTATATCACTTAAAATCCTAGTTCTTAGTCATTCCCAAATTTTTGTTAGAAAAGCTATATATTACAAGTGAGGGAATTCTATAATATTTTAGTAATATTTATTTAGATAATCCAGCAATTTGGTAAAGCGCGGCGTTGAGCACCGCCACTCAATAACGCAATGTCTTCAGAACTCAGTAAAAATGGAGAACGGAAGTATCTTAACACTGGGTCCCAGGTTCCCCCTATTTACCTCGCTATGTACGAGACACAGTGTGAAGCATAGACAAAAAAAATAACTGCATAGTCTAGCATAGATACGAAATAATGTTTAAAGTTAGTTTAGTTTGCAATTACATACTAGAACCATTATCTTATACTGATAGAGACGTCAAAAATGTCAGTTGAGCGACTGCACCCGTTAAAAAGATTTCTAATTCGTGGTATAACAGTATTAGTTAGCCTCGAGGACTGTTTTGTAAATTGAGATTACTTATAAAAATAGAATGTCTATAATTAGACTAGTTATACTTCTATAATTAATAGCTTTCTGTAAATGGAAGATATGAGAAAACCTGTTATTAAGGGCATTTATCATGAAATAGAACCCAAAGAAATGTTTTTTTTTATTTTTTATCTTTTCCAGTCTGCCTGTTAGTCTGTGCATTTGTGCACGCAATACGCAGTATACGAAAATAATTCAAATTAGGAAATAAATAATAGTGTAATCCAAGCGGGCAAAGCCGTGAGCAGGTCGCTAGCTAATACCTACCTAATATTACGAATCCACTTCATTTAATAAAGCATTTTAATATTAGTTCTATGATCGTGATATTTATAACAAAATAAATATCACGATCATAGAACAAAGGTGCTTCCGATAACTATTTCGCTGTGTGATAGGATTTGTTAAAATATAGCTGCTTGTTAAGTTTAAAGTGAATTCCTTCTTAGACATGCTAAATTGATATACCTGAATAGAATAAGAAAATATTTTATTTTCGAGACAAACATAATTTTTTAGCTCTTGCTTAAGTTAACATAAAGTTAGCTCAGCTTTATTCTACCTATTTAAGCTTATTTCCCCAACGTAATATAAGATGCCATAAGACCGTTAAGACGTCGCAAATGTCCCCTAGCCGCAACGACGCAACCGGCTTCATTGTGAGGAACGACCGTTAGCTCGCCACCTGCGCCAAGCCACTGCCCACTGAGCTGAAAGCGACGCGCGTCCAGACACGCGTGCTCTATAGTTTTTGCAATACCTTATTTAGGTTTTTGAATTCTTTCACGTCAGGTTCACGCTGTATCCCGCATATAGCAAGGTAGGCAGAGGGAACCTTGTGTTAAGACACTCCGTTCCCCACTTACCATTGAATTTTCGAGGCATTGCGTGCCGAGTGGCGAAACTCTACGCCGCACTTTTGGCTTGGTAGACCAGAGCGTAGAAATGAAAATATTTTTAAATAATAAATAATAATCCATTCCCCCGAATGGGGATCGAATCGACAACCGTTATATATAAAGTTATATAAAGAGAAGTGTCATTAGTGTTTGTATGAGCATCCCTTTAAATTAAATATACGCGAAGTTTCAAAAGTATATTTTTTCTGGCTTCCACCACCACCTCACGGCGAAACCACCTTCGTAAAATTCCTAATTTGAGAAACACAATTCAAGAAATGTTCTTCAATTATCATAAAATACAAATTAATTGGTGTAATTAAAACGTGCGACATGCGCGCGAATGCAGCCGTCTGTCTGTCACAAGTCGTATAACTGATAACTGATAGCGATTGGTGTCGTGTATTACGACATTTATTATGATCAATATTGTATTTTAAGCATAATATTACTATTTTTATTAAATGCTTAATATTTATTTAAATTTTTATTTCTTCGCTCTAGTGTCGAGGTCAAGCGCGGCGTTTAGTTCCGCCACTTAACACACAATGCCTCCAGAACTCGGCGGAAAATGGGAAACAGTTCTTAACTCTGTGATAGTCTATCCTGCTGTATGCGGGATACAGCTTGAAGCTGATCAATTTATTTGTTCGTACTGTAGAGAGAGAGAAACGCAATAAAATACCTCAGCAATAATACAAAAAGTTGTTAAATATGAAGAAGTCATTTTACGGCACAGTACGTGCTAATAAATAAAATTAAAACGATTTTAATGAAGATTCATTTGAAAAAGCTATATTTAATTTATAATAAAATAAACTTCCTAGGTACCTATTACTAGGGGACTAATGACAGCTATTATTTTTATCCTTAACTAGGTACCTACATATAATGACTATAATATATTACAACCTCGCAACTAGCCAGTTATGTAACTTGAATATGTTAGTTATACGTTTCATAACATTTTATTATAGAAAAAAACCTTAGTCATTAGACTTCGTTTCATAAACTCAATTTAGCGCTCAGCGCTATAAAACGACCTGAGACTCTCGAGAGAACTTTGATGGATTACGTTCAAGGATTTCCGGCAAGTGTATTGACCCCCAAATATCTATCTATCTTTTTATATTACTTATTTTCCTTATCTTAGTATGCAAGTTATAATTATAAATGAACTGTAAGTGTCCGTCGGTAATAAGCAACAAAATAAAAACACGAAAACCAAGTTATACGTAAAAAAATGTGTGCTTACATATTTTTTACAATTGGAAAAAAAATTGATAAGATTTTTGTAATTTAATTTATATTTTTAATCACCTATATGTAAATTAAATTTATATTAAGCTATTAAACTAATATTAAACATGTTATACATTACATCATCTTTTAGATAGTGCTTTATATGACTTAATGCATTGCACTTAATGGCCTGGCATACTTTTAAAACAACTGGCAATTTTGTTAATCTAATGATATTTTTAGGTAAAAATGGAATCCTTATAGAATCATTGTGTTGTCTGTCTGTCTGTCAAGTTCATTTATCTCGAGATAGCGTGGAGGTACCTAACTGAAATTAATATTAAATAATCAGGTCTATGGTCCCTTAAAGCACAGAAATAAAACAAGTTTCTAATTCAACCCAATCAATTGATATGAGCATTTATGCATTGATTCTGCTGCATTTTATATGGTATTCGCCGCGTAATCAAAACCTTTAGGATTTAAATGCTTACAATGCAAATAAAAGAAAAAAAATTAAAAGTGAAAATTTATTGGTTTTTCATAGAAAATAATTATAAAAAACTTATATTTGTAGTTTAAATTAATTCATTGCATACAAAATGAGTGCATACGGTTGCAAACTTAAGTTTGACTGTCAACTCTTATAATTGGTACTTTCTGTTGGTACAATCTTGAAATTGGTACGGAAGCCTTAGTGGGCAACTTCGACTCGCACTTAACCGGTATTTTTAAGTATAATTATTTAACTTTTATCGAATAAACTGAATTTTTCGAAAACATATTAAAACAGCGTTATGAATGTAATTACGTATAGAATTGGTACGAATTTTAGCCAAATAACCCAATGCAATATTCTTTCAAGAGGAGTTCGTAAAGTTTCGAAGAGTACTTTTGGTAAATATTGAAAGCATGGCGCTAGGCCAAGCCGAGTATTGTGATGGAAATAAGGTTTGATCACGTACAATGAATAGTGGGAGGATGAGAGTGGGCAGGGCGGTTTTCGACAATATAAACGATATAGAGCAAGTAGGGTGCTCTATAATATGCACATTGGCTTGTTGATATGAAGAATTAAAAATTGTTTACGCCTTTTTATTATTATATTCAAACAAAAAGTTTTTTCGTTTCCCCTTCTCATTACACAAGGGATTACAATTATTATGAATATATACAAAAATGGAGAACTTAACAAAAAAATGGGAAATATGAGAAGATAAAAAACGTTCTCACATAGTTATTTCTCATAAAACCATACATCTTAAATACAAGAAATATTTTTATTAACCTAGACATAATAGATCTAACATCATAAATCAAATTATATATCAGGCTTACATAAAAAAAAGCGTTAAGCTCCACATTATACGTACTTGCCTTTATCGTGTTACGTATGCAATCGACCTATTTCACCGCGTGTTTATCCCGACCACAGACGTGGGTGTACTGTTTCGAGCATTCACACAAGCAGTGAAAGCAAACATTTAGTCAACGTTCCATGTTATTCTTTGTAGGGACCGTCACTTGACACCTGGACTTGGACTACGTTATACAGCACTTCATTATTTAACTATTAGGTGAAATAACGTTTATAAATTAACAAACGAGACCAGTCGTGGCGTAGGGGCACTAAGTGTGACAGCAAATGGGGGAAATGTAATATTTAATATTTTCATTTCCCCGCTCTGGTGCCGAGGCAGAGCGCGGCGTTGAGTGAGAGAATTCGGCAAAAAATGAGGAATGGAACCTCTTAACACTAGGTTCCATTTGTCTGCCTTGCGGTGTGCGGAATACAGAGTGAAGCTGATAAAAAAAACATTTAGAACATTACCAAACAAAACTAAAATCACCAACATTATATTATTATTTTATTATTAACATTAGATTAACTCTATCTTTACTTCATATTATTGTAATCAATAACACTCGAAGATATATGCTTATGTCAAGGCTTAACCGCACCGCCATGGTCGTAAAGGCAAAAATAACGTACCTACAGTCAATCAAGTCGGCGGTAAGAACCGATCAAGATATTGAAAGGAATTCAATTGAAGAATTGAATGGAATATAAAAGAACACGTCGAGTATGAACATTGAACATAATACAATCTTTAAATTAATATACACAATAAGAATCATTCATCATCACTTTAGGCCAGTGGTGGCGCAGAGACAGAAAGTGTAACTGTAGACGTGACAGATTGTGGGTTCGATTCCAACTCAAGAAAATGAAAGCACCACGCAATGCCTTCAGAATTCAGCGGAAAACTAAGTGTTTTAACACTAAGTTCTCTCTGCCTACCCTGCTGTGTTGGGTATATAGCGTGACGCTAAAAAAGAATCATTTACAAGATATAAACTCAACCTTCGCTATATTTTATAAATATATATTTTTAATTTTATACACCAGTTGCAATGGTAATCTTCGTTGGCACGTTCTAAAATGTTTGTATATTTATAAAAGTACTTTATAAATATAGGTGAAGAATATATCTTATCAGGAGAGTGTCGCGCTATGGTACACATATGATTAGATAATAATTACGTCTTGATAAATTTCCTTATATACACAGTTAAAAAAAAATATTTTTTACAAAATGTTGCTATTCTAAAAAAAAGTCTATTTGTTATTTATTGTAATTTTTTTTTAAATAATATGTATAAAGAATGACAACAAACAAATATTTGACTAGTTATCTACGTCGAATATAGGTCCTGCACAAACCAACATTTGCTAACTTCACAAATATTTGCTTGTTAGGGCGAGATTTCATATTACAATGTCATTCAACGTTTCAATTTAGGAAGATTCAGAAGAAATTCGATATCGATAACATCTTTTTCTTATGTTATCGTATTTTCAATTGATGATTATATATTATTATATAGGAACAGCTTTCGTTTTAAAGGTATATTAAAACCACCATTCAACTAAATGGAATTCCATTTATATTGTTTTATAACATCACTTTCTCATTCAATGTTGTTTAATAACAACATAATATTTTATACTACTCAACATGACCATAACACTAATGAGGCTTATGTTTTTACTGATGAGGCCACTTCTTTACAACAGTCACGTCCTTAATGAAGCGTAACTTTAAAACTAGGTTTATGTCTTTGTAGAGTTTGCTTTTTAAATAATCGCTTAGTTAGTTTATATTGTAGTTGATTTTATAAAAATACATATTTATTAATTGTTTAAAGTACTTTTCTATGTATATATATACAGGTGTATATATACTCGTATATTACTTTTTTCTCGTGCTCGTTGGTGGAAATTAAACATTTCTTACTTTATACATATTTATTATTTAATTTAAAGCGAATTATATTATTGTTAGATCTTCCCATATTAAATTCCTTGCCTGTAAACACCATCGGTGAACTATCATGACTGACACTAATTTCCCACACACACATAACACAAACTATGAATGTAACAAGCGATTTTTTTTAAATCCGATACATTTCATTCAGATAGAAAAAAAAACCTGTTACATACCTTCGAATTGCGCAACATTGACAAACTTACAGTTAGACGAGTGGGTGAACAGCTTCGTTTGTTTGAAAGTATTTAAATTACTTCGTAACATATTTCACTCGGGTTATAATTGATGAAGAGTTCTTTCTCCGGAAGAATATACCATTAATTTTAAGGTATAGCGCTGTCTGAAACTTATTTATAGTAATCAAAATTTGTTACGTACGAAATTTGTTGTTCTTGTTTTATTATTGTTATGGCGATATCCAAATACTATATAATTTGTTATAAAAAGAGGCTAGTGCTGACGCAGGGGCACAAAGTGTGCTTGTTAACGCGACTGGTTGTGGGTTCGACCCCAATCGAGGAAATGAAATATTTATTTAAGTTTATATTTTCATTTTCTTCGCTGTGGTGTCGAGGTAAAAGCGCGGTAACCTCGCAATACCTCCAGAATTCGGCGGAAAGTGAGAAACTGAGTGTCTTAACACTAGGTTCCCTCAGCTTACCCTGCTGTGTGCATTTTTGTTATTACAAAATATATTTCAACCAGTCAACCATATAACACAAAATTACTTTTAAAATATAAATATAGTTGCTACGTTTTTTGGAGAGCAGGTACATGACATTACTCGCGTTAGGTGTAAACTGATAGAAGACACACTTCGCGCCCTTCATTATTCTATTTTACACTGTAACCTGGAAATATAAACATTATAACAAATACGCCCGCACTTGTTAATGATGTGTCCTGAACATGAACACGAAACAAATTTACGTCAATAACTTACTTTTTGAAGCCAATCGTGGTACAGGGGTACGAGGGTGTGACTGTAGACTGATAGGTTGCGGGTTCGAGTCCCACTCGAAGAAATTAAATATGAAATATTTGATATTTTCTTTTCTTCGCTCTGGTGTGGAGGCAAAGCACGACGTTTTGTGCCGCCAACATACAACACGTAACGCCTCATGAAATCGGCGGTAAATGGGGAATGGTAGTGTATTAACACTAGGTTCCCTCTGTCTACCTTGACATACACAGGATTCAATGTGACGCTGAAAAAATAATTATAACTCTACTTTGCATTATAAATTTATTCTTTTTTCCGTTATTTTGGAAATCAGCAATTCTCGAACTTACGCTCCTTTCGTGATTTATCTTTGTCAGCTGGATGTTACGTCACATCATTATATCTCTACAGACATTTATCACTTACCCGATTTTCATTTCAATTTACACTTAATATCCAATTTGAAACACTGTGTGATGAGTGGCGGAATTCAACGCCCCGCTTTGTTTTTGTCAAGTAAGGAAATGAAAATTGATACGTTTGGTGAACGAACCCACAATCATCGCGTTTATAGTGAGATACTGTCCCAATGAATTACCAATGAGGCCATTGATATTTTTTCTATGTTATAAAATATTATAAAAATCATTTTAATTTCAATTATAATTAAATTATCCATGCATTATTTTTTATTTCTCTGCTAATTGTATAACAAAATGTAATAATAGTATTTTCTTTGCTTGATTTTCGAATCGAAAATAACCCCTAGAAACACAGGTTTTTTTGATTTTATGTTATGATACTTAACTAAAACTTGCATCGTTCAAACTGCTGCTTCATTTGATTAACGACTAATTATGCCACATTTCCAAAGCAATTAAAATTGTAATTCATTTTCTCGCTTCGGTAAATTGTATGTACGTATATAATAATGAAAACACATATAAACTGATATTTTATATAGGAAATTATTTTTTTTAAATAATTCTCATATAGAAAATAGACTTATATATAAGTAGATTAAATCTTTGTGGTTTGCTTAATAAATAACCTAGCAAGCGTCAAATTTCAACCAGTGCAGCAAGCCGACCGCCGTGTGTGTAACTATCTTAGCACGGTCATTAACCTCGCGAATACTAGAATAAACACTATAATTTACTATTATAATACCTCATGGCTCTTCCGTACTTCCTTCCATTTCGGACAGGTCGTTAGTTTCTCTCATTACTACAGTTAGCTAATTATAGATTTTCTTATTTAAAGTGAAAATGCTTCAAGTAAATTTAATAGTAAAGGTGGTTGTAATTTCAAGTAGCTTTTACTTTGATTTAGTCTGCATATGACACGAAAATGCCAAAAAATATATATAATGTTATATAAATCCTAAATTGTTAAAGTGAGACAATTTATTGCTTTTAAGAAAATATTAAAGGAAAGCGAGTGGAAAATGAATATATACACATTTAAGATGAGAGGGATTCCTCTTACAATCAAATTGGACGATTTTCCGGCAGAAGTCATTTTCGAATAAAAATGTTTGAAAATCAGTCACGTACAATTTAAATGAAAACGTATTTTCAAAATTTCTTCGAAAAATAAACGAATATTATATACATTAGATGTAGTTAGTATAATTCTATGTAATGAAATTTATTAATTAATTAATTTAAGTACAAAATTATTTAGTTTTTAGTATTTTACACAAAAATAACAATAAATAATTAAAAGGGCATCACGTGACCTACTACTAGCTT
Source organism: Heliconius melpomene melpomene (assembly GCA_000313835.2). Lineage (NCBI taxonomy): Eukaryota > Metazoa > Arthropoda > Insecta > Lepidoptera > Nymphalidae > Heliconius > Heliconius melpomene. The sequence goes on along the minus strand of HE672027.1, from coordinate 64,795 downwards.
TTATGTTGTTTATTCAAATAATGTATAATGGCGGCGACGCCCAAAAAATACTTTATAAAAGCATTTTATTCAATCATAATAGCCAGATGTTGCTATATCAATTGAGTTTCATTCATGCATAACGCACACATGGCTAACAATTCGTACAATTATCTCTTAGTCGGCTTACAGATAACGCTTATTTATGAGAGTGATGAAAAACATTGCTTACTATTAGCCTAGTATACGAGTATATATATATGCTGCGAGCCAATTGATTATACTTATCAATTTTATTAAAATATTAATATCTTGCCCTAATTCTTGTTGAAACAGTAATAACCAAATATTGTAATTATATTAATGGAACTAGGTTCTATTTCCATTCGGCGGAACGTTTATATTAAAATGATTTCCGTTTCCCGTCTACATAGCGAAAGGTCACTTTCTCTAATTTCCACCTGGAAAGATCGCCGCCTGCCTCGAGAAGCAAAAATTTGTACATTTATAATACAGTTATAAAAAATACATATTTGAATTTATATATATTTTTTTTAAAAGTGCAAGATTATTATTATTTTTAAAAAGGTGATAAGCTTATAATATAAGCGTCAAAGCCTATATTTGATATTATTATTCATTTAACATTTGAATAACATAAAATACCCTCTAATGCGAGGGTCATGCACGAACAACCGATGTTCGCAGTTTCTATAGAAAGCAAATAATAGTAAATGATAGAATATGTGCATGAATAATAAATAATAGACGTATCAGACGCGTCAGTGCCGTCTGTGTCGTTCAGACGTTTTTTACCGCAACAGCTGGACGGGCACGTGTCCGGAATATAGATATAAACTTTTCATGTAAATTCAATTTTTGAAAGCCATTAGGAATAACAATTAAGCGCGTTAACAGATAAAAGATAGATAAACTTTATAATGTAAGCGGTATATTTAAAGTATTGTTATTTAGGTTTAGGGTTTTGCTATCGTACTGTTCTACTTGGGTGGGCATTGTACATTTGCAATCCTATATGTTGATGTTTACGTAATCAAATTCTATATTAAATATCTATGCAGATAGTAATAGGGTTGTAATTCTTTTTCATTTTTTAAATTATTACTTAGTCGTGTTTTAATAGTTAATTAAATTGTATGTCGGTGCAAAAGTAACATTACTTTTATATTTATTAAACAGGAATAGTGGTAAACTAGTGACGTTTTCTGTCATTCACGACCATATAAAAGTAGAGTGCTAAGAGCTGTTGATTTTCTCCCTTTGATGGCAATTAAATCCAGTTCTTTAAATAACGTGTTTTGCTTTGAACACGTGCCGCCTCTAGCCATACAAAAGACCTGTCAAGATTTAATGATTATTTTATAGAGCGGACCCCCTCCGTTGAAAATTATAATGAATGTATGTTACTCAGTCATCGTAATAAATATATTACCATTTTAATGCAATTTAATCACTGGACCAAAACAACACATTAGTGGTCAGCGACTTTAACGTTACAAATACTTAGTTTGTTTTTCTGTTACAAATATAGAACTAGTATTGAGGTTTTTAAGTATTTTAAATATGGTTTAAATTAGTAGATATTATATAATATTTACATTTTCAAACAATTTTTTTTTTTTATTAAATAAAAATAAAAGTTAATAGATAAATTGTAGCGACAACACAAAAAACAACAAAACTTCGAAAAAAAAAATCTAAATCGATCGACCAAAAAAAAATACTTTCTAAATATAAAATCTGTCCATTATATCAGTTTACAAGATTGCAAATCGGTAACATCTGCCCACAGCATGTGAATAAACATCTGCGAGTCAATCATTTGAGAGCCCTAGAGTCGTGACTGTCCGCGCTTATCTTCCCCCATGATTTTAATTAGGCTCTATTCACTTATCATTGCATTCCTATTAGAAACGGTTATCGTTTTCATGCTCGGCTACGCGGGCGCTGACACCGCTATAATTCTTCATTTCTGGAAACAAATTAAAAATAATATTTTATAATATATAGTAGTTGATTATTATATTTAATATTTATTTTATAGAATAATAAAACACTCCTTTTTCTGTTTCAGGTAAGTATAGCCAATTGTTGATAAAAAGTGCAGATGAGTACCTATATAATATTATATAGGTATTTCAGAATCAGTTCTGTAAAAAGAAAAGTTCCAGAAGTTTTATTTAATAAATACAGATAGATATATAATACTGTTACAAAATAATTAATAATAATAAATAATTTTATTGTAAACTCACTGTTCTCACTAGAATTCAATTTGCTATTTAAATTATTATATAAACTGTAGAAGTCAATTTTATTTTACATTTGTTTCCTACAGGTTTAAAAAATTCTTAAATAGTCGCTTTTTTATAGAATAAGTTCGACATGATAACGAATTTGCTCACTTTAATTAAGGTCTATCTCCTGACCCTTCATTTATGCCGATGGGCACAGCGACCCCATTGCGAAATAAATTGCTCTCCGCCGCGTCTTAGCTGTCGGAAGTTAAAAGCTCTTTAAATAAATTATTTTACACTCTTGTTCTCTACCATACCTACTTACTTGCATTTGCTTGAAAATATTACTAATTAAGAGTTCCTTGAAAATATTACATTTACATTTTACAGTATTAATGTCGATCGATATCTTTATGGAAATTGAGATAAACGTTTCAAAATATTTAAATAAGATATTTTGCTAAATATTCGAAAAAATTAAGGAAAACTTCGATGAATGGATATTAAAAATGCCAAATCATTATTGTAATTTTTTATAAATTTTTCTTTCTTTTGACTTACAATCAATAAAAAATATCTTCCATACTACAAACTTATAGATTCTTAACACAAATTATATATAGGTACGATCAAAGAATAAGTATTTAACGTTAAACAATATAACTTGCTTATCTCGGAGCTACATCGATATCAGTCACGAGTGACGGCAATACAGAAAGGGCATGGAGGAAGCGTCCGTTTGTCCGTTTGTATGCATAGAAGCGCCAAGTGAATAACCAATTTCATAGCAGTCCAAACACCACGATATCAATTATTATAATTTAATTGAAATAATTAATAATTACTAATGAAAATAATTATAGACTGTCCCTTAAAATGGTACCTTTTTTATTTAATTTAAGTAAGTTATTGGAAACAAAGTGAATATTTCGTTTTAGAAATCTAATTAAATCATAACATTATAAATTCGGCGGTTCTTTTGCATCGGTTGGTTGCTAGAAGAAGAAACTATTCCATTTTGACATTTTCAAAATTCTTCATGCGCGAGCTCGGCGTGATCTCCTTGACCTTTACTACCGGGTCGGTCGTCTTTAAATGTTATAGTCTAAAGCATTCGAATATTTCAAATATATACACTACAAAAGTATCTGTTCTGTTCTTCGATTGTGGAATTTCGATTTTTTTTAGTGAAAACATAGTAGGTTTATGTGAAAACATAATAGGATAAGCAAAAAATACCAAGTGTCATGACACTCCATTCCCCAAAGACAGTACTTTCTCCACAAATCCGAGACACTTCTTTAAGTACCGGAACTCAACGACGCGTTTGGCGCCCTCTAGACACCGGAGCGCAGAAATAAAAATAATTAATTCCGCTACATAGGCATCGAACCCGCAACAGTCACGTTTACCATCAGACCCTGTTCCACTTCTGTCTTGTATATGGCAAATAAAAAATATACATAAAAGCGTTGATAACTACTGCGATAGCCAAAATATTTAAACGACGACTAAATGACATTATCGAGATAAACTTCAAGACAATTTGCCTTTTACGAGAGATAATAATTATCTTAATATTATTCTGTATACATTCTGATGTAAACGTTAAATCCTGCATACTTAAACCGAATTATACATAAAAGTACATTTCTCGTACTAATTAAAATGCCGGATAAAACTTGAACATTTTTTAATAGAGTCACGCTGTATCCCGCACACAGCAGGGTAGGTAGAGGGAACTTAGTGTTAAAACACTCCGTTCCCCACTTTCTGCCGAATTCTGGAGGCATTGCGTGTTGAGTGGCACAACTCAACGCTTTGCTCTACTACTCTATACAATTATTACTAATGCACTTATTATTTGTTACTAAGTTATTCAAATTATTTACCAAATAATACATCAAAATGTCATCCTCGCTTGTATTTCTAGGGGCCAGGAATACACAGCTCCTTCATCCTTTGTTGTGCGTAGCCAGCACCGAACGGAACAATGCTGAAATTTATGGATCCATGACTTACTGCCGTTTCCTTATTCATAACACTGTCACAAACAGTGCTATAACACAGTTTTGTGTATTATAACACTATCAAATGCCCTTATATGGATATATTGATAGTGAATGAAATAATATCACAATCATCTCGCAATAATTTATGAAATTAATTTACTTAGCATACTTTTGTTGATTGAATACATTTTTAAAAGATACTGTAACTTATAATACAGTTAAGAATAGATATATATCTAAGTCATAGTCGATTATTATTATCAATTCGGCATTTTCTTATACATACGAGTATACGAAAACGATAGTGATAATAATGCTAATAATCTATGAACCAGTTTCACTTAATTTAACTTACATTCATCTTAAATATATTAGTGTGACTAGATCAGCAAGTGTATGTGTTAGAAGGCAATATCTAGTAGTGTGAAAAGGATGATTTAGATACGTATTTTTTTGTCACCCTGGCTATCTTGGCATTTTACAGAGTGCAATTATAAATATTAAGAAAATAATTAAAATGAAATAGTGAATTTGATTTTGATATTGACATTTAAGTAAAGCTTTTGCTTTAATAATTTAAACTGGACGGTCGTGGCCTCGTGGCGCAGTGGTACCACGTGTGGCTGTAAACGTGAAGGTTGTGGTTGTTATTTATTAATATTTTCATTTCTTCACTCTAAAAGAGACAAACGCGGTATTGGATTTCGACACTTAAAACGCAATGTCTCAAAAACTGAGCTCAAATTGGGGAACGGAGTGTCTCAACATTAGATTCCCTCTACCTCTGCCCTACTATATGTAGGATCTAGAGTGAAGCGAAAAAAAACAGTAAAATTTTTCTCAGCCTCGCAAAATGTCTGTTTCAATATAAGCTCTTTTTTAGAATCAATTGAAAACATAAATGAACAATTTGTTACTTATGCAAATTATTATTAAATATGCCAGTGGGAAACGAGAGCTAATTTAAAGCGGAGCCAAAGCAGGTTTCCTTGTAGACGCACCGCTTTAGTAGATTGACCTTGCTATAACTACGCCAAATGTTGCTGGAGTGGCCTTGTTTTAAGCCACTACGACTTTAGTCACGCCACTCATTTGATCAGTCATGGACCTACTAGTATTAAACTATCATTATATAATCTTTAAGGCGTTGTAAGATTTTAAATGGCTGTCTGCTTTTGAATAGTCGTGTATTTTAAAAAAGTAACGCCTATAAGAAAATTACACAATACAATTAATAATAATTGAGGCCAGTCATGGCGGGGCGTCGAGTTCCGCCACTTAGTGCATCCAGAATTCGACGGAAATGTCTTAATGGGAACGGAGTGTCTTAACATCTTAACATCTTAGATTTCCACGTTCCCTCTGTCTTCTGCTATGTGCGGCATACCGCGTTAAGCTTAAAAAAACTTAAATAATTTGAAACATACTAAACGTTTACAACACAATGATACCTTTTCCTGGTGGTTAAGTAGAAATCTTATTAATTGTAGGTACAAATTAGGAATAGGCAATTTTATCTTCTATTTTTATGGTGTTAACTGTTATGTATGTTATAACATTTTAAATAATGACAACTTAATAACATAGTTAATAGGTAACAACGTGGAAATAATTATTTGAAACTGAATATGCGCAGGCGTGTTCCTCGATACGCCTACGAGCATGACTCACGTTCACGTGTCACAGACTTCCAGACGAGAAAACAAGAAGATACAAATTAAGTACAGCACTCCTTGTATAGCATATTATATGGCTGATTCATGAAATTAGTCTTCTTTATCAATTTTCATATTCCAAATTATTAATATCCAGAAAAAACAATTTTCAAAGTTCAGTTTTAGAAATTCTTATAGGTATATGTATACTTAAAACTTTACTTATTTTACGAACAAAATGTGGATAACAATTACCTACTAACTCATAAAATTTTATAACTAAATTTATACATATGAATTAGCTCTTGTTAATTCTATAAAATTAAGAATCGTTTATTTCCTGTATTGCAATATACTATTAACTTTAAATTACAACATTATGCAACGAGAAGTCTTCCTGCACGCTAAATGTTAGTCTCACCTTTGCTATCTTAGATCGGAGAACTTCCGCGATTAAGATACAATTAAAATGTCTTGGGAACCCAAACAAGATTTATAAATTGTTTCTTTTTTTACTCAAATACAGAAACATCTGTATACCTATATAGAATTTAATTTTGAATATTAAATTCAAAATGACTTTATAAAGAAATATGTAATAATTCTTATAGTTTAAAAGTATAAAAGCCAGAAATATATAATTTACCTGGTTTCTAAAGAGATGCCTCTGTCTATTTATAAAGCGAGGGAACTGTCCTCAATTGTTTAAGTTGAGTATGCGGTAGATTGTCCCAGTTGCGTAATGCTTTTAATTTCCTGCTCTAACAATTATCTCCTTGACTTTTGACCGCTTTCACTGTCTTCAATAAGAGATTACTCAATATCCCATGTTATTGTTTTTCGTGCTCATTTCCTTATATTATATAGGCGAAATATAGTTATATCATAATATATTTTATAACTAGAAATTAATTTGGCCTAGTACCATGATGTTATACAAAAAAATCTTTCTACGTTTTATTGGACTGTAAAAAACTAATAACTTCCAGTAAAAAAACAAACTTTTAATTACCAAAAAAATTAATCATCGATATTAAAGTACCACAGCACATATATGAAATGCATTTTGAATTTCAAATTGTTAGGAAAAAAACATTGAAAGGAAAAAAAATAATACGCGTCGTGCTGAGAGGCGTGGAAAGGGTTGGAAATAAAATCACTCATAGTAAAACTGTGGGCCTTTGTTAATAGCCATTGCATTACGATTGCATTGAATTCTTCCATTAAAGAAGGCGTAGAGAGAATACTGCCACACTGCCTTGCGCTTTGCCTTTGTGCACACGTCCAAGCGCGAACAATGGCGTTTTCTTATCGACAGCTCTTGACAGGCAAAAGCTTTTTTGTCGCGATAAGGAACAGGCCGAAGAACTACATACGACCAGGTTGCTAAGATTTTGACCGTAAAAGCTTCTCTTGATTCGCACCTCACCGCAAAATGTGAAAGAACATAGTATTTGTTGGTTTGTTTCTTATTATTGTTTGAACTGAAATCCATAATAATATTTTAATAGAGTTGAATCCTAATAATTGAAACTTGATTTAATGGACCTATCATAAAATCCAAATTTAGCTATTTTTATTAATCCAAATTTAGCTATTTTTGCTTAACGCTTATTAAAGTCGTAGTAACATATGCACATCACACCTCAAATGCAAAACACTTAACCTGTCGCCACCTGCCTCTCGCTTCATCGGTGCTGTGCTTTAATTACACCAGTTCAGGTCAAGAGACCTCTCAGTTCTTTCTAGGTCGAATAAACTTTTGAAGCAATTAAATGTAACTCGTTTAATCGTTTGATCAATTAGCTTAACGTTTTCCACAACAATTTAAAGTGATCATACATTTTCCAATGGCATTAAAAATAATGCATCTTAGAGCGTATCAGATTACCTGACGCTTTTAAAGTGGTAGTAATTTGTTTAACAAAATGTTATAAACATAGACCACACTCGAGTACTGGAGCCTTGAGCTAGTCGTGGACTATAAGTCATCGACCGCACCGCCTCAATTAAGTCGGTTTGCCGAGAAAACAATCTTCTATGAAGCCATAAACTAATTTTATTTGTATTTTACTTCAATTGTTTATAAGTTATTAAAGGAGCAGGGGGGCCGTAAATCTTGCATGACATTTTAAAAGTTCGTATGAATAGCATGTGATTTAAATCTAGCCTTATAAATTATTTTATACATTCATTCATTTCTTGTGTAATTGGCATAATTAGTGATGGTGTTACCTAGAAACAGAATAAAATGCTGTATATGATAATATTTGATATGGAAATAATATTAAAACTAATTATAGAATTACCGTAATTTAATTAAAATACTTTTGAATTTCTTCTTAATAAGAATGAATAATTAAAAAAAATGGTAACCTAATATTTATTTTTTTATTATATATCAATGGTAGGTACCGTTTTATAACTTGAATTACTGCCACCTTATTCGTGAGTTGGCACGAAGCAAACAATTCTCAAGGGTGCATCGGAAATCTTGACAATTCTACGATTTGAAAGTCATTCCCTGGTGTGTATTAGTCCTCGTTCTGTTTTATGTTACGTTATTGAGGTAACTAGGTTTGAAGAATCAACTTAGATTAAATAAGCACCTTATTGTATAAAGTAGGTACCTCTATATGTAAATAGATTTTTCACATTTTTCATCACGTTCCCTTTGATCTACAATTATGAAATTGATACGAAATCCTTGGTGGGGTAGATCGACTCGCTCTTGAGCGGCTTGTTTGTATTTAATAGTAATAATTATCAACTCTACCATATAGTTTTCTACTTGTAAGGAACGCTGGTAACGCCTAGCTATAAAAATACGGTTTTTAATGATAATAAAAATCCTGTCGAGCTTACTATGAGCTACTTACATCAACTATGTAAAATTTTTATGAAGCAACCTAACTTTTAGTATCCTGTATAAAATTGAAGTTAAGATACTTCTTTGTAATCTTAGTAAAAGTTAAGAGGATACTTAAACGTCTTAATTACAAAAGTTATATTTCCATCTTGAGTTTCTGTTTTTAGAATATCTAGCAAGGTGAAACAAACGAGAAGTCTTAGCAACTTGAAATATGTATGTGTTATACATATATTACACATAATCATCCGAATATTTAAACAATTCGTTAGTTTAAAATAAAAAAAATATTACATATAAATTATTTCCTTGAAATAAAAAATATTTTTAAAAAAAAAAATCATCACATAACAACTATTCAAATAAAAATAATAACTTACTATTTTCACGCAAATCCCCCATAATAAAACACATAAGAGGCAATAATCATTAATAATAATCATGTTCCGTTTCTTTTATTGCGTACACGCCAACAGGAGTTATAGGATATCTTTCAAAGAAATAAATCGCCCCCCATTCCTCTATCCCGATTTGGTGAAACGACTTCTGAACCTTTGCGTACTGATTTATTTAACGCCATACTTGGAACTATCGACCGTAAGAATGTGAGCTACCGTTTGTCGGACCTATCCATTTTGCAGCTTATCAACCTATTGAATATATACGTTTTGGCCCGTTAAGTTATAAATAAGTATTAGTTAATTATTTACTGTGTTTATCCTTTGATTAAAATATTTTATTGTATGATTTCTTAAGATACCAATATAAATAAAAATAAAAAATATATTAATATTTAATTCGCACTCGTACTAGTGGTTATAGAATTTTCACTTATAAACGTTCATTGCAAATAGATGGAAATTATAAGATTTCTTTCTGCACTTTCTCTAGTTAATTTGTTAGCTAAGGCCTTGTGATCTTGAATGAGTGTTTAAAATTACCATAACATTGGTGTCACGTAAATTCTAATAGGTATATAAACATTTTTTAATGTCATAAAATTTGTGTATAAATGTATAAATTATTTCTTGTTTCCTTAAATAGCCCTTTTATAATTGTCCGTGACATAGATAAAATAATTTAAAAAAATATATATTTATTCATAATACAGCCAACATAACTTTCCGTATTTACCTACAAATAACTAAAAAACAAAACGGAATGAAATTCGATCGAATTAGTTGGTATCAGACCGTAACAATACAACGACGGATGGATTAATAACCTTGATTCTTCTTTAGCAATTCACGATTTTAAATGAAACTGTTAAATACCTTTGTTATATTATTATATGTAAAAAATAAATATATAGCAAACAAATTAAAGATTAATATTTAAAAGCTTTTGTAAATTATATTATTATGTAATTTTTCATTTAAAACTACGAACAGTCAAATTGTTAATTGTTTCTAACGTATAAAGTAAAGTAAAAAAAAATACGTTACCAGTAAATCCACCTATTAACACATACTAAACATGCCAGAGTAACCGCGGAAGATGTTGAAAAGCGAAGGTGTTGAACACGAAGACCCATTGTTTGAGCCAACGCTAAACAACCACGGCCATCGGTACTTCAAAGAGAACGTTTGAGCCATGTTTAAACACTGAATAGCACTAAGGCAGTGCTGGCCCTGTTTCATTTCCTGCACTATTTACTACGATGGAAGTGTAACATTTAAATTAAACGTGAAACTATCTTTTAGCATGGACTCGTTTAATATTCCAATAAAGAAGAAAAAAAAAATTAATTGAGCCCGTCGTGGCGCAGCGGCACAAGGTGTGACTGTAACGCGACGGTTGGGGTTCGATCCCCACTCGAGGAAGTGAAATATTTATTTACGTTTATATTTCCATTTCTTCGCTCTGCTGTCGATGCAAAGCGCGGCGTTGAGTTCTGCCACCCAACACGCAATGCCTCCAGAATTCGACAGAAAGTGGGGAACGGAGTATCTAAACACGAGGTTTGCTCTGCCTACCCTGCGGTGTGCGGGATACAGCGTGTAGTTGAGCTGAAATTAAATTTTAATGAGTATTAGAAAGTAGATTAGAAATATTTTTTCTATTGATGGTAAGTAGAGTAACATAAAATTTACCACTTAAAAAAACTGTGATAACGGTAAAGGTAAGCGCGTAAAATCTACGCTTATTCTTCAATAAGCAAGAGTTTGATGGTCTGCTGTGAATTAATAGGTAAATATAAAGGTACTTGGACTTGCGAAATTTCGAAACTGCTCTCACGTGACCGTTTCCCTTGTTAATAGATTTTGTCTTAACATAGGATCTCTGTTTTCATTTTAGTATATTTGGATACAGTACTTAATAATTTATGAGTTAAATTTATTTATACGATATATGTACTACACTCTCTGTCCTAGATATTCTTGTGAATTTAGTTTTTGTAAGTAATTAAGTACGATTTTCATTTCGATAATTAAATTAATAATAATCAAATTGCTTACTTTTTTTACTCCGGTAAATTAAATCGCGGCGTTGAGTTCCGCAACTATTACAAACAATATTTCAAAATTTTAGCTTAAAATTTCAACAATGGTTTCTTAAAGGGAAGTAATATGGAAGTTATTAACCATGTGTGTGATATTTATAACTTTTATAAATGTATAATAATTGGCGTTTGTACTACATAACTTCACAAGAAATTACTAGCAATTAAATACTACAGAACAAAAGGCAGACTTTTTATAAATATGTAGATATAATTCTATAGATTAATATACAAGAAATTTCCGATGAGTAGTTTATATATTTGTAGTAAGCTAAGAATTTTTTTGCAATTAATTTAAGTAAGACACCTGCCGTTTTGAGACAGAACAGGTGGAAAGTGTACTTGTAGAGCTTCTATTTAAGTAAAGGGCATAATATACTTTATTTAAACAATATTACTACAAACAAAAAAAATATTCGAAATGAAACTCCTTAATTAATACCTATGTATGTATCTAAGAGGGTAGAGTGTATATTTTTATTTTTATTGATTCGATATTAAATTAATTTGGTGATTATCTTATTTAATTTTATAATTGTAGGTGTTTTGTCGTGGCCAGTTACGAATCGAATTTCATTCCGTTTAGTGTTATTGTTAAAAACTGATTATTTAATTCAAATTAAAAATATGTAATTTCTCATAGTAATAAAACTTGTCATAAATAATTAAATAACAATGAGGCTAAATTTGAAATTATTATTATTATTTTATATATGCAGACAATAGATAAACAAAAGTCAATAGTTACAGGTAAAAGAACCTATTTCATTAAAGTGCGTGAGATTCAATACAATTCCTTATCGATGTGACTGCAACGCGAAATAAGGGCACGTCACTCGATAGCGCACAAGGAAAGCAGTGAAGCATTAAACTTTTTTACAATAAAATATAAGATTAACTTTAAGTTTAATAAAATAGTCCAGGTGGATCCGTACTGGAATTTGCGGTGTTTTACTCCAAAAGTAATTTTACATATCAAAATATCATCGAACTAGCCACATTCAGTAGAATACATTTTTTTTTAATTATAATAATATTTGATATATATGTTTTGTACTTGTAAATTGATCATGTAAATATTCTCTAAATCGTTTAAAATATAGAAGTTAACAAAATATAATTTAGTTCTCCTAATTTCTTAATAAAGGTAACCAAATAATAATAAGATAAAAGATTTACTGCAAGCAAGCTTCTTAATAACGTTCATGCCTTATAGCTGCCACGCCTTACTTATTGTCTTTAAATTTACAAGTTAAGCGTTAATGAGCATCGGATACTACCTATATGGAATTTTCATTGATTTTTATAATTTCTCTTTAGTAGGGTAATCAGAGTGAACCTGGGAACCTAGTGTTAAGTTACGTGTCGCGATTACAGTCGCACGATTTTGTCCCTGCGCCACGATTTCTTGCACTTTTTATTTAAAACTATAATAAAATATTGTAGTTTATTTATAGACGTGTTAAATTGTCAATGAGAACCGCAAATTTTATTTTATGGTAACTATTCCAGAACCCGTTCCTTTGTTTCAGAATATTTTATTGTCATTCGTAAAACTGTCGGCTGAATGTGATGCGGGCTTACACTGTCATAACTTTACAGAACAAATAAGACCTCTTCAAATCTTGTTTTACATACTTACGACCTTAAGATGTTAGAATATTTACACCATTTTTTAGCTTCACGCTTTATCTACCATGGAGCAGGGTAGGCAAAAGGAACCTAGTGTTAACACACTCTGCTCACCACTTTCTGTTGAATACCGGAGACATTGCGTGTTGAGTGGCGGTACTGAACGCCGCACTGTACCTCGACGTCAGTATGAAGAAATTAAAATATTAAATATTCAATTTCCCCGATGCACATATCTTGTACCTTATTTGCAAAAGTACTGTTAACCGTATGTAACAACTTTTCTTCTCTTATCGAGCCGTACATTACCGCGAGATGTGCCTTTACTGGTATTAGAACCTGTTATATATTTCCTGTATCCTTAAAAGGATACGGCGATTTACGGACAATAATTAATACAGTACTACTTTTTATTAAATAGGATAGAAAGAAAACGCTTTTATGGAGTGATCTTAACTGGACGACACTAATCTCGGCAGTTCATCGACCACAATGATATTTAACAACAATTTCAAATATTTCTCTTCAGTAGTACTGCCTGCACACAACAGCCTATGAATAAGCCTATGAAATTATTGATAAATATAAAATAAATTAAATATATATTCATAAATATTGTACGTATTTTAAAAAAAATCGTGCATCGTGGTACAACACGTAGCGTGAAATTCCGCAACTCAACATGCATATCCTGATTCAGGCAGAAAGCCGAGGACGGAGTGCCTTGACACTAGCCTGCTATGTCCCTGCACTTGGTCACTCTTTTGCCACGCTGTAACCTGTATCCCGATACAAACACTACAAAAACGTTGCCAACTGCAATTAAATGATGAAATACAGCTAGGCCTAAACGCTAACTATTAAAACGAAGGGGAATTCTCAACATTACACGTATTTTAGATAATGATCTTCACGAGTATTAATCTTCTTTGATTGGGAAAGTTAACAAGTAAATATCTACTTTCAGCTACATTACAGCTACTATGTTGTTCCGCATACAGCAGGATAAGCAGAGGGAACTTACTGTTAAGACACTTCGTTCCCTACTTTCCCCCGATTTTTTTGAGGCATTTCGTGTTGAGTGGCGAAACTCTACGCCGGGCTTTTACCTTGGTACCAGAGCAAAGAAATGAAAGTGTTACAAAATAATCATTCATTCTCTCGAGTAGGGATCGACCCCACAACCGTCGCGTTACAGTCAAACCCTTGGTCCTCAACGGCCTCGACAACGTGAAAGATAAATACATTTTTTTGCATCGAATTCTCGTTGAAAATGAACAGGAAAAATAAAAATGTTTCCTCTCGTTCTCTAGTTATAATGTAGGACGCGTAACTGTGCTAGCTCCACATTATCTTTTGTTACTTAAAATTTTCGCAGAAGTTGAATCGTGGCCAGAAATAAGAAATATTGTATGAAATAGGATGAATAATCTAAGAAGCTACGCTACCGAATATGAACTTTCACCTTTGACATATTTTCAGACACATTTCTATTTTTTTATTTCTATTGTAATGATTTTTCTAAGTTTTGTAAAGGGTAAGAAGGGTCGAGAATCTATTTTCAATTCTGATGCTGCAAACACTCGAAGATTTAATGTCTTTAAACGTCGATACTGTCCCTTATTAAATCTACGAAGCTATAAAAACGACACTTTTATTGCTCTTCTGTAAATTGTACATACTTTACAAGCTGTAAAATTGATTTACTATATAAAATTTGCTTTCTAACTATTCGGAGAAATAAAAGAAATTAAAACGTTTCTAACACATTATTATATTAATGGCTGTTGACTTTTTTTATTGGTGACTTGTTTTATTAGATTATGTAAATAGGTTATCTTTCGGTTTCTCCACCAGCCATTAGCAGCAGGCTTCAGAAGGGTAACCGAGATAATTTTACTGCATTTATTCCACCATAAGAATCCTCTTGACCCAAACTCCATATATTTATACTGCCTTATTTATGGGTTCTTACTCTCAGAATTTTCTAAACATATTTTTTAAAATGGTAAAATTATATACATAAAAAATTATAACTTTAGAAGTAGGTACTTATTTTCGATCCCATTAAAATTATGTAATATACAGTATATTTTTTTAGGTTCAGTAGTTTTGAAGATAAGGAATGATCAATCTTCGCCTATTTTATTTTATATTATAGAACTGACAATAAGCCATAGTCAACTTACAATAAACTCTATTAACATATGCTTAACAAATATTAAATTTATAATGTAATACCATTTTAAGTTAAATTCTGAAGTTCACACAGACAAAATGTCGTCAATAATTAGTTTCCTAAAATGTAAGAACATAAATAAAACGACATGCAAAATAACTCCATCTTCGGTATAGACCACTTGATCCAATTTTAGCCTCTGAGAAAGCACTTGTAATAATGTGCAGACGATCCAGGAATACCCAACGACGAATGACTCAATAATATGTCTGTATATTTTTTTACATCAGGTCCAAACTCCAGTCAGCCACAGAATTAGCATATAAAAGCCTACCTTTTAGTTTTGTATAATTGATATTTTAAAATGTTACTTTAAATTTTAAAATATTTTTAATATAACTTTTTATATCAGCAAGATATATTAATACACGTACTTTATCATGTCAGCTTAACGCTATATTCCGCACGCAGCAGGGTGGGCTAGTGTTAAGATACTCCGTTCTCCACTTTCCGCCGAATTTTGGACGCAAAACGTGTTAATTGCTGGAACTCAACGCCGCGCTTTCCCTGGACACCAGATCGAAGAAATGGAAATATAAATTTAAATTAACATTTCATTTCCTCGATTGGGGATCGAACCTACAACCAGTCGCGTTTACAATCACACTGCGCTCCTGCGCACGACTGGACGCAGACCTCACTTACACTTATTTAAATCACAAAACTATAAAACTTTAATATTTTTTTACTTATACATATGTGGTGGTCGTCGTGGCACAAGGGTGTGACTGTAATGCGACGGTTGTGGGTTCGATTCCCACTCGAAGAAGTGAAATATTTATTTACGTTTATATTTCCATTTCTTCGCTCTGGTGTCGAGGCAAAGCGCGGCGTTGAGTTCTGCCACTTAACACGCAATGCCTCCAGAATTCGGCAGAAAGTGGGGAACGGAGTGTCTTAACACTGTGTTCTCTCTGCCTACCCTGCTGGGTGCGGGATACAGCGTGAAGCTGACTTATCCATAATATGCACAAATGTACTCCGATCCACGTAATCTGATACTGTGAATTGTCTGGGCTTCTGCCTGTTAATAACTTAATACCTGTCGAACAACCTGAAATACCCTCTCACCAGGAAAATTTAATGCGAGAAGCCTATTAAATTGGAATTTAATCCGATATACTGAGAAAGCGTGTGGAAAAAATCCCAGTTTTACTTATAAATTTAATTATTACTTACACATACACTCGCTTACTGAGGAAATTTGCCCGATCTAGTATGTTATTAAATGTAATCAGAAATTCCGTT
Source organism: Heliconius melpomene melpomene (assembly GCA_000313835.2). Classification (NCBI taxonomy): domain Eukaryota; kingdom Metazoa; phylum Arthropoda; class Insecta; order Lepidoptera; family Nymphalidae; genus Heliconius; species Heliconius melpomene. Next base: position 48,400 of record HE672027.1, on the reverse strand, counting down.
TAACTCGAAGTTTAATATTTTAACTTTCATTTACAAATATGTAGGTGTAATTTTTAAAACAAAATTCTTAGATACTACTACTTTTCTGTGATCTTTTTTTTGGATTCCTGTATAAATACTTGCAAATTCTTGTGAGGCAGGTTTAAAGGAACCAACAAATATCTTCGCTTTCGGTTTTTAACTTTAAACTTCCAACGGGTTATTTAATTATTTTAATAATTAGTTTATAGGTATTGTCAGTGCAAGTCACATACAATACAAAACATTATTATGGCAATATTACTGTTACTTATGTATATATTATGTCGATTATAGTAACGTTATATGAGAAACCGGATTAAATAGTAAAAGCATATACGGAGTATGTCCTTGTGCATACGTCCCGAAGTCGTGACCAAACGTAACCTACCCAACGGCTTCAAATGCAAGTTACAACATCTGTATTCTGTATCAGGTGTTCTTAGTACCTTAGGCTTTTGGGCCTATAGTAAAAATGACTTCCTTTTATATTTAAAAAGATTGTAAAATTAGTTTGTATTTACAAATCTACAATATTAATTTATATTTCCCTTTCTTCGCTTTGGTATCCAGGCAAAGCTCGGCGTTGAGTTTCGCCACTGAACATGCAATGTCTTCAAAATTCGGCGGAAAATGGGGAACGGAGTGTCTTAACACTAGGTGATCTATGCCTACCCTGCTGTGTGCGGGATAAAGCGTGAAGTTGATTTTTTTTTAATTTTAAATCTACAATAAGACAACTAATAATAAAACGTGTTCTAGTATTTCGATAACTTTGCAATTTGATAATGATTTGCTATATTGAAACCACCCACGACGGTGCGTGCATTGGCCTGGTCCGCAGGGAACCAAGGCCGCTATGACAATAGGATCCACTTGCACATTTCTTATTGCGATTCTATATTATTCAATATGACTATATCTTATATATGGAACTAGTTTCCTCTGGAATGCCATCGCCAAGAATGCCATTCACAGAGGAATTGAATACCCGACTTTATAATATATTTGTCGGTTCTCTGAAGTTTTTATTATTTTTTATTTATCATAAATATTTAGTGTAATTATATAATAAGTAATGTACCTAATAGGACATTACTAAATTATTAATTTTACTGTAACATCATAAAAATAAAACCCAATATGAACGAAAAAAGACAATATTCTATTTTTATCTAGAATTCGTTTGATTGTTTTTTAAGTACTTTGCTTTCTTTAATTTTTAAATATTAATTATTGTGAAATTTGAAATATAATATAACATATATTTATTAGTATAAATTTCATTCTGTGTGACATTTTAAGCATAAATAAATAAATAATACTTATATTCATAGCTAATACTTATATTTGCAATTGTTGCAGCGGAGGGCAGCCTGTCAGATTTTGCAACGCGCAAAGTTCACTACACGGCCAATAATCCTCTTAGAAAGGAACTATTCACGGCTGATACCAGGTAATTGATCCAAATATTGTATAAAATATAAAATAATAGTGTATCATCAACCAGACTTTCAGGATAGGAATGCTGACCATCGAATATGTTAAAAATACAAAAACAAAGCTTCCTCGACAAAGCTTCCTAAGTAGATGGATTCGAATCATATACAGCGCAAATATTTACATGACCATGCAGATGCTTAATTGCTGTAATTTATAATTATCCAACGAGGCTAGCAAACACATCAAAAGAAATTACTTATTTACATTACTAAGCAGTATTCAAAAAAATTAATGTGACATCGTATACGTTTCAGACCCGCAAGTTTACGAAAGCTGTATGAAAAGGCAACAACCGATAGAATTTCCGCATCAATCCTCGATCAACTAAGAAGAGATTCCCAACATTCCCAGTATCTTCTCTGTACTCCTGTCCTAAGTTCAAAGAGAAGACGAATATATAATAAGATCGACGTCGACATAGAAACTCATATTGTAAGCCAATTTATCATTTCATTTCAATTAACGTACAAGTTAGATTGACATAACAATAAAATAAAGAGGACACCGACATTGCAATCAGAAATCATCATTAATTCATGTATAAAACACTTAGAATGTAATATTTATTAAGTAGTTCTATGTTCTCACCGTCATCGTTCATGACAAGTATATTATTTATGTTATTATCTATTAAATATACGACTCTATGTAATAAATAAGGACGCTTGAGTTAAGCGCATTTATATTTCAATTTTATTATATTATTAAAAAATATATTTTATATTTTACTAGCAAGGCATGTCAGTTTAACATAATAATTTAATTTAAATGCATATTTGTTTATATGTGAAATTATATCTATGAAGTCAAAAAATTTTTTTGCTAAATACCATATCCAAGCCTTACTTTTAATTAAACAGCCAATTATCTGTCAATTACAGCCGTCGGTAGTAGAACATTTAAGGAAATGGACGTCAAAAGAAGCTGTGGGAGATGTGACGGCTTTACCGGATGCGTCAATACGTATCGCGAGCAGCGTTACTTTAACGCCAGACGAGCTCTCAGAGTGCGGGTCGGGAGACGACGAGCCTATAGACCACCGGCTGCCGAGCCCTGAGGAACAGCTACGAGTAATTGTATCTAAGTATGTTATAGTGTCATATCTAAATGTTGTATAACTGCTCTTGCTCTAGCTCCACGCTATATGCTGGATATTGCAGGGTAGGCAGCGAGAACTTGGTGCTAAGACATCACTCGTCACTTTTCATCCAGCGTGTAGAGAGACCTCCACACGCCACTTTGTCTTGTTGCCAGAGCGCGAAAATGAAAATAATTCATTCCCCTGAGTGAGAATCGAATCTGCAACCATCGCGTTTACAGTTAGACGATGTGACACTGCGACACAACGGTCCCAATACAAGTTACATTATGTGTTGTATTTACTATTAAATTACACATACATATAATACCTTGATATAACATTTTCTTTTCAGATTTCCACCAGAAGTCATAGCGATAGACACGTCAGGCAAATTCTTCGATAGAATGTGTAGTTCGCGGAAGTCCCTCCACGTAGAGACCATTGCCGGCGAAACGGATACAGTGAAGCGTCGCACGCGCACTCGGAAACCACGGGGTAAAAGACGAAACACAATTTCTGGCACTGATCAGAAAGAGCTTAGAGAGGCTATAGCTGGGTAAGCTTATAGAGTGCACTATTCACTTTAGATTACATTATCTATTTTAGTTATATCAAATTATATTAATTAAAATAATAATAGATAATGAAATCCGGAGATCTATTAACTTTAGTAACAAAAAGCACAGTATCGTGTGGCTTTAAAATCGTTTAATATTCAGCACATTTTAACCTGTCGATGATATCGTGCTTCTGTGAATAAAATATTTTTTTTGTTCCTGGTTGTCGTTATTCACTTACGCTTCTTAATAACGAAGTAAAGATCAAGATTATAAAACATCTTTGCACTGAAACACTAATAGAGTCATTCTCATTAGCTTTAAAATTAATGAAATCTTCGAAAAACATCTCTGTTACAAGACTAAGTGATATTTTTCGGAGATTCATATGCCTCTAGCGTGTGACTAATGCTTTGCTTGGTTTGTTTTATCATAGTGATACACCAAATGCTGTGGCTTCTGAAGAGATTGAAGACAGTACTGTTATCCGGTCCCGATCGAGTGATTTGCTTAAGAAAAGTCCAACAGATCCTAAGAAAAGCCATTTTAATAGCTTAAAACAATGGGGAAAGAACCGCTTAAAAATGATCGGAAGATCACCTAGTACTAGCAGAGACAGTTTCAGAGAATCCAAACTAGATAGAAGCAAGGAATCAAAAACATCAATTGTCCCTGTAGATGATGAACTTAGTAAAGAAACTGTAATCTTACGCAAAAAACGACCAGAAGAAGAAGATAGAAGAAACCATTTGAGATGCGCTTCCTATTCTTCGTCGGAAAAAAGCATTGGACTTCCAAGCGTTCATACAACAGCAACAATAAGCGCGGGAGTGCGGTTACGAGGAGCTTCAACACAGAGGCGATCTCGGCGTTCGGCAGTCGGGAAAGATGAACCACACTCATCCAGTGGTAACTGGTCTGCAAGTTCCGAGTCAGGTAGAACGAGTATAGGCTCAGAAATAACTACCACAACGGTACCACCGAAAAGTACCACGTCTGCTGCCACATCGAATAACTCCCTAAATTTCCACCATGGCCCACCGAGCTCGATCATTAGTAGACGGAAATTCCTTAACACATCAGGATCTGGCAGTGTTACTAGCGAAGGCACTCTCACGCCTGACATTATTCACGATTTACATGAAGATCTGGAAACTAGTTCTGAATTTTCTTGCGATACAGAAGGATATTATACATCATTCCATATGGATTCTGGTCTTAAAACTTTAAAAGAAGAAGAAATTTCGCCTAGCACTCCATTGCACACGACTATTGCATTATCTAATTCATCAAATAGTCAGAATTTGTCGGCGGAAAATGAATACGAACTATTTGGTAAGGGTTCAACAAGCACAACGACAAGTTCAGCTGGTACAGTTTGCACCACTCTGATGGCAGCCGATAGCGATAGATCATTAGTAATTGGGCCGACAGTACCTGAACGCAAAAGTTCGTTAATAATAATGAATCGCAGTCGGGGAAATGTAAATACAAGTTTAGAGCGTGCTGCTTCATTCCAAAAATCGCCATTCAGCAGCCTTAGATATAGTAATTTAAGAGCTTTTTCAGACAAATCTGTAACAAACTTTTCAATATCTGACACAAACCCATCAGCAACGGTTACTATATCAAAGAATGTTGGTATTCAAAGAGAAATTACAGCTGTTGTAGAGGTGCACACTGAAACAGATATTGAAAGTGCTAAGAAAAGTACTGGTACGAGTTCACCGGACTCTGGCCACAACACTTCTAGCTCGCCTATCGAAGACTCAGTTTCGAGTGCTCACGGGAAACATAGTTTATCTGAACAAGACTATTCAGAATCTTCAGACCTCGAAGGAACAGACCGAATAGAAAGAATAAGATATAAAACAACTATCAACAGTTCTCGAATTCCTTCTATGTGTGTTATTACACCCACTAACTCTGACGATGAAAGTGAAACTAGTAATAAGAGTGTTAGCAGAAAAAAAGAAAATAACGAAAGGAGTGATCAGACACTAGCGAAATCAGAGAGCCGACCAAAGCTAGATTTGCCTAATGAAGATAGACAAAAGGAAACAAAATTTTCGGATGCAGCAAGAAATAGCAGATATCAAAATCAAATAAAATCCTCCTTACATCCATTTAATAATTTTATGTGTCGCCTTAAAGGAGTATTACCAAATAAACTATCTAATAAAAAATCACCACCATCAAAAGATGTTGATATGCTGGAAGATTTTTACGACTCTGGTGATTATGTTACAATTGCGGACGTTAAAAACAATAATCAAAAAATGACGTTAAATCGGAGTACGTATGCAAACAATGACATAGTTAAAAAAAATTTACAAACTGTTTTATCTGGAAAATTACATGAAACTGAATACGTTTCTTTAAATGAACTACCAAACTGCTTAAATGAAGGCAAGGATTACTTAGAACATAGCGCAGGTGAAAAACAAATTGAAGCGCAAAAAGTACAAGCAAAAGGAGCAAAAGTGACTCTTGATTCGCAAGGACAAGTAATCTATTCATCTGACACATTGAAAAGGAGAAAAGGAGCACACACCACATTTGAGCCGGGACCATTTGTTCAGGAAATTTGTCCAACCACCTCCATTGTACAGCGAGAAAGTGCGGATGTTGTAAAAATCATAGATGAAACTGACTTCCCCTACGCACCCACAACCAGTAGCAAACCAACGTCGCCACAATTAGGAAAAATGATAATAAAAGCACCTATTGACCCTCGAGGTGTCATTACTACAGAATTTGTGACATTACCCACTAAACCCAGTACAATAATATCAGCGACCCCCATTACGGCGTCACCTGTACTAACGAGTACGAATTTAAAAATGATCACTAAAACTAATTCAGATCCACCTAGAGTAGTCGAAGCCATTACCAGGTCGGGTGCGTATGTAAACATACACGATGCAGAAGGTGTCAGCTTGTCCCCAACGAAAGATGATATAGCAGGTAAGAATCTTTCAAAAACTTCGAAAGTCATCAACGATTCTATTTCCAATGAAAATTCTAATAAATCTTTGGAAGAAATCATTCCTTTCGTACCCAACTTTCAAACATCAATAATGCTTAAAAAGTGCAAAGATTTTGGTAAAACCGGTAATAAAGTTGCAGAAGTTATAAAAATGTTTAAAAATAATGTCGACGATAAAGTAGATCCAAGTTTTAATAATCAAGATGTTGACAAATGTTTAAATAGTAAAATTAAACGAAGTGATAGCTACAAACTTGCAAACTCTCCACTAATGCCTATTAAAAAACTGCTTAAACTAGATTCTTTTAGTAATAACGCAAAAAAAGTTAATTCTTTTGAAATGATTCAAGCTGAAATTACAGCAGATTTGCTTAGAGAACAAATAAACTATCCATCAACGGTATCTCCTAAACTAAGTCACAAGGATACGTTTGATAGCCTCAAATGCGAATGTTTAAATAATAATGATAGTTTCATTGATAATAAATTTGAAACAGAATTATCTTCGTTAGCTTTAAGTCCATTAACTACTCCTTTGCCCAAACGGCATACAATAGCACTCATTCCAGACAACAGGGATAGGGCTATAGACATGCTATCAGCTATATTAGATTCTGACCCTGACACTGTCTGCGTGTTGCACTCGCCGCCCGCTTGCCCCTTGTCACCCAGTAAAGTTACTGTACCCTTTGACGGTTCTATGCATAGAGCTAGAATTTTATCAATTTCTGAATCTGAGAACGGCACCGAAATTTGGTAATATTTATATATCCGCAATAACTTTCGACTAACTGTTGAATTAATTTAACATATTTTTAGAAAAATTCAAAATGAATTACATAAATTAAGTGTAGTCATCATGTATCAGACGAGTTATTGTCAAATTGCTCAGTATTTGTTATGTATTACCTATTAGAAGAGTTTCTAATGGATAGAAAGTAATTTTAAGCCTGTTACCTTCTTCTTTATTACGCTTACTTCGTAAATGTCTTAAGTATTTTTATTTTACAATCAAATTTTAAAGTATATTCAATGCTTAATGAAATTGTTCATGTTCCATTTTATGAAGTTAGATATTTTTAAGGAAATATGACTAAAATAAATTGTAGTTTAAGATTATTAGATTTTTCTCCGTCCCACTTAGGATATAGTCGTCTTCCTTGCCTTAGTTAATTTATTTCTGTGATAGATTTAATTTTAAATTATTTTAGAACGTTCACACTCGAATTAATGTTTTTTTTATTTGATATTATAAAGCAATTTTGTTATATAATAAAATGCATGGTGGCTTATTTCACCCGAGTGTGCACAGCTTATGATTAATTTATGTTTTTGTATGAAGTGCATGGTGTGTTATTCTTGTGTCCATATGTGTTTGTAAATAATATTATACAAATATTGTCAATTAACGCACTTATTTCATTTAATTTCACTCCCACGCTCTCACCTCACCCCACCTCATTTACATATGTACCACCAGCACCCTTAACATTTTATGAATGAAGTTCTGTTGTAAGTTGTTTTTCAGTTAAACCAAAAGATTGTCCTATATCGAAGGAAAAGGTTATAACGAGATTCACGGCACAATAGAACTTAATTCCCTATTCAAAGAATTTAGTGCAGGGATTGTATAATGTATAAAGTTAAGGTTCAACGTACAAATGTCTTATAATAACATTAACTCTTACTTTTCATAACCACAAGTTCACTAATGTATAATAATATAAGTTCTTGCACTGGAATATCCAAAGGTAAACACTGTCCCCGTCGATCGTACACTACTATTAATTCTCATTATAACATCGCTTTGCCCAACGATCGAGATGCTTCCAATGGTTGCGACTTTGTTAAGACCAAGTCCTTCAAAGGTAAAGTTTTGATGCTTTTTTTAGCATGATATTTCGTTGCATGTGTGGATATATTAATATTATAATACTAAGATATGTAATTCGTGGGCTCATTTTAATATTATATTAATTCATATTATATTATTTCTGTATTTTTAATACTTGTATTTCACTAACGATTGCGGCATTGGAAGCATATTAGCATAATAACACTATGTGCGTTAATAAAAATATTTATTATAGCCAAAATCAAATTGAAATATTTTTAATATCTGTCTTATGTATATTGTAGATTTCGCACATCCTTTTTGATTATAAAGCACCTTACGCAGACATTTTTTAAATTATTATTTTTGTTATAGAATAAAATACCATGCACTTAAGTTAAAAAAAATATTTAATCACTTACTTAGTAGGTAAGCGGTGTAAATGCTTCTTTCGCATGCATTTTCTTTTATTTTTATATTATTGCCACATTTGTATTTACCTATAGTATTTATAAAAATAAAAATAGTAGGGGTAATAAGGAAATAGAGGTTCAGATATAAGCACTTAAAAATGCCTGCTTTTTCTTTAAAAATACGAATATATTTATGTATAAAGTGTATTGCCTATGTAGAAAACGGGCGCTATTGAAAATACTTAAAAAACCTGTTTAAATGCTATGATGAAGTTTTAAATTTAATAATATTTTATGTATATTTCAGACTATCGACAATCAAACGCTGACAAACTTTTGAATCAACGTATGAGAGGTCAAGAGTCAGTGGTAGATATGAATAATTTACATCCGACTGTTCATCGGTACCATACGGCACATCTTCGTGGCAAGCATGGAATTACGAACCATGACATTAAAACAGAAGATAAAGTTCACTTAAAATTCTGGACGCTACCTAAAGTATCGTCTGGAACATATATAGAAAATCCTGCAATAAAAGAAGAAAAACAGCACAGCCCAAAAACTAAGCATTTAGGTCCGCATTCGAATATTCCAGACCGCACAGAACACAATCTGCACACTGAAGAGTCTATAAGAATATCACCAATAGATCCTCGTACCTCTGGTTCTTTCAAGTCATCTACACCTACGAACAAAGAAACAACGATAAATTTAAATTCGAAACTTTTGTCGCCGGTTAAATCAACTATGACGAACGAAGAATTATACGCCGTTATCCATAGGAGTAAAAAGAAACTTAACATTAAAGAACCTCCTGAGAGAGCTGAATCTCCAGCATTTAGTACAATTACTGTATCGCCACTTATTTCTGAACCTCCACATCCTAAAACTGGACAACGCTTTCCAGAAACCGGTTACTTAGATATTAAAAATAGGTCAGCAAAACTACAAGATAAACAAACAACAAATTCTTTAGGGACAGGCTTAAGTGTTCAAAAACGAGAAACATGTGCTGATCGCTATGGACCGACACAACAGACATCAAGGTTAGATTTTAAAAAATTACTTCTGCAACATAGTGTTAAGGTTAATACACTTAACGTTCAAAGCAAATCTAATAAGCTGTCTGCAGTAGAACAACTCAAACTTTCTAAAGAAAAAAACCAAATACCATTGACACCTCCGGGAAATAGATCACAAATTAATATTCTAGACTTAAGCGGGTCGCCGAAAACTTATAACCACAGAAAGTCTGTGAAATCGAACAATCAACCGGTGTCTCCAGGTCGAGCCAGCGGATTAGTAAAAGATCATAAAAACACATCTAAAATCCTTTTATCCCCTAAATCCCAATGGCGTTTCGCTAGTCCAAGATCTGATGTACTGTCTACACCTATTCCGGAAGCGAATAATGAGGATGAAATATCAAATAGCTCTGGTGAAAAATGTGAAATAGCAACCGTAAGCCCACCGTCGAAAACAGTTCCTATTATGACTAATCAGCATTTTGGAGCACGAAGATCACTCATACCTATAAGTGAATATAACTTAGATGAAGAGCACTCTAATATTTCCCTAGATCAAGGTGTTTTTCCCATTGACACCGATTTTCCAAGTTCACATGCTTTATCTAGGTCAGAAATAATTCAAGCAAAAAGAGCAGAATTTTTCAAAAGCACTCAAGAAACTACACCACAATTATCATCTTTTAGAAAATCCCCATCAAATTTAGGATTAGTATTAAGGAATAAAACATCTCCAGAAAGAGAAAAGTCTTCGCCTAGTACTTTAGAAACGGCCTTATGATAGCGTTTAAGTCGGTTATAATAGAAAGATGATATCGAAGCCGGTGCTTTTTGGATTTGTTCAATTGTAAATACAAATATGAAATGAAAGAAGCTTTTATCTAGTCTTTTCTTGCTTAGTGTGCCATTGATTTGGCAACAATATTGTACATCCAGTGTTCATTACTTATGAGCTATATTTTTGTTTTACTTACGTGTATTTGTTTCTTTTCGCTTTTATTTTAATCGCTCTATTGGGGCCAATCTTAGTTTATGGAATTAAGATCAGTGTAGTTACATAATATTATGTAAGTATTTATTTTATACATAGGTAATTTTGATTTTTGGGTTTTTAAGTTATTAAAAAATTTAATTAAATGTTTTGAACAATTTTAAGTGTATTTTTTTTTCTAACAGTTTTTGGAAAGGTCCTCATATATTCTACCTAGATACCTATATAGTTGTTATTTCAATCTTAACTTTAGGAAATCAATTAAACTCTTTTTCATGCTAAAACTTATCTTTTAGTCACATTTTATTCCTTACCTGTATAAAAAGTCATAATGACAACGAGTAGACCTCTTAAATTCTTCATCACAAGATCATTCTTTATACTTTATATTGAAATAATTTGAAATAATCTATTGCAATATCAATGAAGTGCTACTCAATGGTAAGCTCTACCAGTTCAATGAGCGCTAAAGATTGTTCAGTGAAGCTCCGAATACTTATTTTGGTAGTAAATACCGCTAATCTTATAAATGAACGATCGACACCATCTATAGGTATAACTCACGCCCTTATCGGCCCTACGGCGATATTTACAACATACATTTTTATATGCACCTTTGTGTGTGCTGCGATCCGTTTCCATTACGCGTCTTTGTTTTTACAAATTTATGCCCTAATTGCCTGTTGTACTGTACAAATATGGCTATCGTTTATAGTATTCAGTGGCTTAAAGACAACCTCGTTGGCTAAACAAAACGCCGCACTAGTTTTAGATGGAGTTCTGCCAATGATCTGTGCGTTATTGTTACTTGTGGACCTTACAGAAGTTTTATTTTCCAACCGCTCGCAAACACCTCCACCATCACCTTCGTCAAGTGACTCCAGGTCATCACCAACAGTAAACAATTAATGAATATATTCAATATAGTTCATTAAAAAATATTAAATTTGTGTTGCATTTATTTATTACATTAGTTGCATCTGCCTACCTTGCTATGTGCGGTATATAGCATGAAGCTAAAAAAAAAAGAAATAAAATTAGTTTAGAATTGTAAAAAATGTACTTTTACAGGATTGCATCTAAAATTTATGCAAAATGAGAAACTACACTGGTAGGTACACCATCCGACTGATTTAATTAGTCATTTTTTTCATTTCTGCATTCTGGGAACACAAAGTCTCAAAATCAGCCCAAAATAGTAAAACAGGTTATCTTTACACTACCTTTTCGATCGGTCGTACTTGCCCCCTATACACAGGATATGATAAAAACTTAATAATAATAAAAATTTTGGATGCATGCAAATTTGACTTAATTCGAAAAAAATTATAAGTACAATAAAGTACTTTGTTTACTAAAAGTATCTTACTATATAGCATAAAATAAAATTGGTTGTTAAGACAGATCTAAATAAAGATAAGTTCCTATAATTATATCTTTGCAATAAAAAAACATATGCTTTCTCTATTACATGGTTGGATTCTCATCTTTCCACTTCAAGAATACATGTTGACTTGAGAACTCAATGCTTCACTTTGTTGTCTCCGAGTGGGGAAAATGAAAATAATTCATTGATCTGATTAAGGATTGAAGCCACAACTATTGCATTCACTAAGGCCACAATTTTTTTTAATGACATTTTATTGTTATTAAAAAACTTGATTTAACTTGACTTGATTGGTAGGTTTTTATTGACTAAAGATATAAAAAAATAATATACAAAGTTTTATTTTATCACTCTTTATTTATTAATAAAGATATATTTATCAAATCTTCAAAAATCACCTTAACATATGTTATTAACTATTTAAACTGTTACTCTTCAGTCACTTATAACTTCACAAAGTAAAAATTTAACACTACTTGTTCATTGGAGGTCCATTCATCAAAGGTGGTCTCATTTGCCCCATAGGGCCCATAGGTCCCATTGGACCCATTATAGGACCCATCATAGGTGGCCTCATTCCCATCATAGGAGGCATTGGTCCATGTGGACCCATCATCATTGGTGGTGCCATTGGCCCTCCAGGGCCCATTGTTGGTGGAGGTATCATTCCAGGCGGGCCACCAGGGGCAGGTACTGGTGGTCTGGGTCCACCAGGACCCATAACAGATGGATCCCAAGGAGGCGGTATTGCTGTCCCTTTGTTTCCAAATGGATTCTGTGCAATTTTACCAGCTTTAAATGCCGCCGTTGTAGCGTCGATAAGGTGTTGAGCTTGTTCCTCCATCCATTTCTGATAGTAAAATTTTACGTTATCTTTATGTTTCCGCCCAGTGCAATGAGTTTTCCGAACACTAGGAGAGTCATGTGTTAAATAAGTGTCACAGTAGTCACAATAATATTTAGGCATATTGGTTGTTTTGGAAATCCGCTAACACTTTATAGATCACGCCAAACTACATGCACGCATCATTCTCGATTGTTTCGTTAATATTTATGTCACTGTCACTGTCAGTGTCAACTTTCTTAAATTGCCAGACTCAAGTGTCTGACGTGACATTGGCGAAATGAATTGTGCTCAACTGGCACGCTCGAAACGCCATATTTAGAGAAATCAATCAATCTCAAGTGTCTGTCCTATAATGGTATAATTGCGATAATACAGCGATCTAATTAATCATCGATTAAAGGTCGATCTTATTTGTATTTCCATTTCTTCGCTCTGGTGTCGAAGCAAAGGGCGGCGTTGTTCCGCTACTCAATACGCAATGGCTCCAGAATTCGGCGGAAAGTGGGGAATGGAGTGTCTTAACACTAAGTTCCCTCTGCCTACCCTGCTGTGTGCCGGATACATCGTGAAGCTGATTTATTTTTGTAACATTATACTGCTAAAAATAGAAAGCAGAGAATGGAATATCTTAAAACTATGTCCTATGTCTATCCTGTGAAGCATAAAGATGTAGAAAAATTAAAAGATCTAGTGATTATTTTTGTGATTTACAATTTTTTTTGTTCAAAAGAAGGTAATTTTTTTTGCCAAATTTATTAAACGAAAGTCAATTTCATTTAAAAATTACTATTTACCTGTTTCATCAATGGTTTTATTTCTTAAAATGTTGAATAAAAAACAATTGATAGGCCTTTACTCAGTCTTTATTGATTTACTTTTACGTTACAGAACGTATAACGTGCAAATATTATTTGTCAAATTCAATTTGCTCAAATGTCAATAAAGATACAAAAGTAATGCGGTGTGCATGTATTCGTCCGTGTTATTTTTTGGTTATAACGTAAAAGCACATATATATTTGTGACTTTTAAAATTATTATTTACGTTTAAGAAACCAATTTAATATTAAATATGCCTGATATGAAATATATTTTAGTTACGGGCGGTGTTATTAGTGGTGTTGGAAAAGGTGTCATCGCAAGTTCTTTTGGCACGATACTCAAAAGCTGCGGAATTGATGTTACTTCAATTAAAATTGATCCCTACATTAATATAGATGCTGGCACATTTTCACCTTATGAACATGGTAAATTTTGGCTTATAACTAGATAAATTTAGAAGGTTTTGACATGCGATTTTATTTATCTACAACTCTAAATATTTTTAGGTGAAGTTTACGTGCTTGATGATGGCGGAGAAGTGGACCTTGATCTAGGCAACTACGAGCGTTTTCTTGACATAACTCTCCATAAAGATAATAATATTACCACTGGCAAAATATATCAGCAAGTAATAGAACGTGAGCGACGTGGAGATTACCTAGGAAAAACAGTACAGGGTATATACATTGTACACATATATGTTTTTTAGCTTTACACTGTGCCCCCACATATAACAGGATAGTCAGAGGAAACTTAATATTAAGATAATCCATTCTGTACTTTCCACTTAATTTACAAGACATTGCAAATAGAGTAGTGGAACTCAACACCACACTTTCTTTTTGTACCCAGGGCAAGGAAGGAAAAAATTTTTTTCCATTGAGTAGGAATATAACTTACATTTACAGTAAGTTGCTGTGTCACTGCTCTTTTTTTTTTTTTATATGGAATAGGCTTGCGTTTGACCGCATCAAGTCTGGTGAGCGTTGATGCGGTCTACGGTGGTGCACGCTTGCCTAGAAGATACCTATTCACCCTTTCTTTGAAAACCCCCACATTGTATATCACAGGAAATACAGATGCCGGCAGTGAGCTCCACAGCATCCTTAAATAATCATGCCATTTAATTTTGCATTAGTTAGAGGGAATCTGGAAACCCAGTGTTAAGACACTTCTGTTCCCCCATTTTCTAGTGAACTCTGGTAAGGCAATGCATGTTAAGTAGTAGAGAACTCAATGCTGCTATCTATTTAATAATGAAAAAAGCTTCATTATTTGAAATATTATTAATATTTATTTCATTTATGATTTAGTTATTCCACATATTACTGATGCTATACAAGAATGGGTACAGAGAGTAGCACATGTACCTGTCACACCAGAAAATACTCCACCAAGAGTTTGTATAGTGGAACTTGGTGGTACCATAGGTGATATAGAGGGGATGTCATTTGTTGAAGCATTTAGACAATTTCAATTTAGGGTAAAAAAAGAAAATTTTTGCTGTGCACATGTCTCTTTAGTACCAATGGTAAGTAAAATTTTTTTTGCGTCATACTGTACTAGTGCTTGATGATTTTTGGCTCATACTATATGCCACAGAAATTCATTTTCACCAAATTTTTGAGCCTATAATTTGTCTTATTACCAGAAAAATTATAAATAATAGTCCCTTGAGTGGCAACCAAACCCAAAACTTTTGTGTGTACTGCTGCAAAATGACAACTTCAAAATTGTTTTTGAACTTGGATTTTGACTTTGCCTTTTAATGTTTTAGCCTAAGGCAACAGGAGAACCTAAAACTAAGCCAACACAATCATCTGTTCGCGAACTCCGAGGTCTAGGACTATCACCTGATTTGATATTATGTCGTTCAGAAAAGCCCATCAATCACAATGTTAAGGAGAAAATATCTAATTTCTGTCATGTTGCACCAGAACAGGTATGTTAAATTAAAAAATCCATTTTTTTAAATATTTTTCTATACTTAGTGTAGATGAACATTGAGTCCATTAATTTATATTTAATTACAACTAATTTATATATTTGTGGAAGAGCTAAATTTTATTCAATAATTTTTTTTATATGTATTTGAGAAAATTTTATATGGCATATCTTATTTATTAAAATATTCTTTATTATTATATGTACATCATATATAATTATACCCATAACTCGATTATTTTAGTTTAAATTACTCTTATTATAAATAAATGTGTACATTTACACACGAGGTCGTCGTAGCGCGGTGGCACGAAGGTGTGTGTGATTGTAAACGCGACATTTCTGGGTTCGATTCCTATTCGGTGGAATGAAATATTTAATATATTAATTTCCGCGCTCTGGTAAACAGGCAAAGAGCGGCGTTGAGGTCCGCTTCTCAATGTGCATTGTCTCGAGAATTCTGAAAGTGTGAAAAGTGTCTAAATGGGAACATTCCCAGATGCCCTCTGCCTACCCTACTATGTGCAGGAAACAGTGTGAAGCTAAAAGATAATAAAAATATACATTATTCATTAGTATCTTTTATAGTTTTATTTCAAATTATATTTTATTCATAGGTAATATGTGTTCATGACCTGACATCAGTGTACCATGTGCCATTATTAATGGAGGCTCAAGGTGTGGTTCAGTACTTAAATGAAAGACTTCAATTAAATATAGCTATGCCTCGTCCATCACGGTATGTTTATATTTTAAAACGAAATGTTCTTCACAATGTTGAAATTCATTCACGTTAAGACAGAGTTTTATCGACAATAAGGCATGTGATTTAAGTCGTAAGAAAAATCTTTCTGTCTCCGCACAGTATATTTAAACAAAACACGAAACACGATCTTACTTTATCATGTTTTGAGTTACAATCTGTAGATGTAGTAAGATAACAGAAAATACGCATACATTTTAAAAGCGAATTATTATCCTTAAAAAAATGGATAATCCTCAAGCTACAAATTGCAACAGCGTAGTAGCTTAAGCAATTAAACGCAAAACGTCACTTCCTTATTAGAATAATATTAACATACATGTTTAATTTAGTTCTAAACGATGTAAGATTTTACCTTACCTTGTTAACCTTGTTGTTATTTCACGATTTATAATTAAACGAGTATTGATCGCAAAATTTTCATATAATAAATTAATAATAATATGTTAGTATAAATAAATCAAATAAGCTCTGATAGCTTATGGATTTATTATCTATATGGGTAAGAAACATAATAACCCTTCCTTAGCAGTCGGGAAAAATCTTTTATAAATAGTCAGAATTTACGAATAAAAAACCCGTTTGTGGTTTCGAATCTAACTGTATATTCCTAGTGAATGGAAGTTGTGAATAAATTTTATATTAATTTGTAAAAGCTAATAAGAAATTTAATATTAGCTGACATAACTCATGCCATGTTTCCTGAATTACTTAGATATTTAAGATCGAATATTTCTTTAATTAGGTTCATGCAAAAATGGCGAAATCTGGCGAAAAAAGTAGACAATCTACGTAAAGAAGTGAATATATCACTTGTTGGTAAATATACAAAATTAGAAGATAGCTACGCGAGTGTAACTAAGGCTTTACAACACGCCTGCATCGCTGCTGGCTGCAAATTGAATTTAACTTACATCGAAGCTGTCAATTTAGAGAAACAAACCAAAATTGATGATCCCGTGGGATATCATAAAGCTTGGCAGGACCTTTGTAAAAGCGAGTATGTACTTTTTTTTATCTTATGTCTTCTCTATAATATTGTTATTAATAAAAATGGTAAAATATTCCTATTTCTGAACTGTTTTTTTTATAATAATTAAGATGTAAATAATGGCTTTCAATGGATGATTAGTATAAAATATATATTTTAACTGTGTTTCAGTGGTGTTATAGTCCCGGGTGGTTTTGGTCAGCGCGGCATTGAAGGCAAAATAGAAGCTTGCCAATGGTGTAGAGAAACACAAAAACCCATGCTAGGTATATGCCTTGGTCTTCAATCGGCTGTTATTGAGTTTGCTAGAAATGTCCTCGGCCTGAAAGGTGCTAACAGCACAGAAGTCAACCCAGACTGCGAAGATAAATTGGTCATTGATATGCCTGAACATCATCCTGGTAATCTTGGTGGTACTATGAGGTTAGGGAAAAGGAAAACTTATTTGGAACCCAGTGTTATGTGTAAGTGTGTTATTTTTATTTCATATTTTTTTTATTGTAATTTTTATGTAAAAGATATAATCGCATTGTCGTGTGTTACGAATTTACGATATGTTATAAATTCTGTGGGTGACTGAAGATTCAGTTTCATTTAAAAATTTAAAAATAAAAAATTACACATACACAAGAGATTTCGACAAGAACAGAGTGTAAATGTGTTGCTATATGTGTATATTCGATATTGATCTTTCCAGCAAAGCTGTACAAGAAGGACGTGATCGAGGAGCGTCACCGGCACCGCTACGAGGTGAACCCGGAGTACATAGAGCGACTGGAGGCGGGCGGCCTGCGCTTCGTGGGGCGCGACTCCACGCGCACGCGCATGGAGGTGGCACTGGTTGACGCGCACCCCTACTACGTGTCCGTGCAGTTCCACCCCGAGTACCTGTCGCGCCCGCTGTCGCCCAGTCCACCCTTCTTGGGGTCAGTTTAAAATATACAGGATATTTAAAAAAAATTACCACTAACAAAAAACCTACGACCAAAATTTTAAAATTAAACCCTTATAAGAAAGTGATTTTGACTATCTATAGTGTGAATACGAATATTTTAAGAAAAATACTTTTATCATATAAATATATTTCTATTTCATAGGCTTATATTGGCTTCTCTCGGAAAACTGAAAAGCTATATGTCAAAAGGATGCCGTTTCAGCCCCAGGAATCAATCAGATGTGAGCTCAGGTACAGGTTTTATAACTTTATCGACATTGATTAAATGATAAGAAAAAAAAATGTATTATAAAATTATATAGAAGACGCCGCGCCGCATTTGACTGTAAACGGGACGGTTATGGGTTCGATTCCCAATCGGAGGAATTAATTATTTTTATTTCCACGCTTTGGTAACAAGGCAAAGCGTTAATTGAGCAGTGCGTGGGGAAAGAGTGTCTTAACACTGGGTTCCCTCTGGCTACCCTGGTGCGGAATACATCTGTGTGAGTGATTTTAAAAGTAATTATACATTTTGCGTATTTTCAGATGAAGAGGATATTTTAGAGGACACACCTAGTTGTTCCATGATTGACGAAAAAGTTGTAACAGAAAATGGAAATGCATTAAATGGAGTACATTAAGTATTTATTGATTTACGTCACCAGTAATATTTTATTGTTTAGTGTTGTTTTCAGTCTATATCAGATATAAATACAGAAAACTGTTTTGATTCTAGAACATGTTAAATATTAAGCATAAAAAAAGTATCTACATAGCTATATAAACGATTAACTACATTTATCAATAACTATTTTTATGATTAGTTAAAATATAATATGATTAGTTAAAAGTAGAAGATGTCATTACGCAGAGAATTCTAATTGTAAGCGCGACAGTTGTCGGTTCGATCCTACTAGAGGAAATGAATTACTTTTATTATCTATAGGTACGATAAAGCGTGGCGCAATGAAGCAACAGTTATTTTTTTTTAACTGCCATTTCTATGTATTTATATCATTTCCAAATTATTTTATTTATTTTTTAAAGTTTTCATTATTTACTTAAATAAATATACATTTAGATAACATCAAATTAATTTCAGCCATGATCGTTATTGAATGCTAAGCTTTGATTATTATATATTAGGGGCCATCTGCCAGAATCACTTGATGTTTTTTTAGCATTTTATAACTGGCTGGCTGACTGGCATATATATAATAAAAGGAATGCTGTGATCTTGCGAAAAATATATTATGGCTTTTGGAGCCTCACGTGTTTAATAGACGGCCCCTTACAACTTATATATGAACTATATGTTTTTTTATAACTTTTATGAATATAAATATTCAGATAATACTAATTAATTCATACTGCTTATGCATAAATCAACGATTACAATTTTTTTATATATCTTCATGAGATTATTCAATATTATTAACAATTTCATAAGTTTACTTACGTTAAAAGTACCTAGTCAAAATTACAATACAAAAGTACTTATGTAATGCATAATAGATAACAATTTTGTTAAAAGATGATTAGCTGTATATATAAATACATATATGTATTTTGCTCTGGATATTAATATTTCTTATGAAATTAGTTAAAACACACGTAATTATTACCTATTGCTATAAGCACAGTAAAACTTGTAAACATATGATTAAAGTATTCCAGTACCGGCCCTGATAGATTGATGGGTGGATTTGCATATATTCTTTCATTTTATTAGTAAAGAGGTATTTGAAAATTTACCGATTAAGTAATTTATTCACCCTACAAAAAAGCTGGCCGAGATGCCAATTTTGAGGCCGTCTCAATGTAAACGCGACCTTTGTGGGTTCGATTCCTACTCGATGGAAAGAATTATTTTCATTTTTTAACTCTGATGAAAATAAAAATAAAACAAGTCTATTTATCAACGTTCGCGCCTGTTTCGGATGTATAGTTTAAGTGCTCTTGAATTCTAATGTTTCCTAGTGATATCTGTGTAAACAATATTGTGTTGTCTAACAACATAATTGGGATTAAAGTGTCCTTATAGTTTGTAGAAATTAATGTTTCGTTTTCAACATTCGTTAAAGTTACTTTTTCAAGAATAGAAAAATATTTTAGAAAACGTATAAAAAAATGTATGTCGCGGAAATGCGTATTGGACAGTTTCCAAATCATATTTTTCTGCGTTTAATAAAATATTTTCTTTTCTTATTGTTTTGTTTCTTTTTTAGTTACATGTGAGGCTTTTACCTATATTTTTTTTAGGAAATATGTACATATATAATATTTTGTGTAAAGTACACATATGTATATTTTTATGAAATTGAAAATGATACTATGAACATTAGAATATTTTAAAAATGCCATAAAAAGTAGCTGAATATTTATATACATGTATACATATATCTGAATCTCTGTATTTTTTTAATATTATAGAAACAGTGCCAACGTGACTGCCCCATACTTACATTACTTATTTACATTTTAAAAAATGTATTTTTCTTTATATCAAACACTAGTATATTAGTTACGTATATCAAAACGTATTTTAAATTATAATTTTTATTAATAAGAGAAAGTGGTTCTATAAGTTTATATAATAGTTATTATTTTCTATGATTTAAATATTTTCAAGATTTAAATTTTATATGAAATCTATATTTATGGGTTCTATGTTTATATTGTATAAAAAGTTGTGCTAAAATTACATCAATATATTTGCATGAACTTATTACTGATTAACTTCTAAATATGTATAGGTATATAAACATATTTTATGACAATTTTGATGAGGTGAACTAGGGAAGACCAGGCCAAAATACTTTGCTTTAGTCAGTTTCGATTAATTGATATATGTAGCTTCAATGTCTGACTTTACATATTAGAAACTTTGTAAAATGTGTTCTGTGTACATTTACTCCCTATATCTTTGTTATTATTAATAATTCTTGCAGATAACAGCGATGGCTGTTTTGCTCTCTTAATTGCACCAAAGTTTCTAAATAATCTTTGTAGTGTAGAGTCGGCCTGAGGTTAGAAACCCATTTGTTTTTCACTGTCTACATTTCTTAACATCATTCACTGGAGTTTTTATATTAAAAGCTATATAATAAGCTTTTGCTGACAATGAATGGACTTTCAAAATTTTTGTAAACATAGATGACCTCCTCTCATGTGTACATTAACAGAAATATATAAACTACATTATATTCTATATATATAATATTATACTTAATGTATTCTTTTACTCTAAATGTCATTCCAGTTTTAACATGCGAAATATTTAAATGGCTAAACCATGTTACTGTAACTAGCTTATTTAAGTAATAATAAAGCATAATTTCTAAGTTTTTAGTTTTCATAATTTTAGTACCCATTTACTCGGATGTAGAAACTATTTTCTTTTTTAGACAAAAGAAAATACTTCCCAGGACCCTTAAAGGGTTAAAGTAAAAAAAAACAGTTATCTATTTAAACAAAACATAAAATATTAATGACAAAGCGTTCAGTAATGGATATGATATGTGGAGTGTGGACTCGAAATAACTACTGGATTTCAACGTTTGTAATTTCAAGTTCCAAAGTTTTTGTTTTCATTTGATTGTCTAATGTCTCTTATCATGTATGATAGGATTTTTGTCTGTTATATTTTTACAACCTTTATTCATAAAATTAAAATGATATAAAACACACAATTAAACATAATAAATACTCAGTCGGCGTAGTCCCAGATTCATGGAAGAGCGCTCTTATTCACCCGATCCCGAAGAAGGGCGATGGTTTCGATCCATCTAACTACAGGCCTATTGTCATCACCTCCCTTCTCTCAAAAGTCATGGAGAGCATCATCAACAGCCAGCTCTTGGTTTATCTATTTTATCTCTTGGCAAGCAGGGAGAGGGCCTGGCAGTTAGTTTGGACATGGCGAAGGCCTTTCATCGAGTGTGGCATGGGGCGCTCCTTGCTAAACTTCCATCCTATGGGCTTCCCGAGAACTTATGCAGGTGTCGACCAAGTCTTTCTCGGGAAAACGCTGAACAGTGCCGAAATAAATTTGTGTCTTCTGTTGAGGCATCCCTTGAGAATGTCTCCGCATGGGGTGAAAAGAACTTGGTTCAATTTAACCCCCTGAAGACACAGGTTTGCGCGTTAACCACAAAAAAGAACCACTTATCGTATCGCCAGTCTTTCAGAATACTCCCCTTACAGCCTTAAATCAGCTTAATGTTTCGAGTGACTGCCAGTATCGCGATCATCTGGAAAGCAAGGCCAAGTTGGCCTCGAAGAAACTGGGGGTCATCAATAAAGCGAGGCGGTACTTCACGCCAAAACACCGATTGGCCCTATATAGGGCCCAGGTTCGGCCTCATATGGAGTACTGTTCTCATCTCTGGGCTGGTGCACCCTAGTATCGGCTTGATCCATTTGATCGCATACAACGTAGAGCCGTTCGAATCATTAATCTGTGCGTTCTCTATCGCATTTATCATGATGAGTGTTCTGAGGAACTGTTCGACCTGTTACCTGCCGCCGAATTTTCCAACCGCACAGTACGTCACAAACTTAAATACCACATATCCATCCAACATATCCACACCACCTGGATACGTGGCACTCCACTACTGTGCGGTTTCGTAGAAATTTCCTTCCACGCGCCACCGAACTGTGGAATGGCCTACCCGCGGCAGTGTTTCCAGGTCGGTACGATATGGGTACCTTCAAAAAGCGCGTCTATCTCCACCTCAAAGGCCGGCAACGCACCTGTAGCTCCTCTGGTGCTGCATGGGGTCGTGGGCGGCGGTGATCAGGCGGGCATCAGGTGACCCGAACGCTCGTTTGCCTGGTCCTTTTTCCATAAAAAAATTAGAAAGAAATTAAACATACTTAAAACAATATAAAAAATCACATGTAAACAATAAATAAATATTATATTATTCTTAGTATATAAAGTTTTCTTGTTGATATCAGTACCGCACTTTACAAAACGGTATATAAATGTAGATGCTGTTAAAAATACTTGTAGCTAAGATACAAAATATTTAAAATTTTGTTTTATTCTGTGGAAAATATATATAAATTCCATATCTTTTCTGTAGTGTTCTGTATAAAGTTGCCCGCTTCGTGGATTTTTCACCAAATCAGGTAGATTAATTTAAAGGTTTGTTTTCCGTATGAATTATTAAAACTTTAATTATTTTGAGACTAAAAAGGTAACGAATCGAATTATAGTACAGAATATTAACAATGATTCGTTGGAGATGATAACAATAGAAATATATCTTGTGTATTGGCAGTAATGAGACAGGAAATACCTAAAGTGGAAATAATCATAAGCATGTGTTTTTTTTATCTAATATTGTATATTTATTTTTCAAATAAGGAAAAAATAGTAATGTAATTACTTGTAATTAATTACACACAGTAATTTAAAAACGCCATACAACTATTCCCAAAAAAATAAAGCGTTTTTAAGGTTATTGAAGTGTTATTCCACACTTAGAAAAGAACTTAAGTTTAACTTTAGTATTATCAATAGCTTGTAGAAAACAACATTTCATGTGGTTAAAATCGGCTTTTTAAAATATAAATGAAAACTTTTTTTTGTATTTATGTTAAAAGCTGCACTGTGTCAAGTCTTGTGTATTACGAGGGACTGGAGAGTTAGATCCATAGATCAGCTGCTGGCAGCACTGATACCGTATTATGTCAGAATCAAATATCAGTACTGTCAGCGAGACGGATAATCATAATTCGTAATTCGCAATACGAAAAATATAGTTTTGAAATTCATGCATTGTGTAAATAGTGTATTGAAGATATTTGTTAAATTAAATGAATCCAGAAATTACTCATAAAATTAATAACAGTTTTTTAAAATGTTTATGTTTTACTCTTATCATGACATAAGTGATCAAAACATAAAAATAAATATTTATTATTATTGATATTAGTTAAACGTGAATATTCAAAATGGTTTTTGAGTCAATCGTGGTGGATGTACTGAATAGGTTCCTCGGAGATTACGTGGAAAATTTAAATAGATCTCAGCTAAAACTCGGGATTTGGGGCGGTAAGGTTTTATAGAGGAAAGAATGATGTCATACTACTACTACTTCAAAATTGTAACACTGTAGTTATTTATGTCTTTTCGTTATTTCCAGGGGATGTAGTACTGGAAAACCTTATATTAAAACAAAATGCTTTGGAGGAACTTAACATACCTGTTCAAACTGTTTATGGGCATTTAGGTTTGTACTGTACTGGATTTATTTCGTTCTTTATGATATTATTGTTTTAATAAATTGAGGTGTAAACGATTGGATATTTTAATAGCTAATTAAAATAATGATATTTTTAAGCCTAAACAATTTTATTTTTTCTATGTATGTAAAATTATTATTTAAAAAAAATTAAATAATATAAATGAATATAATTTTAAATATTTAGAGTTATATTTATGCTTTATAATTGTATAAGTCTTTTTGACTTGTTGATTTCTCAGTAACAATTGATACTTAATAATATCAAACTATCATTGTTCTCCAATTAGTGAAAAAATGAAATAAACTTTAAATTGATTTAAACTTTAAAAAAATTATGTGTGGGGTTGTTGCGGCAGAGGGGCATAAACATCCAACAGTAAATGCCGCTGTTGTAGATTCAATTGTTGTTGTTGCAAATTAAGTTGTTTGCATTTAAATATACTGAGTATGTCCACCAAGGTAAGTATATTTAGCATTCAACATGAAGTATACTTAATTATTACGAAGCAGCATTCCATAAATGACATCATGCCCTCAATCACTAGTCTTTGATTGTGTTAGTGACTCACACAACTCAATTATAATTTGGAGGTCAATTGGCAGATTGTTCTTGATATACCATCATGTTATTGTAACCCATGGGGCAATGGTCGCCTTACATAAATGATTTGATTTGGTTATGTACATGTATAATAATAATATTTACAAAAAAATGTATGAGTAGTATGGTTATGAAAAATAACATTTACTTGTTTTTTTTAAATATTATATTTTATAATGTGCAATGAAAAAATTAAATTTTTTCCTTTAAGTTATGTCACTTTATTGAATGTTAATACAGCATCTCAAATTATGTAACCAGGTCAATGCAATAGAGGCATAGTACTCTATGTAAAAAAAATGGAAAATATTGATTTTCATTATGTAATATTTATAAAATTTCAATAGGAAAACTGGTACTTAAAATACCATGGAAAAATTTGTATGGTGCGTCTGTAGAAGCAACAATAGAGAGATTATTCCTTATTGTAAATCCCACGGCTGAAATAAAATATGATCCAGAAAAGGAAGAGAAAATGGCACTTGCTGCCAAACAAGCTGAGCTTGCTAGAGTTGAGGAAGCTAAGAAAAGAGAGGCTGAAAAAGGTATTGTTGAAGTTTCTTATTTATTGATTTGGTAATTGTTACTTACTGAGATCTGTACTTCAGTATACCATATATTTTTAGCAATTTAAAATGAAATAAGACATTATATATATGTGAATAATAATATATACAATACCCTATTATAATTTATATTAGTAAATGTATACTATTCAAGATATAGAAATATATGTGATGTTTTGTATTTAAATGTTTTAGTCATTTGCATTATAATAATTTATGTTTCATAATGTTTATTATATAAACAGTTTGTATTACAACAGAATAAAATATATATTTTTTATTTTTATAGATCAAAATAAACTAGATGAGACATTTGTTGAAAAATTAGTAACACAAATAATAAAGAATGTACAGTTAAAAATAACTGATATACATGTTAGATATGAAGATAGCATCACAAATCCAAAGGCACCCTTCTCATTTGGTATAACCCTTCACAATCTATCTGTCCATACAACTGATGAGAATTGGAAGCAAACTGTGATACAAGAAGCTGTCACGAAAATTTTTAAGGTAACCAAAATATGTGTGTGTGACTAATTATGACAATGGTGGGTTCCATTCTCACCCAGGGGAACGAATTATTTTTATTTTCTCATTCTGTTGAAAAGTACAAAGTACAACATCGTGTTTTGCCACTGAACACAAAATGTTTGGACAATTGAGCAGAAGCTGAGGAGCGGAGTGTCTCAATGTGAAGCCAAATTTAATATGTTGATATTTTTTATATATGCAAAATGCAATCTCCACAATAGTAATCTAGATGGAGATGAAGAAACACAAATGGCTATATAAATTTATCTTCCAGTAAAATCTACAATGCAACAATTATGTATTTTAAACAATTGTATTCTTAAAATTTATTCACACATGTAGATTGTAGATATAGTGTTTTACTTAAGAAGGCTATACACAGAAATAACTATTTTATATTTCTACATATATATACTTTATTATAGAAATAAAAAATAAATATTTTATTGTTATAAAATATAAAATTATAGCTAATTATAGCCATAGCCAGAGTCCAAAGATATGCGTGTTGTTCTTACAACACTTCTTTGGACTCTGTGAACTTTCCAAAAAAATATATTATAGATATAAAAATGATATTTAAAAAGAAACACTTTCTTTTAACATTTATCTATAAATACAAAAATGATTTAAATTTGTATTTTTTTTTAATTACGATTATGCTAGCTTAAGGTAATTATTATTAAGTTGTAAAAATGTGAATGTTTTAACAGATTCTAGACCTAGAAGGCCTAGCTATATATTGGAACCCAACTACTGAATTGTATTCAAAATCAAGTGCAGATGACATCAAGTCTCGGCTACAAAATGAGATTGCAACAAAATCGGCAAAACCATCATTCTATCAGTATGGTAAATAGTATTTGTGTTTGTTTTGAAAATATTATTTGTAGTGTTGCCTGATATGTTAGTTCCAAGAAAAAAAATATAAAGTATATATACATCTATTTCTATATTAATAATGGTTGTTTTTACAGCTTTGGGTCCTATAAATGCCACTGCCAAGTTAAAATTGAATCCCAAACCTGAAGGCGATACACCCAAGTTTAGTATACCTAAAGTGATACTAAGTTTACATATGGAGCAATTGTCTGTTAGTCTGACCAAATCTCAGTACCAAGATATGATGTTGTTGGCCGACTCTATGGACAGAATGAGTAAAGGTGCACCTTACAGGTAGGATTGATTTTTTTAGCTACACGTTGTATCCCGCATATAGCAAGATAGGGAATCCTAATGTCAATTGTGGAACACTCCGTTTTCCGGTTTCTGCCGATTTCTCTTTGTCTTGCTTCTAAATCCCGAAACTAAAAAACAAACCGCGAATGATAATCGGACCCGTAACCATACTATAATTTTTATTATCAATTATTAAGTTGATATTTTACTGGAATGGAATCTCAATATTTCTATAAAACTATAAAATACTTATGAATATTTATGTGTATATGTGTACTTGTGTAAATATATGTTCATTGTACATACACATAATAATTTTGGTAAATATATATATCGTTTATTTGAATTTATTGCGACTTGGGATAAAAAAGATGTATGATAAAATTTAAAAGTAAACATAAATTTGGATTGAATGAGCAGTAACCAAAAATATGTCTAAGATGAATAGTTTTATGTGTTTGTTATTAAACGAATATCTAAAATTACTTGCTGTGTCCATTTTAAATTAAAAAATCTTCTCATTTAATTTGGTAATTTCAAGAACCTTCTAAAAATACTAAACGTTCTTAATTATTAATATGTAATAACTGCAAGTAGACATAAAATAAGTGGATATTGAATATAAAAGTCGCGGTTTGTAATCCCGCGAATCGCTAATCCGCAGAACTGAGGGCCAGACAATCGAGTTTCTATTGTAATAAAAAATATAAATTTTCCATCATCTTACAGAAAATATCGTCCAGACCTGAAAAATTATAGAGGTCATTACAAAGAATGGTGGCGTTTTGCATTCAAATGCATTTTAGAAGAAGAAGTAAGGAGACGAAGGAATAATTGGAACTGGGATCACATGATAGCACACAGACAACTTTGTAAAGATTATGCTTCGGCGTATCAGAACAAGCTTAGCTGTAAAGGGAAAGTGGCCAAAGACCAGCAATGTGTTCTAGATGAAGCTGAAAAATCTTTGGACTTGTTTAATTTGGTTGTTATTAGACAGCGGATTGAAATGGAGGTGAGTTGCCAAACATATGATAGTGTGGTTCAAAAAAAAAAATAAATAAATACATTTACAAGTTCTTTGAATATTCACATTAAGATCATATTCGTAGATATTGTATCGACTTGTAAACAAACAATAGTGCTAGGAGCTCTTGTAAATGTTATCAGCATCTAATCTTTATAAAATTATTTATATATATGTATGTATTTCACAATCTACATGTATTGTGTAAAATATAACATTATAGTTACAATTGATATGAGGTTGAAACGATTGCTTATTACGTTATTATTATATATTGCCAGCGCAGCGACACAAGCGCACTAAGCGTGTTTTCGTTCGACTCCCACTCGAGGAAAAGGCGTTAATTTCCTCCACTCAACATACAATGCTTCCAAAATTTAGCGGAAAATGGGAACGGAAGTGACTTAACATTAGGTTTCCAGGTTCCCTCTGTTAAACCTGCTGTATGCGGGATCATTATATTAGCTTAAAAATATTTATTTATTTCCCATAACCATTTAATAATTAACAAACATCAGAAACCACGTTATATATAACTTGTCTGATAATGATATTGAAAAAACTACTGAATGACGTAACTATACTGAATGACGTAAAAATATTCTAAAACATCTTTAATATTTTTTTAATTTTACCAATTAAGGTGGAACGTTTGGGAAAATTAGAGGAAGAAGCGAAAAAATCACGTGGCTGGTTCAGTGGCTGGTGGTCCGGAGGTTCCAAAGACGAAGAGCTCACCGAGGGCGTCGCTATTAGTATGCACGTTATTATAATTTAATTAATTTAAATTGATTTCATTCTTATTAAAAAAAAGGTAATCAAATTATAAAGTTTATTGTGGTCCCTCAGAACACACCATTGTTCGAAGAAGCTGTCTCTTAGTTTCTTACAGCCGTTCTCAATAACTTAACCACCTTTAACTTAACATTAGGTATATAATCGTGTAAAATATATAAATCTATAGTATGTTTGTATACAATAGATTTAACAGATTGTTAAAGGTAGATAAGTTATATTACCGAGGCCAGGCATGGCGCAGGAGCGCAAAATGTGACTGTAAAGGCGACTGGTTGTGCGTTCGATCCCCACTCGAGGAAATAAAATATTTATTTTAATTTATATTTCCATTTCTTCGCTCTGATGTCGAGGCAAAGCGCAGCGTTGAGTTGCGCCACTTAACACACAGTGCCTCCAGAATTCAGCGTAAAGTGTGGTACGGACTATCTTAAGACTAGGTTTCCTCAGCCCACCCTGCCATGTATGGGATACATTGTGAAGCTGATTTAATTCTTATCACTAAAAAGCTATATAAATTACAAAATTGTTATCCTATTTATATTTTATTATTGTAATTCAAATTACACCGTTGTTCGAAGAAGCTGTCTGTTAGTATAATATCCTGTACTACAATGATTACCTCTATAAAACAATCACTAACTACCAAATATATGATATAAACAGTGAAACAATTCGAGAAGGCAATGACACCAGATGAAAAGGCTAAATTATTCCGCGCGATCGACTACCAAGAGAACACGGCGCCACTACACCTGCCCACAGAATATGTGGCGGTAGAGAGTCACTTCGTACTCGACAAACTGCAAGTCTCCGTCACCGATGTTGGAGAGGTTTTGAAAGCTTGTGTGGAAACCGTGCAAGTGGGATTGTTGCAACGACCGAGTGCTAATGCTTTGAGGTGAGAGATATTTTTTTGTAGCAAAGTAGTCTAAGAGAATCTAGTGTTGAGACACTAAGTTCACTACTAATGGTAATGATAATAATTCCGCCATAAAAACTAGGCTATTACAAAATACTTTTTCGTATTTTGTGCAATTAACAAACAAAATATAATAATTAGTCATTTATTTCTTTAATTTATCATAAGAAATACTCTTCGTCGAGTCAAGTCAAAATCGTCAAGTTCTCTGCACTGCTCTGAGCTTCTCGCCCTGAATCGCCTTGAATGTTCACCCGGCATCCGAATCCTTGGAATGCTAAATAGTTTCTTGTGTTTATTATATATTTTAGGTACATATATTCATGAAATATATTTTTCTAATTGAGAAATGTTGAAATATCTATTTACTTATATACCATCCGCACTATATTAATTATTATTATTTTTTTTACAGAGTGGATGTCCAAATGCGTGCTTTCACAGTGACAGGAAAACTTCAAGGAAATTTCGAACCACAACTTGTTACTTCGAAAGAGGTCTCGAGGGATGTTAACTTGTTAAATGTTATATTTGAAACTAATCCACTAGGTATGTAAATAAGATATATATTTATCCTTAGATTACTAGTTAATATATATTGATTTTCTAATTATTCCCTTCTTTATAATAGATTTTATTTACTAAAAACCATAACTATAAGTCTGAGCTGGATTCATTATCATGTTTGTATATTCGATTATAAATGGAAACATTTTAGTGAAGTTGGAATTGGCAATCAAACTACTAACTATATATATCAAACAAGATAGGCACAGATGCGGACAGTATCTCACCAGCAAAGACTGTGGGCTCGAAACCTATTCGGGAATGAATTACTTCTATTTTCCCGCTCTGATTGAAATGTGGCATTGAATTTCACTACTGATAATGCTGCAACCTCTTGTTGCATGCAAAATGTGAAGCTAAAAAAAAGGTTTTTAGATCTTACTTAAAAAGGTTTTAGATCTTACTAATAAGTATACCTATTTTATTAGATGGAGCTTGTGATCAAAGAGTTAAAGTACAAGCACGACCTCTGCAAATAGTGTACGACGCACAGACAGTCATAGAGATTGTGAATGTGTTTAAGCCGCCCTCCGAATCCACTGCTTTGACTACGTGAGTTTTATATGAACAATGTTATTGCCTATTTTGGTACTATATTTCGAAACAATAATTTGATAGTTCTTTTAATGTTATGTTTGTATATAATTTTATTAAAACATTCCCATTATTTTTAGTGGTTTCTAAGAATTGTACTTAATGACATTTTTTAAAAATAAGTATATGAAATATTTAATAGATATATGTATATTATGTTTAATTAAAGGTTACAAGCCGCAGCTGAAAATAAATTATCGGATTTAAAGGAGAAATCAGCTCTAGGTATGCAGTATGCGGTGCATCACCACACATTCATAGATTTAGATATCGACATTGCTGCCTCATATATTATTGTACCACAGACTGGCATGTACAAGGGGTGAGAAAAATATTATTTTATATTACTTATCTGTTGATTGTAGGATTACTTCTGAAGAATGAACTATTAATCAAAAAAAAATCCAACTAAAATAATAACAAATGAAACCATTGCATTACAAAAATTACACAAAGATACAGGTTAAAAAATCTTCAGTTCTATATAATATATTGTGATTCAGTACTATTTTTTTTTATGAATTGGAAATATAAATGTTACAAACATCATCAGTCAAAAAAAATAGCCAGTTCAATTAATTTAATCATATAATTTAGGAACCTAATTTTGTACATGCATATTTAGTTAAGAGCTATGTATGAAAATAATATAAATATTTATATATTGTAGCAAAGAATCCTGCGCAGTAGTAAAACTAGGTGCAATTAAAGTGCAATCGGAAGGGCGCGCGGAGCCCCTCGATGTGCACGCGCTGCACCGCCGCGGCCTCGCCGACACCGACATACTGCGCGAGGTGGCCGCTCACAGCTACGACCGGATGGCTTTGAGACTTACTGAGATGCAGGTGAGTTGATTTTGACTTTATATTTATTTTTTCAAATAAATAAAGGTTATCTAGACAGCGACACAATGGATAAGCGTAAATGTATGTAAATAAAATTATGCGTAAAGTGAGAAATAGAAAAATTAATAGTAATATAAAAATAAAAAGAAATTTTAATATTATAATTAACAAAGTGACATACAAACAGATCGTCGTCGCATCACCCAGTGAAGATTGGCAATCGGCCATAGCCTCGAATGTAGCGACTCCACTACATCTCCTACAGCCCACGGACCTCGTCATACAAATACACAAGTGTCTGATAACGGATGACCCTAGGTTACCCAAAATTAAAGTTATGGGAGAATTACAAAAAATTGCGGTCAGCGTTTCTGAGGACAGGTGTGTTTATTTTGTTCTTTTATACATATAGCTAATACACTTGATTAATTTTCAATAAAATTATGTATAGTTTGATTAAATTATTTATGATATGTAATGAAAAAATAATTTACAGATTACTTACATTATGCGAAATATTAGTCAGCATGCCTTTACCACACTCTGAAGAAGCTACTCAATTAAAGGTAAAAGAAAAACTTTTTCATTCATATTTTAAACATGCTATAAATATAGTATAATTTCTTGTTTTTTTTGTTTCCTGAATTGCTAAAGCATTCATTTTTTTATTTATTTTAAAGATATTTTGCTACAAATTTGCATACATTTTATCTGGCCGTAATATCGAAAGCTCTCTTATTATTCAAGATGAGGCCGGTGCGGTAATTATTTGTCACATTGTGAAATAGAAGTGTATAACTCACTAGACTTTAGAATTGATTAATGGTATATATTAATTTTATGTGTGGTAAAATATATATTATCTATACATTATTTAAATTAGTATTCATTTCGATGTGTAAAAAAGTGTCTCCATATGTATACCTTGTAAGATAATAGATAAATGGAGAAAGTAATATTTATTTGTTATATGTTATATATCGAGTAAATAAAAAAACAATATTCTGTTTATTGTTGTCACATTTATCAAGTTGTTCTCAGTTGTTATGTAATTTAATCCTTTCATCTGACGATTTCATACCGTTATAAAATAGATTATATGTTCACGGTAGAGTCTTATATAAAGCAGGAGAAAAAGTTTGAAGCTATTTACTATTTTTGTTATTTATAGGCAAGCGACTCGAAAGCATCTAGTCTGTCTCTTTTGAAATATCTTGACCCAGCGGAAAAACAAAAAAGAGATAGCGCTCGATCCAAACAAAGAAAATCTGATGAGCAATCTGTGCAATTGACAGAAGTGGAGGCATTTTTTATCATGAAAGGTACCGTTAGTGAACTAGAGAAAAACAAAACCAAATGCCATATCGTTTTGCAAAAAAAGTACCATAT
Organism: Heliconius melpomene melpomene; assembly: GCA_000313835.2. Classification (NCBI taxonomy): domain Eukaryota; kingdom Metazoa; phylum Arthropoda; class Insecta; order Lepidoptera; family Nymphalidae; genus Heliconius; species Heliconius melpomene. The sequence goes on along the minus strand of HE672027.1, from coordinate 15,017 downwards.
TGGTTCGATTTCCACATGGTTTTATATATATATTTGAGATCTGTTATTCTGTTCTTATATTAAAGACAGGCAGTTTTATGAAAAAACACAAAATGTCTTTAGAATGGATGGGAGGTGAAACTGATTTGTGTAACTTAATGAATTTGATTATATTATTAAATATAAAATTTCCGTTTCAGAATTAATAGTAAGTGTTAATAGAAAAACGGCAAACGAGGCACAGGAATATGATAAGTTCCTAGTGTTTTCATTAAATCTATTAGAACTGACGGCTACTCAAAAGACCTTCACACTGGAAGCTACAGTACGCCTCGGTTCAGTAGACATGAAACACCATCGAGCTGGCCGGGACACAATTAATATGATAGAGACACCTGAAGTTTTTAATAAACCTACTAATAAAGAAGGAAGTGTCAATCAATATTTGTTTACGGTTACTTATTCTAATGTGAGTATAAGTGTGAACCGATTAAAAGAAATTTGGGTAAAGTTGAGGCAAAGTTAGTTAAACATGATATTTAAGGATTCTCATTAATAGTAAAAGAGTCGTGTTAATAAATTTTGTTAACGCGTTATTCACGCTAAATTTATGTTAGTGGAAAGCGTAGAGAAGGTTATACATTCCACTAGATATCTCTTCTTATTCCGCAAAGTATTGGAAGTCGTGGCGTAGTAGGTTGGATTCCAACTCTAGGAAATGATTCATTTCTTCGCTCTGGTGTGGCAATTTGGTCAAAAATGGGAAACGGAGTTGTCTTAATAGGAATGGGGTGAATGACACTAGATTCCAAAGTTCCTTCGGTATAAAAAAAAAATAAATTTCAGGTTGACAAAAAATGTCCCGAATTCCGCAGTCACTATGGTTCTGTTGAACAAATGATTGAACTTGACTTCACAACACTAAGAGTATTGCTGCATCTCCAAGGCCTTCGGGAAATTTTGGTCATTGTAAATGAATATCAGGTAATTATTAAATACATATAATTTTATTTAATTCTTGTAAGTAAAATTTTATGCCATTACGTTTGTATTTTTTGAGTTTCATATACAAAATATTGAAAGAATCGTGTATTTCTAATGAAAATTAAATGTTTTCAAAATAGTGTAGCTATTACAAGAAATGTATATATTTGTCAATATATAACAAATCGATCATATTAACAGACAAGGCTTCAAGCTATACAAAGCACAGTCGACAGATATGCGAATGCGGGACCTTTGGAAACTATTGCAGAGGATGAAGAACTATCTATTGCTAAATCTAAAGGTTTGATCATGATATTGTGTCACATTTCATTATATATGACAAGAAGTTATATTACTTTTTTTTATATATAAAAAAACATTATTATTTTGAAATTTATCTAAAAATATGTGTTTTAATTTATTTTGCTCCAAAAAACCCAAAAAATATTACGAAAAAGTTATTGTTATATCTCTCTTAAAAAAGATGTATTGATTTGCAAGATATTTTAAATTATAAAAAAAATAAAATACTTATATTTAAAACAGTAAGCACAACAAAACCGTCAAGACACAAGCAAGTGGAAAGCATCCAGCTCAAAGTGAACGCGAGGATAGGCGCCATCGAGATAGGGTTCTCCAACGACACGCGCCCGCTGTCGCTGCTGCGGCTTCAGCGCGCCGCCGCCGGCCTCATGCTTAAAGCTTCCTACACCCAGGTGGACTGCACCATAGCCGCTATCAACGTGGAAGATCTCAACCCTAATACATTGCATAAAGAGGTGTATATCCTTTTTGTTTTACCCTTATATTGTGCCTATCATTATGCTATTGTGCCTATCATTATGCTATTGTGCCTATCATTATGCTATTGTGCCTATCATTATGCTATTGTGCCTATCATTATGCTATCGTAGGGAAGGTGGGAACCTAATTTTCGAGACATTGTGTGTTGAGTGGCGGAAATCAACGCCGCGCCTTGTCCTTTTACTAGAGTGAGGCAATGAAAATAATTGATTCCCGCCAAATATGACCCAATCACGGCGCAGCAGCACATTATTGATCGAATTATTGATCCTACAGTCACATGCTGAGCCGCTAAACTGCTGCCAACGACCCATTACCTGGCTTCACATATTTCGTGCTTTTATCATAACATGAGGTGAAGAAATAGTGTTAAAATACTCGTTCTAATTTTGGACACAGCATTCAAACCCAATGCTTAAATCTGTCTTCTTTTCTCTTCTCTTTCTCTCTTCTTCTTCTTCTTATCTTTTTTCAAACATTTTCTAAGAATATTGTAATAAATGGTACTGAAATAAAACGTTTGTAAAAGAATGCATGATTAGCTTATATTTGAAGCCGCCAAAAGCAGAGTATATAAGGGAATAATTTATTAATGCATAATATAAATATTACAAAGACCTAGTTACTTATACTCTCTTTTCAACAATATCAATATTATTTAAATATTATTAGATACTAAAAGTTCTTGGCGGCGACGTCATCAACGTGCAGATAGTGATGTACAACGTAGACCAGTACCCGAGTGTTAGTGATATCAACATGTCGATTGATGCTCAAATTAATTGTCTACGAATTATATTCTTGAACTGGTTCGTCACTTCTATGTTGGTGAGTTAGTTTTTATATTTTGTTATTGTGTATTTTTCTTTAAAGTACATATTAATCATCTATTTGACTGTTATTCGCAGTATTTGTGCTTGTTCCTTCTATTTAATTTATGATATAATTGGGTATTGGATAATATTTTTAAAAAAGCGAGAATTAAATCCGCGCCTATTGGAAGCGGTACAAGCTCTCTGACTAGTAAGCCATACCTCGTTATCAAGCTGTGCCAAAATATTTATATTTGTAAAAATCTTCTTCAGAGATAACTTTTTTAATGGTTTGCAGGCTAATCAGCGTGAAATTATATGAAACCATTGGCATTTATTTTACAATCTAATTTATATTAAAATTTTATTAAATTAAATTCGACAGGAATTTTTGAACAATTTCCAAACCGCACAAGAAGCGCTCATAGAGGCCTCTTCTCAAGCGGCAGACGCGGCTCGAGCCAACGTACAAAGTGCATATCAGAATTCCACTAAGCTGGCTCTCCGCGTACGACTCGCTGCGCCTATAATATTGATTCCAGAAAATTCTACCAGCAAAAATGCAGTTCTTGTCGATTTAGGTCGAATGAATTTGAATAATAAGTTTGTGGATTTGAATGTTCCGGTAAGTATTATTTGTAAGAAATGTTATTTAGCTTAAGTGATAAAAAGTGACTATTAAATTTAATTGCGTAATGGCAATTAAATTTATAATTTTCAGACAATATGGTAAGTAATACATAATCAAAATATAAAATTATTTTCATCGTAATTGTATCAAAAATTCTTTAATTAGAAAAAAATCTTTAATTAGTTTTTTTTGTTATATTTATGTTTAAAATTCTTTAAACATAAATATAACAAAAAAAACTATACAAAATGCCTCAATTTTAAAACAGGATGTCAGTAACAAAGTAACAGTGGATGAGCTGATGCTAGAACTGGAAGACATGAAAGTGTCTTGTGTTACCCTCAGAGATGATTATCAAGGGGTGTCCAAAGAACGTAAGCTGTTACGTCCCACGAGCTTCAAGTTATTCGTAAAACGTAGTCTTTCTTCATGGTATGAGACACTTCCGGACTTGGATATATCAGGAAGAATGCATACTATTGTGGTAAGTTTATTAGTGAAAATAAAGATTATGTTAATGAGGATATGGAGTTAGAAATATTACTCCAGAGGCCAGTTGAGGCGCAGGGGCATCATTCGAAAAAATGAAATATTTTCATTTTATTTTCATTTCCTCGCTCATGTAGAAGCAAAGCGTAGCGTCGAGTTCCGCCAATCAACACACAATGCCTCCAGAATTCAAATCGCGGAAAATAGGCAACAGAGTGTCTTACAACTAGGTCCCCTATCCTGCTGTGTGCGGGATACAGCGTGAAGCTGAAAAAAATATAAAACCATACAACGTACATAATAGTTTGATAAAATATTAGGTTGATACATGAATGAATTGTTAGAATGACAGTCGATTATATAACATTTGTATTTCAACAGATAACAGTGGGCCACAGCGACTACAAGAGCATAATGAAAATCCTAAGTCAAAATCTTCAAGAAGGTCAAAGTAAAGCTGAAGAAGCTAAATCTCAACCCAGTATCACAAAAGCTAGTTCTAAGCCAGCAGTCAAATCGCAATCGAGCAGATTCCAAACAAAGGCCACAGTGGCAGTGGTCACGCCTACGGAGACTAAGATGCCTAGAACTACTATAAAGTTCTCATTTACAATGGATAGTTTTGTTATCAATTTAATGAATACTCAACACGTAAGTATTATATATTTTTAATATATATATAATATATTAAGTATTATAAAAAATCGGGTCGGGTTAGATTGACGGCTGCTAGACGCTGCCTTGCGATGAGTTGGTGATGAGTTGGGGGAGTGAAAAATTTCCAAAGAAAAAAATACAAATGGCAACAAAATGAGGCCAGTCGTGGCGCAGGGGCACAAACTGTGACTGTAAACGCGACTGGTTGTGGGTTTGATCACCACTCGAGGAACAGAAATAAATTTTAAAATTTTCAAAATATATTTATATTCTGTTTTTATGTCTTTGCTCTGGTTACGAGGCAAAACGCGGCGTTGAGTTACCCCATTCAGGACGTAATGTCTCTAGAATTCGGCGGAAAGTAGTAAACGAAGTGTCTTAATACTAGGTTCCCTCTGCCTACACCCTGCTGTGTGCCGGATACAGCGTGAATCTGATTTATTTATTTAAAAGATACAAATAAATTAATGGCGTAAAAATATTTTATTTTCTTTAGACGGAAGAACTAATGAGCGGACAAGATGTGGAACTGGCGCGGTTTTGCCTCGCTCTCTTGTCAGTTAAAGGCAGAATGTTCTCAGATAGTTCTATGCATACTTCCGTACTGCTTGTGGACTGCACATTAGATGACGCGCGCCCCGGGCGAGGGGCTAAGATTACTAGGTATTTGTTGTTGTTGTTGCTTAATTTTTTTTAATATAGGCCTGTAAACTATATGATACGTATTTCGAGATTTTTTGACGCAGTCCTTATCACAGCTGGTCAGTGTTGTGAGACCTACCTAATGTAATGTCACATATTTAGCAATTTTACACTTAGCGTTTATTAAACTAAAATAGCAGCTAGGAAAGAGTTTTTATTTACGCAAATTTAGTATGTTAATATTTTGTAATATGACAACGAAATTTGAGGCTCTCCTGTGGGGAGGAAAAAAATTCTTGTCACAGATTTTTTTCGTCGGCCCTCTCCATTCCTCTTAACGTTTGACGTAATTTATAAATAGCCCCATATAAGTAAAATTGATTAGATGGGACGTAAATGTATGAGCCCGGGGATTTGTTTTTAAGATATCCTAAATATAGATTCAACATTTGTATTTGTGTATTTATACACATAGTTTGCTATCGTAACTCAATTGAGGTTTGGTCAGTGGTGGTCAGTGGTCAGTTTGGAGGCCTTTTTCCGCAAAACAGGGAATACAGAGGGTAAGGGCAATATTCAAGACATTGCGTGTCACGTGACACGAGCGGGGCAATGAAAATAACTTAACCATACATTTGAGAGGCAATCGAACCCACGACTACTGTGTTTACAGTGGTATCCTATTGCGCCACGATGGCCGCTCACTCATTTAATGTTAGTGCTAATACTGAAACTAATATAAGCACGAGTCTGTTGGATTGTTTATCTATATACTAAATATTACAATACTACAATAATATGTCGCACAGGTATTTAGAAAGACGTCGTGACAAACAGGATATCAAAACTAGCCAAGATGAGGGATCCGCCATTTTTATGGAAACTCATGATAAAATTAGAAGTATGATCGACGTCACCTACACTATGAAGAATGGCGATACATTTAGTATGTATTATTTTTTTTATCTTTACGCTGTATCCCGCCTATACCGGCGTAGGCAGAGAGAACTAATTGTTAACACACTCCGTTCGCCACTTTTGTCGAATTTTCGAGGCACTACGTGTCAACTGTGATGATTCCTATTTTTACCACAAAAAAATTAATAAATAAAATAATAATTCATTCTTCTAAGTGGAAATCGAACCCATAACAGTCGCGTTTACAGTATCACACGCTTGTGCCATTGCACCACGATAAATAATAATAATGATGTTATGTCATTTTATTTTCTTACAGTTGATATGCGGATCTTTAGTTTTAATCTGATCTTAGCTATGGACTTTTTAAATAAGATAGCGGAATTCGCGACCGCCGGCCTCGATGAGGACGCACCCGACGCCTCTAAAGAAGAAGTAAAAGTTGTGAGGCCTTATATAGAAAAATCTACTGATAGTGTACCTGTAAGTTAATTCTAAAATATCATTTTTAACCTGCTTATTACTTTTTGTTACCAATTGCTTGTAGTGAAAATTGAAATATTGTCTTAATTTATTATCTTATGTATAATTTTGTGATAAAGAGAATCGTTATACACATTACTAGTTCCGAAATAAATTCAGCAAAAGTCTTATTAGAATGATATTTATACTTTAAAAAAAAAATAAGGCATGTCATATTTTGATTATTATTTAGAAAAGTGTAATATGTAGGATGACTCTTGTGACCACCGAAGTGACGATATACATGTAATTTGTTAATGTCATATTATCTAGAAAAAGAAGGTATCGGTAGTATCAGCTCCATCAGTAACTGAACCGCAGAAGTTGGCCATGATGACTGTCAACATAAAGATTGAACAGCCTGATATTATACTTGTGGAGTCATTAGAACAAAAGGAATGTGACGCTTTGGTGCTAAATGTAAGTAAAAAAATATTAAATTAATAAATGCATTGAACTGGAATGGTTTAACTAAAGTATATTCTGATGCATTGTAACACTTCGTTACTACAGTAGAATTGCAAAATTGTACTTTGTGACAATACTCTTTGTCTATAACTTGAAACTTTTATTTTTTTAAATATACTTTTAAGATATTTTATTATGTACTATATGAAATTTGAATACAAAAAGTAAAATTTTCTCATTAGTATAGTCTATATATATATACTAGCGGCCCGCTCGCGGTTTCACCCGCGTGAACTATGTTATTATTAATTTCTGTCTCCATGACTACGTCCCACTGATGTAATGCAACATTTGAGACTTCTAGCATTTGTAGAAACGAAGTTTCATACAAACTTTCGACCCCAAAAACAACCCCTTAGAAGTCGAATATTGCAAATTCCCGTCTTAGCGAGCACCTACGTCCTATAAGTAACTCCTATGCAAAATTTGAGATTCCTAGCACTTGTAGTTTCTGAGATTTCGTGATGAGTGAGTGACCTTTCGATTTTATATATATAGATATATATCTATATTTATAATAAAATCGTAAGAGGGTCGGTGTCTGTACTTGGAGGATATTTTAAAAAAATGTTATTGGGAACCTTTAATAACGTAATAGAACTCAAAAAAATGATTTTGGTTTTCATTATTGGATTCTGCAAAATTCGGCAAGCTCCCGAAACCATCTAGGGTTTATTTTATTACAGTCGGCTCATACATAAAAAAGTTAAGTGAATTTAAAGTTACATTTATATTTCAAGTGGGCGTAGCTGCACGGGCTCTAGTATACAATATATTAAACCATATATTTTCATTGTAAGTTATTGTTACACTAATTCATATTGTTGTATAGATGGAAGCTCGCCTAAAAATGCGTAAAACCGACGAACGAATGGTAATGGAAGGTGGTGTGTCACAACTGCAAGTATCCGCGCGACGCCTAGGCGGGAAAGCCACGGGTGGCGCGCCCCGCTACCTGCTGGCCCCCGCTGACCTGTCGCTGGCGCTGTCGCAACCGCCCGGCCAGGGCATGCACGTCGACATCGCGCTCACTGATATTAAGATCACTGTCTCGCCAGGTATGTATGTTGTGGATTCCTGTACCTCAATTTGTTGTGGATTCCAATCACAGTAAAGAATTAGTCTTAAGTGGTGCGGTGCATGTCGTGCTTCGCGACCACTGGCGCCCTAACATTAAGATAACTATCTCTTTGGTTTTGTTATTCTAGTACCTTGATATGCGATTTTGGACGTTGTAGCGTCTGAGAGTAAACACTATAAAAGGTAAATAAGATGATAGATAACCTATCAAAGTATTTTTTTTGTTACAGAAATAATAGCGTTGCTAAACCGCGTACTGGCAACGATGACCAGTAGAGAGGAAGATAACGTGGAACAAGACAATAAACCTATAGTTTATCAGAATCTATGGGACATACAACCTTTCAAGCCCAGTTCTTACTGGTTCTTGAAAACAGGTGAATCTTCCTTATATGTCGATAACTTATTTATATAATACCAAATTTTTCATGTTTTCATAAAAGAAACAAAATACAAGGCCTGTCAACTTGCAGTACAGTAAAACCGATGGTTATACCACAATCCTTGTCTAGTATATGTAAAGTGAGGCTTATTGTAGAATACTGTACGAGATGTAACCCAGAAAACTAGAAACCAGAATGTCCTATTTCCAGTGTTCACTACAGGTTACTAGTGAACTAGAAGTGGTTGCTTTTTTATATGTTCATTCGACGATTCAAAAGTGCTTATAATAGTCTATTTGAATAAAGAATATTTAGGATTTGAATTTGAATTAGTATGATGTAATCTTGTATTTTTCCAAAATATTAAAAATATATTTGTTATGCTTATGTCTTTTATAACAGTTACTAGTTGTGCATTTGATTGCCACTCGTGAGAATGATATATGTAGTAATATTTTCCTTTCCTCGCTCTAATAACCGCCATTCAACAAGCAATACCTCCAGAATTCGGCGGAATATAGGAGTGTCCGCATGAGCAACACAGAGTGTCTTAACTCTAGGTTCCCTCTGCCTACTCTGCTATGTGCGGGATACAGCGTGACTCTAATAACAAGGCAAAGAGCAGCGTTAAGTTATGTCGTCCAACACAATGAAGAACACTAGGTTCCCTTTATAAATGGGATACAGCGTGAGGCTAAAAAAATAATAATAATATGTATATTTTTTTATTCTAATGCAGAGGAGGCAGAAGAAGCGTTAAATATAGATGAATCGAAAACCGAACAAACAACCAAGCCCCCGGTAGGCGAGATATGCCTTTTATCAAGTCCATCCATAGTGTTGGCGTTGGAAATGCAAATCGGTAACGAGACCATACCGGTGATTGTTATGCAGGCGTCGCTTAACGGACAGGTCAAGGATTGGAGTTCAGATGTAAGTCTTTATTGTTGTAATATGTGTGGATGGACGATGTTTGACTTTTTTATTAATAAAATATTAAATTGTCAATTAAATGCCTTTAAATGATACGATATATGCTGTCACAAAAGACTGATTGTAAGATAAAAAATATATATATTTATATATTTCTTCTTAAATTTACACGTCAATAAAATAACAAATAGAATGTAAAGATATATATTTTTATGAGAATTGTTTTAGTTCTACATGGAGACAACGTGGGCTATGCAAGTGTCGTACTACAACATCGGACGGGCTATGTGGGAGCCTCTCATAGAGCCTGTTGAAATATTGAAAGACTCGCAGTACACACATGTTCCATGGGAACTCAAAATGGAGGTAATATCGCCCTTTGAGAATATTTTAAACAATAAGGTTATGTAAATTTGTGAAGGAATTTATATTTTTAAGTGAAGGAATGTTTGTATTTGTATTTTTATTACCTAACTACTGATTTTTATTTGATGCTTGGCTTAGGTTTTGTCATTGAATAAAATGACTATGTGATTAACGAATTTATACTCAAATTTACCCTTTCTGCCACATATTAGGGTAGATAGAGAGATTCAATACACTGCATTTTTCATTTTCAGGGATGTACAGTACATTCAACGAATCTTTCTGGACTTTTGTGTACTGTACATTCGGAAAGAAAATAATACAAAGTACTTATAATAGTTAATTTTGGCGGCCACGACACATGGACCCGTAGTCTGACTTTACTCGAATTGAATTGAACTTTAACCTTCGGTCCTTCGACAGAGCATTTTCATGAGTGTGCTTGTATACCCTAGGTGGTGATGCGTCCTCAAGAGAGCGGCCCCACCATCGACACAGCAGACGAGGCGGCCAACTATCAGGCGGCCGCCACGCGCCTCGCCGCGCGCTCCGTTACCGTGTCCAGCGCAGAGACGCTCGAACTCACGCTCACCCGGAGCGGCATCGAGGTACTGCCTGTCTTAATGTTAGAAATCTGGTTTAGAAGAAACATAATTTTTAGTAATAACTGTTGATAGATAAAATTAATCAGATTTGCATTTTTTAAGTTAAATTAATTTAATTTTTGTTTTTCTTTGCAGGTTTTAACCCAATTGGGTAACTCTTTCTCAGCTGCAGTGGGAACAGAAACGGATACATCTATTGTTGCAAAAACTAAAGTGGAAGATGTAAGGCTGATTCATAATAATAAAACTAAATATTTTCTTAAAATCGGAGGAAAGTCTCTACATATACATAAAATATATGCATGTGTATTTTTTCATTTTATCTTATTAATTTGCACTGAATAGTTCGATTTTGATAAATCTTTTTTAAAATAACTTCGTATAGTATAAAAAATCAACCCTACGTTTATAAAACACTTACAACTAAACACTTACACATAAGTAAGTGTACAATATTATTTTAGTCTGATTTTAATAAATATTCTTTTGTACATATTTTCTTGCAGATTTCTGATAAAAAATATTTAGGTGCACCATATGTATTACACAACTGTACAGGTTTGACAGCCAAGCTGACACTACAAAATAACAAAGATTTTTCGGTCTTTATTACTGAAGAATATACTTCTTCTGATTATCGGTGAGTTTTATAATTCTTTATATATCTTTACGCATATTAGGGTGGGTAGACGAATCCTGGTATTACGACATTCTGTTCCGCACTTGCTGCCCAATTTTCGAGATATGGTGTCTTGAGTGGTGGGGTTGAGGAAAATGATTAATTTTACTGAGCGACAATCGTCATGCTTACAGTCAGACGCTGTGCATCTACGTCACGACGGCCTCTAACTTTATAATATTAATAATATTCGTTTATTTCAATGGTTTCTCTCCTCAAAATTACTTTTGTATATAAAGTATTTTTTTTAATTTATTGTTTTTATGTCTTTAGAGAAGTTGTATTGGAGCCGGGTGCGTGTGTTCCACTCCAGTTAAAACACGGTGGTCTAAATATTATGAAATTAAATGAACCTCCACCGCCATTAAAACTAAATGTAAAGGTAAGACAATATGTATGGCTTATTTGGTCAGAGCACTGAACTCCTTCCTAGCGGTCCAAATCCCACTCGGGTCGTAATATGTATTATTTTGAATTTCATTTTGGTTATCTTGTTTCGTTCAAACAAACATATAATAAGTAATATTAATATATATATATACAAATACATATTTATCAACAGATAGTAGAAATGGACGATGAAATTATAATACCAGTGGAGAGGGCTGATAAAAGATATTTTACAATCGGTAAGCGTCTAACGGGAGAGAGGTCGCGCGCCTCCCCGCACGCCGCCGCCGCTGAGCCCAGGGGCCTCATATCGGACGTCGTTATGCACGATGCGGCATTGCATATATATTTGAGAAGTATTGTACAGGTATATATTATTTGTAGTATATGTATAAGATGTGATGCAAAAGTAATGATAATCGATAATAAACATTGAGTAATAAGTAAAAATAATAATTATTTTTCTACAAATTCTTCTAACAAGTCTATATATTTATACCATCTCTTTTGACCAACACGTCGCTATCGTTGTCAAATTTCTTGCCCCTTAATTCGAAGAAAGCCATAGAACTCATTCAAATTTATTTATACATTTTCTAAAATATTTTAAATTGATGTACATGTTTTTTTAATTATTCACCAGGTAATGAACACACTATCGGTGAGTGTATCAGTGTACTACATGACATCAAGTGGTAATGAAGTGCGGCTGCTGGGTGAGGCGGCGCCCGGTGCTACTATACGGCTACCCTTGCAAGCAGTACACACACCCACTGCAGAAATATTCTTTTCAGTTGAAGGTTAAGAAATAAAACAGCATATTAATTTAACTTTGAGCAAAACTTTTGATAATTAAAAGAAAAACACGTTTGTTTAAATACGAGGATGCACCCTAAGTTGACTCATGCATTGTTTTTATAATTCTTTATATATCTTTATCTTTATATTGTTTGTATATCTTCTTTATAATTTTAAATAATCAAGAATTATTTGTAATCTGTAACTTTAACGGACTTTGTTGTGGGTTTGATTTACATTCGATGGCATTCTCCCAAAGCAACAGACTAGTAATTATAGTCTTAAAAATTGGTAGAAGAGGGGAACGGAGACATAAATTATCTCCTGCCTACCTTGCTATATGCAGGATGTAGATTAAACCTAGAATATGTATTCTGTAAGTTTAACTGTATGTTTTAAAATGTTAATGTTATTTTGATAATTAATATATATTCGATTTAAGGTTTCACCGTATCTGTGTCACCATTCATCTGGCGCGAATTACAACAAGAAGTAAAATTATCAAAATTACTACAATGCGACTCTAAGGATAAAAATAGCGGAGAGAAATTTTATTTACGGGTAACTAACTTTTGTTTCATTTTACTATGTCGCAATTCACTATAACTATAATTAACTATTTTATTATATATTATATATATAATTTATTCCAATTTCAGGCGGTAGGAACAATGGAGCAAGTGTTCTACGAGCATTCAAATCGTCATACATTCGCGTCGTCCTGCTACGACATTATACTAAAACCGGCGGTAAAGTTACAAAACTGCTTGCCCGTGCCAGTCCGCGTGTCGCAGCTAGGCTTGCAACGTACGAGATTGTTCCAGCCAGGGGAAATGTTCCATTTGTCCCATTTGTCGCCTAATCGTGCTACTGTTGTTATTATGGTAGTTATTTATCTTTACTTTCTTCTTATTGATTACATTTTATAGTAGGAATTATGGAATTCATACAATTTAGTGTATAGACGTATTTATTTTAGTGTACGAAACGAAGAATCGTATGAATCGTACGAACGTAGAAGGTCTTCTAAGAGATGAAGTGATTATTATAGGATAAACATGTGATATTTGAGAAAACTATTACAAACTTATATTTGTTGATTTTTTTTTATATAAAATTAGAGCATACTCTGATAGTCTCAACATTTTTATTGTACTTCCTGTTCACCTTCGATTATTAAATTGATACGGCACCCTCAGTGCGAGAGTCCAACTCGCATTTGACTGATTATCATTCTTTTCAATAGATCGAAAACTACCTAGACAAATGCTGGGTATGCACAAAGAACTTGCCCGACTCCGACACTGAACTGTCAGTGTGGTCATTCGAGTCCCACGACAGTCCCGCTGTTATGACGTTGGAACTTGGACTTCATAGTGTGGACTCTGAGGGCACGCAGATGTTGTCTCTCTATTGTCCCTTCTGGATGCTTAATAAGACTGGATTTACTTTGTGTTATAGGGTGAGTTTATTGCTATTGTTTATTTATTTAGCTTTATGCTGCTAACCTAGTACTAAGACACGTTACTTTACGTTCTCCTCTTTCCACTTTACTTTGTATTTTTACCAGAGCGAAGCGATGAAAATGAATTGTTTCCTATGATTGAGATTCAAACGTACAAGCGGCGCCGATAGGCCACGACGGCCTTGGCGTTATTCGGCTCAGTGTTATTAGTGTATTTTGTATTTAATTATAAAAATATGGTTATATCAAATACAATATGTTGAAAAACTAATAATATATATACAATTTTAAACTTCGTATTACATATGTTACATTAGGAAGCCTTTTAGGGTTATAATTATAATATATTTTTTAAATATACTGACTGAATCGTTTATACTATTAAAATGTTTTGACCATCTGTGGCGTCTAAATCATTACAAGTATTATACCATAATTTTTAATGGCTGTGCTAAACCGCGTTTAAGGCAAAAAAGATATATGTGAAGTTTATATTATAGTATATTTTTTACTAAAAATGATTCCTTTTAATAAAACATTAGATCAATGTGATATGTAATTAATAAACCAAGGACTATTTTTATAAAATTCATTACCCCCCAAATTCAAAGGCCATAATATAATAATTGCAGAAATCAAAGAAACCAGAAAAAGAATCCAGCACTCCCAACAAGGTACCACTAACATGGCTTAAAACATATTGCAACTAGTTTTTTTAATTTTAAGCCAAGGAGCTTTTTTCTTTTTAGTGTATTTATCGGTAGCATATGACAACTATCGCCTTTTCTGTTTTAATAATTATTTCATGTTATGATTTATCTTTGATTCATGTATTGTTATTTATTGCAATATATTAAGTGTATGTATGTTCATGAGCATGTTTGTTAAAATCCATTTCATGACCCATTTAATTTCGTTAAGTATTTTTATATCCATCTATTTGTAGAATGTTCGTATCTATATTGCAGATAAAATATTCTCGTTGCAGTAAATTTATTAGACGTCATACTTCATGTTTGCCGGTGAGACTTAACACTATAGTTTTATGGTTAAGTTATTATGCAAAACTATTATTAAGGCTTGAAATAATAAGTCCACGATATTTGAACACAAATAGAGTTTATTCAAACACAATACAATAACTTGGATAACGAATTAGCGTGAAGCGCGAAAGGGGCGTGCGTTCGGTGTCGCGGTAGCTATGCGGACTGGTCACCGGCGTACGCGCAGCGCTCGCCGCGTGAGTCTTGCGACAGAAAGTGGGTCAAACGTTCAAGGTCGCGATGACCACTACACTACCCCCCGCTGAGACCGAAGGTTACGGAGGGCGATAGTAATCGGGGAACCTGACTATCCTGCCGCTTCTCGTCCTCTTCACTGCAGCTTCCGAGCCAGGAGTTGCAACTGGT